>CAUYUJ010021438.1:82500-132500 GCA_963575745.1 Prorocentrum cordatum
GGGGGAATAGCAAAGGGGGAGTTTGAGAATCAGCTCGCGTAGCTGATTTTCCCGGCGCCTCCCGGCGCCAGGAGGCGCCCATGTATCGAGGAATGGGCCCGGCGGCGGGCCCGAAACCAGCTGCATGCAGCAGATTTCGAAACCCCCCCTTTCCCAATCCCCCCCGTTCGCTCGGCCCGAACCTCGTGGGGGGAGGGTGCAGATCACCAAACAAACTGCTTCTTTGCCTGGGGCCGGGGCCCGTCCTTCTGCTGCGGAGCACGGAGCGGACACGCTTGCGCCCGGGCGCGACGGCGGGCGTGGCGGGCGGCGTGGAGCGGGTTCGGAAATACCTACTTTACAGGGCAGTGTTTAATCCGCCGGCCCCCTTGTGGGGCCACCAGGCTGTAGGCACGGGTTCGCAGTTTCCAGTACCAGTTGTAGCTTGTAGTTTCCAGTGTTACAGTTCTGCTTCTTGCTGGTTACTGTAACTAGTTGATTGACCGCGCGAGGGGGGGGGAGGCCCAAACAGGATTTTCCAGCGTCCCCTGGGCGCGTTGTCTGAATTGCTGGGGGGGCTCGAAATCGACACCCCTCACGCAGATCCGCGGGGTCAGGGTCCAAAAACACAAGGGATTTGCCACATTTCTGAAATTCGGTGCCACCCCTCACGCAGATCCGCGGGGTCAGGGTCCAAAAACACAGGGGATTTGCCACATTTCTGAAATTCGGTGCCACCCCTCACGCAGATCCGCGGGGTCAGGGTCCAAAAACACAGGGATTTGCTACATTTCTGAAATTCGGTGCCACCCCTCACGCAGATTCGGTGCCACCCCTCACGCAGATCCGCGGTCCAGGGTCCAAAAACCCCTCACGCAGATCCGCGGGTCAGGGTCCAAAAACACAGGGATTTGCCACATTTCTGAAATTCGGTGCCACCCCTCACGCAGATCCGCGGGGTCAGGGTCCAAAAACACATGGGATTTGCCACATTTCTGAAATTCGGTGCCACCCCTCACGCAGATCCGCGGGGTCAGGATCCAAAAACACAGGGGATTTGCCACATTTCTGAAATTCGGTGCCACCCCTCACGCAGATCCGCGGGGTCAGGGTCCAAAAACACAGGGGATTTGCCACATTTCTGAAATTCTAACCCATCACGCACATCCATCGCAAGGCGTGGTAACTCAAACTGCGAGAACTCCCTCGGCCCTTTCGTCGCAAGGTGTGGTAACCAAGCCCTTAAACCATACACGTCTTACCAATCGCCAGGTGTGGTAACCCCTCTTGTGATCAGTTGGTTTTGCTGATTGCGACTCGGCTTCGCATGAAGTTTCGATACTGCTTCACGACAACGCCAAGGCCTCATGACTTAGCTCTTCCATAGCCCATTCTCCGAGCGGCCCTTACGGATACATGGAACGGTCTAAAATATATGATTTTAATACATGATTAGTTTACAAATGAATATATGCATGAACTCATCGTTGTTTTTAGTACTAAATCCCTGCATCTTTAATACATGATCCGCACGCGGAGCATGTATTAAACACGGCACTGTACAGAGGCACCCGTCAAACAGCACCTCACGTGAGGGAAGGGGCGGCGGAAGGTGGCGCCAGCATAAAATTAACACTGACACTTTTCCTCGTACCGCGGAGGCCGCACACGCGCTGTGAAGGCGAATATCCTTCGCTGGTGGGTGGGCCCCCGGGGGTGGACGCGACATGCGTACTGGCCCGAACACGCCAAAGCCCCCAAGACCAGTAAACACAAGGCAAAAGCGGGACAGGAGGGAGGGAGAGCTTGAGACGGGAACATACAAACGAAACGAAGTTGCATTCGGAGCGGCACCACCTTAATACAAACTCCCCCCAGTCCCCTCACGAACGCCCCCCACACCGGTCACCTCTGGAGGCGGGGGGAGGAGGTGAAAGACAAAACCCGAAAAAAACATGTCCAAGGACAACGCATAACACATAGTGTGTCCGTTGTTCTGCCTCGAGAGGAGAGTTCCTAAGAGCGCGCCAGGCCGGGGCCTGTCTCGACGCGTGGGCGCTCACAGGTCCTTTGGGGACCAGGGAGCTTACGATTTGAGAACAACTTTGTCGGTTCCCCTGGGTCCGAAAAAAATTGTCCCCCAAACCTCTGGAGGCCCCTCCGCTCGGGGGTGAGTTCAGACAGTTTGGGACTTCCCCATGTTGGCGGCTCTCCCCTGGCAGGTTGCTGCGCGGGCTGATCTTCTCCCGTCGGACTAGCCTGATCGCTCATGTGATGTGTTCTTCGTGTGCGCGGTAATCGGTTCAAAAGTTAGGCCGACGAGTCCTTTGGCCCCATGTGTCTCTCAGTTGATGGCAACGCGCGCGCCGATGCATTGTATCTTGGCTGAACTGGCCTCGCACTCCCAGACGTCGGCCACAATGTTGATGGAGCGGGTTGCAGTCCTAGTGTAGAAGCAACCTTATCCGCGGTGGGCGACGAACAACCCTGAACAAGAGTAGGGGTAATAAGTTCCCCACGCAAAATAGCAAGGCACGTTCCGTCGTGATTGTGTTCACGACGCGAGGGGGTCTGGGGCCAAACCCCTCTGACGTTGCCCTTGGATCGCGAGACCGGAGGCGTGCGGCGGCACAAGCCCCGGGGGCTCGAAATATACACCCAAGTAGTCTGGCCGGCCAAGAGGCTCTATGTATAGTATGGACGCCGCTCTCGTTGGCTCCTTGGCCAACCAAGCTGCACGGTGTACACGTCAGAATTAAGCAGCATCGAATCGGGAAACCGGATCGAATCGCAGTGTGCGTCGAATCGGGCTGCACAGGCACGAAGTCCAAATCGGATCGGACTGGCTGCGCCGAGGTGCACAGCAACGCCACGCAGGCAACGGGCCGCCTCGGATCTGCTGGAAATCGAAACTCGGTTCGGATCGCGACGGCCGACGTCGAAATGTGGACACCTGGAATGGGTACGGAAGAATGGGCACGATGCCCGACAACACGTGCTGTCCAAAACCGACAGCGGCCGCTATGGAGCTTGCGGCCAGATGGACAACGCCCGCGGCGACACCGACGGCGTACCCTGTTCAAAATGGGATTGATATCCTGTCGGCCTCTGTTCCCATTCTCTCCGTGCCCATGTCGCCCGTCCCGAAATATCGAGTCGGATCGATCGGGCCGCGAGGTGGACCCTGCAGGTTGAGCCCCTACTGATGGGCATGTTTTCCACCACCACCACCACCATGAGTTGGAGGGGGGAGGAGGTGGAGGACGAGGAGGAGGAGGACGAGGGGGAGTAGGTGGAGGAGGTGGAGGAGGGAGGAGGAGGGGGAGGAGGGGGAGAGGGAGCAGGAAGAGGACCCCCTGCCCCTCCAACTTATGACGGTGGTGGTGGAGAACAGGCCCAACACCTGCGAGCAGGAGGAGGAGGAGGAGGAGGAGGAGGAGGAGGGTGAGGAGGGGCGATGGGGCCGCGACCTCGCGCTCCGCGGCGCAGAGCAGCGCCAGGCAGGCCCGCCACCTGCCGGCCTTCTCACACGCGCTGGCGGCGGCGCTCAGCACCTGCGCTTCGGTCGGGCGTGCCTCCCTGCAGTGGACGGTGGACGAGAACTCGAGAAAATACCCAAAAACAAATATTCCAAAATGATCAAAAAGAATACTCAACAACAAAAAATCGTCCACAGACCAGTTTTTGACTATTTGGGGATGTTCCCCCTGTAGAGGGACAGGCCCGATTCACGTTAAGCCTGCGCCACCCAGCGGGGCGGGCTGGGCTGGAGGGGGCGACAGGGTAGGATAGCAGAGGGCAGGGCGGAGAATCACGTCCCGCGGCCAATTCTCCTGGCGCCGCCTAGCGCCGTGAGGCGCCCCGTGAGGCGCCCCTGATGGGCGTGTTTTCCACCACCACCATCATAAGTTGGCGCGGGGGTCCTCCTCCTCCTCCTCCTCCTCCTCCTCCTCCTCCTCCTCCTCCTCCTCCTCTTCGTCCTCCTCCTCCTCGCCCTGGACTCCTCCTCCTTCCCCCCTCCAACTTATGGTGGTGGTGGTGGTGGAAAACAGGCTCATCAACCCCTGTGCCCAGGAAGTGGGCCGGCGGCGGGGCGGAAACCAGCTGCATGCAGCAGAGTTCGTAAGCCCCCCCCTTTGCCTATCCTACCCTTTCGTCTGGCCCGATGGAAGCGCAATGCACAGAGGAGCGAGCGAGCGAGCGAGAGCGCGGTACCGCCAGGACGGGGCCCTTCAGGGCCCGCGCGGGCGGGGGGGGGGGCGGGACCCTCAGGGCAGGGTGGCCCCGTTCTAGCATTGTCTCGCAGATGGAGTGAGCTCGTCGACAGATCTCTGCCGCTAGTGCATGTGACCCGTGTCCCAGAGCACATCGGCATGTGCAACGCTCAAACTCCGTCTCACGACCTCGGGTCTCAGCCGTCAGAGTTTAGGCTCCCAGCGTCCGACATCCAACGCACAACGAAGTGGAGCCTCGAGGACGAGGATCTGGGTGGGAGGCATCATCAGGGGGGGAAGCCCAGTGGGGGATACGTCGAGCCGGAACTGGCGATGCGTCGCCGATTGATCGGCGATAGGCCCACGAACAGAATCGGCACGCTCCTGGGCGGGGTTGGCAGTCGGGCCCCTTTCGGCGATCAGTGGGCGATTGGGGGTCGATGCGCTCCCCCCCTGAGCCTACTCCTCCTCCTCGTCCTCCTGCCCCTCCTCCTCCTCCTCCCCCTCTCCTCTTCCTCCTCCCCTCCTCCTCCTCCTCCTCCCCCTCCCCCTCCCCTCCCCCTCCTCCTCCTCATCCTCCTCCTCTTCCTCCTCCTCCTCCTCTTCCTCCTCCTCCTCCTCCTCCTCCTCCTCCTCCTCCTCCTCTATCATTGACACCGAATAAATCTCAAAGTGTGCCCGGCATCTGTGCCCCGTCGTGCGCTGGGCCCCACCCGATCGATTCCCTCCCCCGCCCTTTGTCCCCACCTTCAGCGCCTCAGCCTCACCTCCGCTGATCCCTCCCTCGACCGAACCCGAGGATGACGACTCAGATTAGGTCGGGCTCGTCCCCCTACAGGCGGATGCTGGACGATAAATAAAAAGTAGTCAAACATGTTCAAACATAGTCAAAACTATATCTATATAGAAGAGGGGGAAAAGTTCCCACACTATGTTTTGACTATTGTTGAACATTCCCCCCGTAGAGGGACACGCCCGACTTAAGACTAAGAGAAAACACAGGGGGGACGACTCAAACGCTGTTCGGTTGAAGGACAACAAGACATCTGAAGGTGTGAGTACCGGCAGGCAGGCGGGAAGGAGGGAACGGACGAGCAAGACTGGGGCGAGCACGGGAAAGACGAGGACGACACATAGCGGAAGGCAGGACTGAGAGAGACATGGACAGACATTCGGAGCATGCTTTCTGTCAGACGGCAGCAACGTCGCTCGACTCCAGCGCAACGTCAAAGTGGTGCCAAGAGCGCGTTTCTTTGTTTTCGGCGATAAAGGGCATTCTAAGGGTTATAAGGGGGGGAGGGGCCAGGAAAGGGGTATAATGTAACGCCTCCCCCCCGCCGTGCGCTTGGCGGCAGTGCCCGGAACGCACTGGGGGGGAGGGGCGTTCCGTCATGGGGGGATGGGGGGCCGGGGGCTATGATGCCCAGGATGCCCCAAGCAATAAAAAAACACGCAACAAGACGCCTCGCAGTGATGCGTTGCTGAGGTCATCCGAAAACGCCTCGCAGGTGGCGCCACGCAACGAATCAGTAGTGTGCCGAGTGGGCGGGGCGACGCCCCCACGGGCCCTGCCACTGAGGCCTTCGGTGGCACTCCCCACGGGCATCGCGGCATCCTCCTCGGGCAACTGGACGATGCCTCGATGCCCCCAGGGGCCCCCGCTCTGAAAGAAGCGAGGCGGCCCCATGCGAACTCTCCCACTGGGGCATGCAGTGTACGGCCCCCTCTGGGGCCACGAAACGTGCGAGGGACACCCCGAGCTGAACGCGCGACCTCCATGCGGGCCCTGCCACTGGGGCCTTCGGCGGAGCCCCCTCATGGGGCCGCGAAGCGTGCGAGTTGTGCCCCACAGCGGGCGCGGGCACGCACGCGGGCTTTGCCGCTGGGGCCCTCGGTTGAGCTCTCCATGGGGTCACCAAGCGTGCGAGGGGTGTGCCGAAGTGAGCGCGCGTGCACGCATGCAGATGCTGCCGCTTGAGCCTTCGGTGGAGCTCCCTAATGGGGTCACGAAACGTGTGAGAGGTGCGCCGAGGAAGGAGGGAAAGAATAGGAGGAGGAGGAGGAGGAGAAAAACAATAATGCGGCAAGGGGCAGCGGGAGGTGAGGTAAGACGCGCGGAACTGCGGATCAAAAGCAGGACCCAACACCACAGGATAATTGGTGACTCGGTTAGCTTCCTGCCTCTGGAGAAAGGCTGGAGAGGACGACTGGAGCATCCCAATGACGACGACGTTCTCGAGCAGACCTGGAAGCATCGCCCCGGGTGCTGCCGCGTGACGGCCCAACCCAGACCGAGCATGTCCCGATCGTCATTCCTAGTGCGACCAAATGATAAAGAAAAACATGTTCTATACTGAAACGTGAACATGCATAACAAACAAAACATCAACAAGAGGAGCAAAGAGAAACCGCCTGGGACAATTAAAACAATCGTTTCCGGAGCCGGAGAACATTTCAAATCTTTGCCTGGACAGTCAGGTGGCAGTACCCCCCTGGGCGTATCCTTATCATATGATCGCATTGCAATATGGAGAAGCCCTCCAGAAGAGACTCGCAGAGTTGCCCCAGGAAGCGCTATCGCCTCTCACCCCGGGGAACGAGGCAGCCGCCGACTGCGCCCTAGTGGGCAGGAGCGGTGCAGAGACAAGCCCTCTGCAGCACGGACACACCAGTGCGAACCCTTTTGTTAGCTCCAGCGTGTCCCCCTACAGGCGGATTTTGGACGAAAAATGAAAACTACCCCCAAAAATACAGCGAAATTGTCAACACAAATTAAAACCTTCTCCCCAGACTAGATTTTGACAGTTCTAAATGTGCCTCCTGTAAAGGGACAGGCCCGACTTAACCCATTTGTGGAAAGCATCACAGCGAGAGGAGGCGGGGGGGCGGCCTGGAGGCGAAGCGTCAAAGATTTGAAGCGCGGGGGCAGCGGAGAGAGCCCGCGGGCGCTTTCGGCCCCGGAAGGGGCACGATCGCGTCGGGCTGCAGCCGCGACGCGCGGCAGCCTGCGAGCAGCGCCAGCGCCTGCTGCCAGCGGGCCCCCTTCTTCTCGGGGCCGAGAGCCGCCGTCGGGCGGGGGAGAGGCAATCAGAAGCCTCGATATCCTCCGTGCCCCTACATAGACTGAGATCGGCACCGAAACGAGGCGGAGCAAATCGCAGGGGAAAGGATATGCGCCAGGCTGGCAAGACGGGGTGGCGCGCCTCTGGGGGGCACCGCCAGAGGCGATCCACATCCACCGGCCCTGGAGTCCGGCGCTGGCGCCCTGGGGACAGCGGATGTGGACAGCTTCCCGCCCAGAGCGGTGAGCAGACATCCACTTCCACTACTCGTCCAGATCCCAGGGCAAGACTCGGAAGCGGTAGACACAGATGTGCTCTGGCGGCGGCTCGTGGGGGGCCGACCCAGGCACGTGGAGCAAGGGTGCCCAAACTGCGAGAGCTACCACACCACCACAGCACGTTCCGAGCTCGCCTGGTTCAGATCGGAGTCTGGTCCCTGGGATGGCTTAGAACGGAGGTCCCTGATACTGGCTGCCATCCTCCTCCTCCTCCTCCTCCTCCTCCTCCTCCGCCTCCTCCTCCTGCCAGAACTTCCAGTAGTGGCCGAGTGGGGGGTCAGGGCCCAAGGGCACGTCGCGATGGGATCGGCGTTGGCCCTCGGACCCCGGGTGGAACGGCCACCGCTGAAAGAGCGCGTCGGTCCCTCTGCGCCGCTCCTTCGACATCGACCGAGTCGGCGATCAGCCTTGAGCACCCGCTGGTGGGCTCGTTCTCCACCGCCATCACCACGAGTAGGAGGGGAGGGGGTCCTCCTCCCCCTCCTCCTCCTCCTCCTCCTCCTCCTCCTCCTCCTCCTCCTCCTCCTCCTCCTCCTCCTCCTCCTCCTCCTCCTCCTCCTCCTCCTCCTCCTCCCCTCCTCCTCCCCCTCCTCCTCCTCCTCCTCCTCCTCCTCCTCCTCCTCCTCCTCCTCCACCTCCTCCTCCTCCTCCTCCTCCTCCTCCTCCTCCTCCTCCTCCTCCTCCTCCTCCTCCTCCTCCTCCTCCTCCTCCTCCTCCTCCTCCTCCTCCTCCTCCTCCTCCTCCTCCTCCTCCTCCTCCTCCTCCTCCTCCTCCTCCTCCCCCTCCACCTTATGGTGGTGGTGGTGGTGCTGGAAAACAAACCCATAGCACCCGCACTGGGGCCGCCGCCGCACGGCCTCGGCGCCACGCACCTGCCGTGAGCGCGGCCCGCTCCAAGGGCCTCCACAGTGCATGAGCCCCCCTCAACGCAGGGCAGGCTCGCGGAGCTCGCCTGTCGCAGCGGTGACGGCCGCGCACCGCGCCCGAAGCCCGAGCGAGGCCCCTGCTCGGCGACTTGCGCACCAGGAGGCACGGAACGGGAGAGGACGGCCGCGGAGGAGGACGAACTCGAAAAGCGCTCGGCGGGGCCCCCCTCGAGCGGACCTGCGGCTCTCCAGTACCTCAAGTGCCCGCGCAGATCCTGCTCATCCGCCTCCCGCCGCCTGCCCCTTCTTCTCCTTCTCCGCATGCTCAGCATGCTCCTCCTCCTCCCCCCCCCCTCGTCCCCGCCCCCCTCGGCCCTGAAGCTGAGATGCAAGAAATCTGCGGGGAACGTCGAAAGAGAGTGTATGTGTATGCAGTCTTCTGTACTGCGTGTAAGTAGCCCCTCCTTGGGATCACCCCCCTGAGTATCGTTTGACCGATCCCTCCCCCCACTGGCGTGCCCTGGGCCCCACTGGCCGACCTGATGGGTGTGTAGGCTGGTCCCTTTGGGGGTTCGAGGGGCCTGTCCCCAGCTGGGGTGGTGGTATAGTGGGACTGAGGTGGCACAGCTGGGTGGGGATGTGGAGTATGATAAACGATACTGACCCCCTCCAAGAGATCCGAAGTCGTGATAGTTTTTAAACGGGGTCCCCGGAAGTCTCGACCCATTCCCCAGGACCAATTTTTCATCCTGAGTCGTTTCTTGGCGGTCCCGGGGCCCGGCGAGGGCTCCTAGGGTCTGAAATCTGCGAAAGACCTCCGCCCTGATCTTTTCAATGCGTCGGATCTCTGGGCTTTTCGCCGCACCCTCGACGGACCTGCAATTCGGTCGGGCATGTCCTCCTTCAGGCGGATTTCGGGCGAATGATTCTTTAATTGTACGAATACGACTAATGAGTAATAAACTAATAACGATAATATAATAAAGGAAATACCCCCAACATATTCAAAACTTATCTCTCACACACACACACACAAAAAAAAAAAACGTCCACTGACTATTTCCTGACTATTATTGAATATTTCCACTGCTGAGGGACAGTCCCGAATTAAACCTGCGAGGAGGCGCCCCTCCCTAGACCCGGGAGGGGAGGGCCGCGGCAACCGGCTCCCGGCCCCGCTGGCTCGCAGGCGCTGACGGCCGCGCTGGTGGCGACGACGTCCACCCTGGCGGGCCCCCTCCTCGTCAAACTCCTCCTCCTCCTCCTCCTCCTCCTCCTCTCCTCCTCCTCCTCCTCCTCTCCTCCTCCTCCTCCTCCTCCTCCTCCTCCTCCTCCTCCTCCTCCTCCTCCTCCCCTCCTCCTCCTCCTCCTCCTCCTCCTCCTCCTCCTCTCCTCCTCCTCCTCCTCCTCCTCCTCCTCCTCCTCCTCCTCCTCCTCCTCCTCCTCTCCTCCTCCTCCTCCTCCTCCTCCTCCTCCTCCTCCTCCTCCTCCTCCTCCTCCTCCTCCTCCCTCCTCCTCTCCCTCCTCCTCCGTGCACCCGTGGCTGCTGCACCCGTGCTCCGCCGGCACTCCGTGCTTGCAGCGCAGGGCCGCCTCAGCCCTGCAGGGCCGCCTCCTTCTCCCCCTCCTCCTCCTCCTCCTCCTTCTCCTCCTCCTCCTCCTCCTCCTCCTCCTCTCCTCCTCCTCCTCCTTTCTCCTCAACCGCCTCCTCCTCCGACGCCTCCTCCTCCTCTTCCTCCTCCTCCTCCTCCCTCCTCCTCCCTCCTCCCCCTCCCTCCTCCTCCTCCTCCTCCTCCTCCTCCTCCTCCTCATCCTCCTCCTCCGCCATGATGTGATCGGGGGAGGGTTGGCCCCCCCGATCACATCATGGCTGGTTACGGCCCCCCGGGGCCTTGTTCGAACCCCCGGGCCCTCGGGAGGAGGAAGAGAAGGAAAAGGGAAGGGGAACAGAGGAGGAAGAGGGGATTGAGGAATTCCTGGAACATCTTGAGATTCTGCTGCTGCTGCTGCTGCTGCTGCTGCTGCTGCTGCTGCTGCTGCTCCTTCTCCTTCTGCTCCTCCTCCTCCTCTTCCTCCTCCTTTTCCTCCTCCTCCTCCTCCTCCTCCTCCTCCTCCTCCTCCTCCCCTCCCCTCCGTCTCTTCCTCCTCCTTCTCCTCCTCCTCCTCCTCCTCCTCATCCTCCCCAGGTCGTCGTTTTCGCCGTCGTCCTCCTCATGCGGAGGAGTCGGGAGGATACTCAGGAATATGCTTGTGAACGTTCGGGGGGCGCGTGTCCATACGTATCCCTTGTGAGCGTTCGGAGAGTTCGCCTGGATGACATTTGATCGCGATGATGCTGCAAATTCTTGCGCAACTCATCCCTTTCACGCGCTTCCCGCTCATGTCGGGAAAGGTTTGAAAAACTAACGCTTCGCCTGAAACATCCTCGCAACATCGTGACGTTGGGGGTCGCATCTTAAGACGTAGTTTGATAAAAATGGGCGTTTCGCCTGAGACATCCTCGGACAATGGGAATGTCGAAAAAATGGGATGCGCCAATCGCTCTTGTGAGGCATCTTTTCGGAGCGATCTCGGATGACCTCCAAGATAGCCCAAGCGCGTCGCTTAATCATCAGCGTTACGCTCGAGACATCCCCTAAGCAAATCCTTCGAACGGGCCCTCGAAACCATCTGGTTTCCTCCTCCTCCTCCTCCTCCTCCTTCTCCTCCTCCTCCACTTCCCAGTCGCGGACAACAGCGACGACGCTTGGGCAACAACGACGGTGCGGGCATCGTCCCGCTTGGGGGCCCCCGGGTTACGGAAGCCGCAGGGGCCCCCGGGCGGCGCCTCCGGCGCCGCCCCTGGCGCGCTCCGCGCGCCAGGGAGGGGGGTCCAGCGCCGATCCGAGAAATCCGCGCGGACCTCTGAGTTTTATGTTTATGTCACTTTTTGTTCCCCTGAGGGGACCCTGAGATCCTGACGCTGCAATTTCTTCACAACAGGCGTTGTCGCACGATTTGAGGCGCTGGGACCCTCACAGATTGATCCGGCCCGAAAAAAAGACGCAGAGAGATGGGGTCGGGGGCTCTGGGCGCGATTTTTTGTGATGATGCAACTTTTTGGCAACTTTTTGACGCAGAGAGATGTGGCGGGGACGCACTGACGCGGGTCAATGCAGACCCAGGTCAGTCGGGCCTTGCAGGACCATGCACCCAAGGTCGGGCCCATACGCAGGATCCTGCAGGATCCTGCACCCAAGCCGGGATCCAACGCGACCCTGACCCTGCGACCCTGCAGGGTCCGGCGCTCTGGCTGACCCCTAGGGTTGCATGGACCCCCGTCTCTCGAGCACCGACCCGGGAGAGCTGCACCCCTGCAACGGGGCCGGTTGTTCATCCAGGGCCGTTCCCTGACGGCCCCAGGGCCCGTCGAAGGCCGCCGGAGCTCGAAAACAGTCGAGCAGCATGCCGTCGTTATTGATGAGGCCCTGGGACACACAAATAAGTTGACACAAATGACAGGTTTCCCGATATGTTTTCCCCTGGGCTCCAGCCAAGCCGACCTTGAGCAACCTCGTAATTGAGTCGAAGGGAAGCCCCTTCCCTTTGATCCCTCCCCCGCCGGGAGGGGGGGGGGGGTAGCGACCCCCCCCCCGGGTCAGATACGACGCCCCCCCCTGGGACTCCTCTTCCCCTGGGCTCCAGCCAAGCCGACCTTGAGCAACCTCGTAATTGAGTCGAAGGGAAGCCCCTTCCCTTTGATCCCTCCCCCGCCGGGAGGGGGGGGGGTAGCGACCCCCCCCCCGGGTCAGATACGACGCCCCCCCCTGGGACTCCTCTTCCCCTGGGCTCCAGCCAAGCCGACCTTGAGCAACCTCGTAATTGAGTCGAAGGGAAGCCCCTTCCCTTTGATCCCTCCCCCGCCGGGAGGCGAGGGGGGGGTAGCGGGGGGCGGTAGCGACCCCCCCCCCAGGTCAGATACGACGCCCCCCCCCCGTACCGACCTTGAGCAACGTCGTAATTGAGTCGAAGGGAAGCCCCTTCCCTTTCCCTTCCCCGCCGGGGGAGGGAGAGGGGGTCCCGGGGGGGGTCCCGGGGGAGTCCCGGGGAAGTCCCGGGTCAGATACGACACCTCCCTCCCCCACCTTCTCGTCCTTCTCCCCGTTCCCCAAAACCATCCCACAGCCCGTGCCTCTTGCTGCGCATTGCGAACAGGGTCGGCGGCACCGGCCGTCAGGCCTTCGCAATAAGTTGACACAAATGACAGGTTTCCCGATATGTTAGCATATTTTTTGGATTTTCGTCTCCCCCCACTTCTTATATTTTCCCATATTATCCTGGGAGTCGAAGATTAGTTGTGTCTGTGTGTTTTTTTCCCTCCTGAGTTGTGGTGTCGCATCGAAAGGAGGGGGCGGGGGCGCTCGGTTTGGGGATCGCAGCTCGGGCCTCTGGAGGCCGTTCGGGACAACCCGGGCACCCACAAAGGCTCTCGGCGAAGCGCAACTACTGGAAAGCATCTCCTAAAAGGGATATCTGCCAGAATCCGCAAAAACATCCACAGAGACCTTCACTCAGGACACGACGATGGGGGCCTCCTGGATGGGGCCCGAGCAGAAGGTGTCAGAGGATCGCGTCGCATCACCGCTACATCGGCGATGCATCGAAACGCCGACGCGAAGCAGAACGGGATCCACATCGAATCGCACCGCCGATGCATCGGCGATGTGGCGCGATCTCTCGGACCCTACTCGGGAAAGGCCAAGCGCACCGTCGCTCGAGCGTCCCTTCCCCGTGCCGTTCTCAGCATCGTTGGGTGTTTTTTTTTCGCGAGATGGTCCGGGATGCTCCTCGATGCGCCTCGCCGATAGACGCACGCGCCCGAGCGATACCAAACTGAAGTGAAGTCGGGCCTGTCCCTCTAGAGGGGGAATGCTCAAACATAGTAGTGAAAAAAGGTCCAGGGACGATGTTTGGAATATGTTTTGGCATTTTTGGGGTACTGTTTGTTGTATCTTTCATTATTCGCCCAAAACCCGCCTGTAGGGGGACAGGCCCGATCGAAGGCCAGCGAAGGGCTAAGGCTGGCGAAGCGCGGCGTGTGCGCGCGCCAGGCCCGAGCGGCGAGCAGAGCCGCGGGGTGCTGGGCCGACGGTGGCTCGAGACCAAAAAGGAAGGGGCGGCCTGCTCGTCGGCGTCATCGTCGTTCGCGCAAGGACCGATCACAGGGCGGTTTCGCGTGGCTTGGGCCCTTCTTTTGGACTTCGTTGCGTTGTTCGTTGTGGTTCCCTTTCGTCGTTCGTTGTTGCTTTAAACGCCCCGTTTCTAAGGATCTGAGCGCCGCCCCAGGCGGAGGCTCCTGACCGCCGCGGCGGCCATCCCTCCCAGCAGCCCCAGCGCCAGCTGCCAGCCGCCCGCCTTCTCCTTGGCGGCGCGCACAGAGGGCAAAGGGGCGAGGGGAAAGGCTTCTCGGGAGGCTGCTTCTTTGGAAGGCGCCGGCCCTGCGCCCCCAGAGGTCCGAAGCCCCAAGAGAGCTGGAGCGGGCGAATTTAGGCTGTCTGTTCGGCCTCCGGGGGCCCTCGCCAGGCCTCGGAGGCCCAGACCTCCGGGAGCCACGCAACGAACACATGTTCGAGCAGCCGGATGTCTGGGTCCACAGGCAAGGCCCGCGCCTTCGAAGAAGCAGCCTCCTTCTGAGACTGGAGCCACGCGCGCGCGCGTCGCGCGCGCTCAGGTTCTAGCCAGCTCCAGGCCGTGACAAATTCACAGATCCTCTGAAATGGTTACCCACCGATTGCATGAATGCGGAGCTCATCGAAGCGTCAAAAAACGAGGGCCGAACAGAGACCGATCGCATAGCAATGCAACGCAGTGCCATGGAAACGAGGTACGAGCACCATGCAGCGAGAAGCACAGAAAATGAAAGGCAAGACACTGCGATGCCATACAACTAAATACAAAGCTTAACAATGCTCGCCAGGGCAATTCTGTTTGCGGAACCATGCCTGTGCACATCCGTCGGATAAAAACCAAGTGACAGACAATGCAATACAATGCACAACAACGCAAGAGGCCGCGCGAACCCGAGGGTTCAGGAACACAGGGATCCCAAAGATGAAGTGCGTAAAAAAATGGTGGATGTCCCGATTCCGCTTTTGGTAAACGTCCATATGACGCTAGCGCACCAGCTCGTCCTTTTTCTCGCCCCCCTCCTCCTCCTCCTCATCCTCCTCCTGCCTCTCGCAATATATCATCTGGCCGGTCGGCTTCCCCGACCGGCGACCGTTTAGATTGCCGCGCAAACTTCTCACATAGGAAAATAATTACGCTAATGGAGTTCCCCGCATTGTTTTTTTTGGGAGCGCCGCATTACAGGGGGGCGCAGAAGAAGTAGGAAAATGGATGGAGGGGGACAACGATGCCCGCAGGAGGGGAGAGTAGAGGCGAAGAAGACGAAGTGGGCGCGGGAGAACGAGTAGGCGGAGGAACAGCAGGATAAGAGGAAGTGGAAGAGGAGGGGGAGGAACGAGCAAGAAGATATGGGGGAGTACGGAGTGTAAGAAGAAAACTACAACTAGGATGAATGGGGGAGGCGAGGTAAGAGGACAAGCAGGATGGGAAATGGGAGGATAACCGCGAGTAGGATGAGGAGGACCACGGGTCGCCTGAAGCGAAAGCGGGGCACAGAGCTGGCAGAAGAACGAGAGGGTTCCTCCAGAGGGGAGAGCAAATGCGAAGACCAAGAGGGTGTGGGAGAACGACATGTAGGAGGTGAAGGAGGAGGAGGAGAAGGAGAAGGAGAAGGGGAATTGGAAAAGGAAGGGGAGAAATGACCAAGAAGAGATGGGGGAGTACGGAGTGTAGGGAGAAGGCTGCAAGTAGGAGGAGTTTGGGAGGAGATGTAGGACGTAGGAGGACAAGCAGGAGGGGAAATGGGAGGATAACCACGAATAGGATGAGGAGGACCACGGGTCGCCTGAGGCGCAACTGGGGCACAGAGCTGGTGGCAGAACAGAGCTCTCCCCACTCCACCGGCTTCACCTGAGCCCTCCTGGGAGGCTCCGCCACACCGCGCTACTCATCCAATTGCGGGCCCTTCCCAGAGCTGGCACGGCCTCCGAGGAGGGAGAGATGGTATCGGGAAGACTGGAAGAGGTGGGAGGGGCAGGAAACCTGATAAACAACATGGTAACCGATACCCTGCTCGCTCCGGCGGGACCTCCCTGGAGGGAATAGAGAAGCAGGAAACCTGATAAATATAAGGGATCTAGAGAGTTCGAAACCTGTCAAAATCTGTGGCAATGCCAGACGGGAAACAGGAGGAGGAGGAAGAGGAGGAGGAGGAGGAGGCAACGTAGAAGAATGGAGAGGAGGAGGGAAGAGGCGGAGGAGAAAGTGCAGAGGGAGGGAAGGTGAAGAGGGAGAAGAGGAAGATGGTCAGAAGGAGCATGAGGAAGGAAGAAGGACGAGCAATCGGCGAGGCAGGACGTTGAGGGGAGAGGCAGGAAGTGGAAGAGGAAGGACAAGGGAACAATGGAAGGGGTAAGGGAGGAGCAGGGGGTGAAAGAGAAAAGGCGATGGAGGGGAAGGCGGGAGAGCAAGTAAGGCAAGGAGGGTGGGGGGGGGTAGCCTCCTCGCTCTGTCGGGGCCTCCCTGGTGGGGTGGAAGGGGACGCGAAACCTTGAGACAGTATTGGTTTCGCATACCCTCCTCGCTCAGGCGAGGCCTCCGTGGAGAAGTGGGAGGAGCACGACACCTGATACATAACATGGCTTGCGAATACCCTCCTCGCTCAGGCGGGGCCTCCCTGGAGGAGGGGGAGGGGTCACGAAACCCCTCCTCGCTCAAGCGGGGCCTCCCTGGAGGGGTGGGAGGGGCACGAAACCTGAGAAATTAACCTGTTTTCGAATACCCTCCTCGCTCAGACGAAGCCTCCCTGGAGGGGTGGGAGGGACAAGAAACCTGATGAATAACATGGTGTTCGATTACCCTCCTCGCTCAGGCGAGGCCATCTTTGAGGAGTGGGAGGGGCACGAAAACTGATAAATAACATGGTTCTTGAATACCCTCCTCGCTCAGGCGGGGCATCCCCGGAGGGGTTGGACGGGCACGAAACCTTATAAGTAACATTGTTGTCCAAGACCCTCCTCGCCCAGGCGGGGCCTCCCTGGAGGAGTTGAAGGGGACGAAACCTGGTAAAAAGCGTAATGTTCGAATACCCTCCTCGCTCAGGCGGGGCCTCCCTGGAGGAGCTGGAGGGACACGACACCTGATACATAGCATGGCTTGCGAACACCCTCCTCGCTCAGGCGGGGCCTCCCTGGAGGGGGAGAGGCACGAAACCTTACAAATAACATGGTTTTCGAATACACTCCTCGCTCAGGCGAGGCCTCCCTGGAGGAGTGGGAGGGGCACGAAACCTGATACATAGCATGGTTTTCGAATACCCTCCTTGCTCAAGCGGGCCTACCTGGATGAGTGGGAAGGGCACGACACCTGATAAATAACATTGTTTTCGAATAACCTCCTCGCTCAGGCGGGGCCTCCCTGGAGGAGTGGGAGGGGCACGAAACCTGATACATAGCATGGTTTTCGAATACCCTCCTCCCTCATGCGGGGCCTCCCTGGAGGAATGGTAGGGGCACGACACCTGATACATAACATGGCTTGCGAACACCCTCCTCGCTCAGGCGGGGCCTCCCTGGAGGAGGGGGAGGGGTCACGAAACCCCTCCTCGCTCAAGCGGGGCCTCCCTGGAGGGGTGGGAGGGGCACGACACCGTACAAATAAGATGGTTCTCGAATACCCTGCTTGCTCTGGCGGGGCCTCCTTGGAGGGGTGGAGGGGGCACCAAACTTTGTAAATGGTATGGTATCCCGATGCAGTACTGTCCTCGCTCCGGTGTGGCTTCCCTGGAGTGGAAGGTATGGTATGGTAGCTTTAGTATTGTAGGTGTGGTATGGTCTGGTAGATGGTGTGGTATGGTTGGTATGGTATGGTAGGTATGGTATGGTAGATAAGGAATTGGTGTGGTATTGGTAGGCATGGTATGGTAGGTATGGTATTGTATGCCACGTATGGTCTGGTATGGTAGGGAGGCGGGAAAAGGAGGAGGACGAGAAGGTGTTCTACGAAAACAAGAACCCCACTCAAGATATGTGAAAACAGATATGTGAAGGCTGCCCGGCAATAACTGTCACAGGTAGCCCCCCGTCCATCGCCACGCGGCCGGGACAAGCTGTATGTTTTCTAAGTTGGCCACGAGAAGAAAGGTGAGAAGCAGCGTAGAGGGACTGCGAAAGAGACCGAAAGTTGCAAGCATCCAGGAAGGCTCCAGGAAGGCGCGCAAGGCAGCCACGACGAGGACCCAGGGCAGCCTAATTGGGCGATGCCCGAGAAGCACTAAAGAAGTTTGCCAAATACATGCAGAGAGTCTCTTTGAACGTCTTTCGGGGGCGCTCTTGGAAGGCTATTTGAAAAATTGTTTGGTCTCTTGGAAGGCATCTCGGAGGTCTCTTGCCATATTTAGAGCCTCTATGGGGGCCCCTTGATGCTTCTGGGGGGGGCCCTCGGACGCTCCTGGGGCCTCTTGGAAGCCTAGTGGGGCCCTGCTAGCGCTCTCGGGGCAGTCTTCGGGGGGCGGGCTCGCTATGTGAGTTCGGGTTCTGCTTCTTGTGCCCCTTTTGGGGCTCTCCTGGAGCGCTCTTGGGTGCATTAGGGGCTGTCGGGTACCTCTTGGACCGTCATGAGAGGTTGGGGGGGGCATTTGGGGTGTCTAAGGGAATTGGAATTGCGAAAAAGCAAGAGCACGAAAATACTTGAAAATCGATTGGGAATCAATATTCGTTGCCGCTTGGTGCATTCGGCCCGTGCCGCAACCGTTCCTGGATTGTGTGTGAGGCCTCTTGGAAGTCCGTTGGGATATCGTGCAAAGCCCCTCCGGGGCCTTTTGGAAGCAGGCTTGAAGCCTCCGGGGGGGGGGGGGGGGGGCGGTTTTTGCAGCCTCTTCTGGACCTCATGGGGACCTCGTGGGGCCTCTTCTGAGCCTCTTCTGGGCCTCTTCTGGGCCTCTTCTGGGCCTCTTGGAGCCTCATGGGGGCCTCGTGGGGCGGAGGGCTCGAATCGTCGTTCGCGTTTCCCCTTTGGGGCACCTCTTGAGGCCATCCTGAAGCCCTCTTGAGCCGTCTTGGACGCCTCTTGGGCCGTTTGGGGGCCCTCTTGTCTTGGGGGCCTCTTGGGGACCTCCTGGGCCGAAAAAAGACGCTTCTTGGGCAGTCTGGGAGTGTCGAAAACACGAAGACGCGACGACGCAACAAAAGCACTGAAAAGCAAATAGAATATCAATGACTTTGGCGTTTTGGGGCCCTCTTAGAGGTCCTCTCGGAAAGCCTTTGGGGCCTCTGGGGGGCCTCTTGGGCCATCATGGGGCCATCTTGGACGGCGTGGTGCGCTCTTGGGCCGTCCTGGCGGCCTCTGGGCGTCAGCTGCGGGCGCCGAGGAGGACCCTCGAGGCGCAGGGAACGCCCTGGAGCGTTCAAACAGATTCGCCGGCGTCGGGGACTGAAGTGGGTTGCGGGGGGAGGAAGGGGTTTTGAACAAGTGGGGGCCCCAGGGCCCAGGGACCCGGTCGCTGGTCAGATTCTAGAAGCCTTGGCCCCTCCCCCATGCCACCCTTCCTGTTAGAGGCCTACCACATAGGGTCCGAGAGAATGGGGTCGGTGGATCGATCCGCATCGCCGCTGCATCGCTGATGCATCGGCGATGCATCGCCGATGCATCGGCGACGCGCCAACGATGCACTGGCAAACGGCGATGCTTCGGCGACGTCGGCGTGGAGAAAATCGGTTTCTGCATCGAACCGCATCACCGATGCATCTTGAGCAGGGACCGACCGACCCTGCATTCCTATAGGCCTACCGCGAAATGTTCTTAGAACCCAAAAATGTTCTAACAACAACAACAACAACAACAACAACAATCATTTTACCCGAACGCTCAGTGTTCTCCCCAGTGCCAGGGTTTTCTTGCGACACCAGCCAATACCCCCACTTCGTGGGGGGGCCGTTCAAGCTCTACCAAATATCCAAACGACTCTTCGAGACCACCCACACCCAGCTTCCCGCCCTATGACGTTGGGACACTTCACTTCGTGGCGTGCGGACGACCCTGGCTACTACACTGGCGTGGGGTACACACCCACAGAGGTTGATCACATCTGTTACATATGATGTGGTACACGGTACACGTGAGATGGTACGCAGTGCCAAGATAGTTGGTCACATTTTTGGGGCAAATTCGTGGGGATGCGATTACAGAAGTACATGTGTTACACTGATGTTATACAGTCCCAAGGATGACGCATGCATAGCTCATAGACTCATGGCGCTATGATCCTAACTCTCAGTGCCCAACGCGCGCGTGCACAGCCAGAAAGTAGTGCGTTTTCATATGTTTTCTGAACATCGCATCTTGAAAATATTGAAAACCCATTGTGTTTGGCAGGATTTCGACATGCGCGCGCGGCGGCCGCGCGCATGTGCACTTCGTCTCATTTTTTGCAAGGGATGGTGGCCCTCGCAGGCGCGCAACCGTTGTTGGAGAAGTTCAAAGCACCTGAAGAAGTAGCACGCAAAGACCCTTTTGACAGAAATGTTTAAAAAGTGGTGTGTTTCCTATGAATCCGCAAGAGCGCGCGGAAGGACATTTTGACAATTTTTTCTTAAAAAACCATTGGGTTTTTGATGTTTTTATGTTAAAATCGCTACGAAACCTAAGGTTTTGGAAGGATTTCGTCTTGCGAGCGCGAATGTCCACTTTACCTTATTTTTTGCAAGGGATTCTTGAAATTTGATCAACTAAGAACAAGAATTTTCATTTTCTATTGTTTTTTGCAAGGGAAAACGAGCGTCAACAAAAAACCGGATCCGGGGGTAATCCACTTTTCTGAAGCTTTCGCAGAAAAATGATGAAAATGTAGCTGCGGCCTAGGTTTTGGGCGGGGGGCGTGCACCAGGGGGTCCAACAATAATAATTCTTTAGAAGTAATAATGTTCAACAACAACAACAACAACAACAACAACAACAACAACACTGTCCTTAGAACATAAACCCGATGTGTTAAACTCAGACAGTGAAGGCCAGAAATGTTCTAAGAACATGTCGTGCAAGCCTCAAAAGGTTATTCGAAACCTTTTGGTGGGCCTATAGGCGAGCCAGGACGCTACGCCACTGCTTGAGCATCGACGATGCGGCGCGATCCTCGGACTCCATCCGCTCCGACCCGATCTAGGAGGCCTAGACTCCCCCATACCACCTTTTGTGCGCGCCACCAGTCTCCGCCGCCGCGATGGCGGCGCCGAAGGAGACCGCGTCGGGGGCGAGGCGCGCCGCGCGAATGGCCTCTCCCGGGGCGGGCTGGCGCCAGGCCGGCGCGGAGGATGCCCGGCCCTCCAACGTGTTAAAAAGGAGGTGCGGCCAGTCTTTGGCCCTTGTGCGCCGCCTTCGGGCATTTCTTCCTCCCCTTCCTCCTCCTCCTCCCCTTCCTCCTCCTCCCCCTCCTCCTCTCCTTTTTCCTCTCCCTCTTCCTCCCCATCCTCATCCCCGTCCTCCTCCATTTCCTCCTCCCCCTCCTCTTTCTCCTTGACCAGAAATGCGACGCTCCAAAGAAATTGGAACGAGCGATTTGGGGTCTCTTTTCAACCACCGGGAGCTTTCGCTGGGCCCCGGGACTGTCAGAAAACGACTCGGGATGAAAAACCAACCCAGGGCAAAAGGCCGGAACTTCCAGAAGACAATTGCGCAGGTCGCATCACTCCGAAGGAGCCGCGAAGTATGGCTTGTACGCGCGTGAGACGCCAATCCGCTGCGTGACCTCCCAGGGACCCACGAACAGGGCGACACTTGCGCAGGTGGCAAACTCCCAGGGAGCCTGGGAGCGCATGGGAGCGCCTGGGAAGCGCAGGTGGGCCCCTAGGAGCGCGCGGGAGCGCCTATGAGCGCCTGGGGGGCACCGTGGCGAGGGGGTGCCAACCCCGCCCCCTCGAACTCCCCTTCCAACCGTTCAATATGCGCGCCGGCGGCCCTTCGTGGCTGTCTCCCCGCGCGGGCCCCCAGGACCAATGGAAATGCTGCGCCCGCGGCGGCAATGCTCTGCAGCGGAGTCACCGACGTGGAGCAAGCACGACAGCCACTTACAGTGTCCAGGGAATGTTTCGATCCTCTGTGATTCTCGAGCGGTGTCATCTGGTTTGTGCCTCTATCCACAGTATACGGTACCATGGGAAATTTTCGTTTCGTCGACGATAGAGTGCTAGAGTTGCTGTGTATAGATTTTCCGATTGGCTGTATGCTCCTTTCTTGCATCGTCTGCATTTTTCTTTTCGGCCCGATGGCATTGCATGCGGTTTCAGGCTGTATCGCGTGACGAATATTTGCCAGGGCTGCGCGTGTGCTTAAAACTTGTTCGTGTTCACAGCTAGCACCATCGCCATTTGTGCTTTGTACTTCCACCAGGGCTCCGTGAGCCGACCATTTTGGAGCGGACTCCTACGTGTATGTTGGCATCTGAAACTGTTTTTATCGTTGACAGATCGGGGTACTTCTTGACGGCGTCTTGCGACATCCACCGCCTGGACTTCGAGGGCAGGGGGGCGCTCATTAGCGATGGCGGGGAAGGGAAAATCAGCGGGGGGGGCGCGAGGAGGAAGCGGACGAAAAGGATGCCGAGGAGGACGAGGCGGTGGAGAAGGGCAGGAAAACCCAGACCCCCGATGCCTTGATTTCTGACAGAAATTGTCCGATGGCCCATGCACTGCCGCGGGTTGAATAACATCGGAAGCCAGGCACAGTTGGGGGCGGGGCAAGCGACGCCGCGCTCTGGCACCGCACCGCACCGCAGCCATACTGGTGGCGTCAAGGGCGCGACTGACGCGCCCGCTGCGACAAAAATGCGCCCTCGCGCGCAGGCTGTCGTGCACGCGGCATGTACTTCCGAGCTTGTTTGCGAAGCGTCACGCCAGAATGGGCCGCGGCAAAGATGTCCCGGAGATCTGGATGGGGGTTCGCGCGGAGTAAATAGTTTCCCCGCCGCGCGCTCCACTGGCGCGCCGCAGGTCACGCTGAATCCCGCCAAGCCCGCCGCAGCTGCGCGCCGCGTCGAAGAACTGGCGCTTCTGCTCATCGCAGCGCTCGGCGGCGGCGCCCGGGGGGCCCGTCGCGGCTGCCGAGGCTGCGCGGAAGTCGCCCCGCGGCCCCGAATCGACTGCGAAGTTTAGGGCAGCCGGGTCGCCGTCGCACCAGCGAAGGATGCGCACGTCCGCTGGGCGCCGGCCGCTGGCGGCCCCCCCCCCCTCGCCCACGGGGCCGCGGCAGGCCCGGCCGCTCGAGCTCGGCGCGGGGGAAGCCGCTTGCCTGCGCGGCGAAGAAGGCGTCGTCGCGGAACGTCGCGCCGCTTCGCGCGGCCCCTGGGGCCGGGGCGCACCAGCGCGCGGCCCCCGTAAATATCCTGGGGCCGTCGCTGGCCGGGCAGGAGGCCTCCGCGCTCGTCAACTGCCCCCGCAAGCGCCTTCGCAGGGCGATCTGCATCACTCCGCAGGGCAAACAAGACTAAATCACCCCCTGTAGAGCGACAGGCCCGACTTAACCCCGGTGGCGAGGCAAGCGCGCCCCCAGAGTCTGGCCCTGGCGGCTGCGCCCAGTCCGCCAGAGAGGTCCCGCCAGTCGCCGCGCCGGCTGGCGCCGAACTCAATCCTGTCCGCCTGCGGGGGCCGCGCGGCGAAGGAGATCGCGCCCGCGCCCAATGCGCCGTCGGCGCCCGCGTCGTCGTCGCAGCAGCCCGCCCAGAGCCGCTGGCAAAGCGCAGAGCAGGCCGCGCGGGAAGCCAGGTCGGCGGCGGGCGGGCGCCGCCACGCCGGGCGCAGCCCGAGGCCACCTGCCTCGAGGGCGAGCTGCGCCTGCGCCCAGGAGTCGCCCGCGGGGGCGCTGCTACCCACTTGCTCGAGGTTCGCGCGCGCTGCGTTGTCAAGGGCGCCCAGCGGCCCCGCGTGCACGGTGGGCGGGGCCGCCCGCGCCGAGTAACTGAGTCATCAGGCAACAGCGCATTGTCCGTCGCGGCACATGGCGCGCAACCTGGGCGTTCCCGAAATCGCCGAGTGCTCCGAAGGGCTCGGTGGCCTCGTCGAATCGCTGCCGGGCGCGCTCGCGGCAGAAAGCGTCGCAGCCCACTCGCGCGCCGAGGAGCTCGAAGCCGCCGTCCGCTCGCGGGCGGAAGCCTGGGGGGAAAAAACCCGCGGGCCCGCTTCGCCGTCGCCGCCGCCGGCGGGGGCCACCTCGCACTTCCCGGGCCCCGTGCTCAGGCGGAGCCCCGCGGCCGTCAGCACTCCTGCCAGCAGGCGGCGGAGGCGCGCCACTGCGCGCCAGTCGCGCGCCGCGGCGCCGTCGTCGAGGAAGAAGAAGAAAATAATACTAAACAAAAAAAAGAAAATAATAAGAAAAAGAAGATTACAGAAAATAAAAAGAAGAAGACTGAGAATAAGAAGAAAAAAAATAAGAATGCCGAGCGCAAGGCGCCCTCGGCCGCGGGAACGGGCTGGCGGAGGGCCCTCTCAGCAGCGCGCTGCAGAAGGAGAACAACGGCGACCCCTGGGGGTCTCCTTGCCGCGCACCGCATTCCGAACGGATCGAGCGGCGGCCGAGCCGAGGCAGGGCGGGGGCGCGGTAGCACCAGGGAGCCCAATGCGCAACAGCGGGCAGCTCCTCGTGCCAAGCTGACAGGAGGGCTTGGCGGTCCAGGGCATTGAAGACGTTGCTCATGTCAAACTTAACAACCACCTTCTGCCTGCTGCCAGCGTGGCGCGCAAACCACTCTCGGGTCTCGTAAACAGCAGCGTCGCAGCCGCCCGGGAGGGCGTAACCCATCTGCAAGGGGGCGAGGCGGTCTCCGGCAGCGTCGGAGACCTGGCTGAAGAGGCACTTTGCCACCACGCGCCGCACAGGTTCCCCCGCGGCCACCGGTCGAAGGCCGCCGTCCATCCTGGGCAAGGCCACCAGCGAGGCGCCAGCACGCCAGGGGGTGGCATGGCCCTTCGCGAGGAGGTTGGTGAGGCCGAGCAGCTGCTGTAGCACCTCGTCGCGATGGGAAGACGTCTGCAGCGCGTCCTTAGGTGTTGCAGTCGCAAGCCAGCCAGAGGAACCTGGTGCGAATCTCGCTCGGGCGAAACGACGTCCAACTGAGGCGCCGCCGCCGCGCTGACAACGGGAAGGCTGGCGGCGTCCACTGGTTGCTGGCTGCGCGGGTGCTTCTGGCGCATCTGCTCCAGCACTGATTCGGTGACCTCCGCTGGGGGCTCGCTGGTGGGCGCCGAACAGCTCTTGGAGTACTGCGCGCCCGCCGAAAGCTCCAAGCAACGCTGCGTTCTCTGGGCCGCGCGGGAGCGTTTCGCAGTGGCTCGTCGGTCCGCGGTCTCTGCCGAGAGCAAAGCGCGCTTTCCCTCCAGTCAGCGCTCGCAGAGGTTCTTGGTCTGAGCTTCCGCCGCGTACCTGCTGCCGCGGACCCCGCGCGCGAGGGCGGAGAACGCACTTGGGAAGCATGGCAAACTGGAGACACGCCTCCTCGGTGTTCAGATGCACGGCGAGCGCCGCCGCCTGCGCCAAACAGCCGGCCCAGAGGACCCGCACCACCTTAGGCACGTAGTGTCTTGTGCTCGCCCGTTGGGAAAAGACCTCTTGCCAGGTGGGCAAGCCGCGCGGTCGGGGGGCACCGTCGGCAGATGCCAACGCGGCCTCTTCAGCGGCTGCTCGCCCAGCGCGGCAGCACCTCGGACACACGCACCCGTAGCGGGAGTGGGGGCACCGCTGGCAGACCGAACATTGCGACAAAGTGTGTTGGTGCAGGTAGGCTTGTGGGACCCGCGGGAGGCCCGGCAATCCGCCGGCCGCGTGCTCGCTGGGGTGCGGGCGAATGGCCGCGTGGTCTGCCCAGCCAGCGCTGGAAGCAAGGTCAGCGCGAGGGCAGCCCGGGACAGGGCAACCGACCCGGGCCCGCTGGGCGCGCCTGTGTGGAAGAGCCCCCCAGGAACCCACGACAGTGGCGACAGTTGCAGAAAGCCCACGATTTCTGAGGGGGAGGGTAGGGGTAGGGTTCGCATCTGGCCCCCTAGTCTGGACGTGCGGAGGACACCATGCCACTGGACCTCCAAGGAGCCCACGAGAATGGTGCCCGTTGCGCAGGGGGCAGCACCCCCAGGGAGCCGCGAGGCCTGGTCTCGATGTTCATAGGACACCACTCAGCATGACCTCCCAGGATAGTTACGAAATGCGGGAATTCGCCAGTCGACTTGGCAAGTTAGGAGTTTGACGGGCAGCGGTAGAGGGGGCTGGCACAGGGGGGGGGACACATCGACCAGCAATAGGCTCCCGATAACAAGTCCACACGCTCGCAGGCGGGACAAGGCTATCGGGCCCCTACCGGCGATCAGTGGGCGATTCGGGGTCGATGCGTCCCCCCTGAGCCTATCCCGCCCTAGCGTTGTCCCTGAGAGTTCTATCAACCTCCGAAGACCCTAGATCTCAAATGTCATGACTTGTTTCACAATGTGGATCCCCAAAAGTCTAGACCCATTCCTTGGGACCAAACTTTCATGCCAAATGTTTGTGTCACGGTATTGAGACCCAGTAAGAGCCCCTGGAAGACGAAAACTACCCAAAACCGTCGGTCCACCAAACCCTTCTGGTGTTCGGGTCATGAGTCAGAACACGGGCCTCCGGCGGCAGTTCGGTACGATCCAGGCACACCCAGAAGGCCCTCGGAGGCGCAGTCGCTGAAGGCATCCCGAGGCTTGAACGCCACCGAGAACCGAACCGACGAAAACGCCATGACAAAAACTCGAACATCGAGCCCCCAGACCATATCCCCCCATAGCCTGTGCACCCCTGACGTTGCCCCTGAGGATTCGATCAACCTTCGATTGGGTCGGGCCTGTCCCCCTACCTGGGGATTTCGGGCGAAAAGTTTGAAGCACCCACAAAATAGCCCCAAAATAGCAAACAATACTCAAAAACACCGTCACCATACTATCTCTTGGCTATGTTTTAAGATTCCCCCTGTAGAGGGGCAGGCCCGACTTAAACCTTCGATGAGATGCCGAGACCCAAGTCCAGCATCGACCTGCCGCGAGGCGAGCCCGTTCCTGGGCAACCAGGGTTTAGTAGAACTTGGTTTAGTGATCTGTACCGGGGGCGCCCCCCGTCCCATTTCCACTAACCGGAACTGCCGTCACCCGAAACAACACAAGCTGCGGCAAACCTGGTTTAGTGATTCTGGCCAATTCAAGGGGCTCCGGGGCCCTACCACTAACTGGGTCCCCTTACCCGGGGTCCGGGCCATACCCGAAACGAGGCAAGTGTGAAGGTCTCAGAGCCTTTTCCCGGAGGCATCCCGGATGGAGTCGGAGCAGCTGGGGACGGAGGATCGCGCCACATCGCCGAAGCATCACCGATGCATCGGCGACGTCGGAGAGGTATCGGCGACGGCTCCCAGTGTACTTAAAGACCACATCCAAGAAATCAGTTCGAGCACCCGGAAAAGTGTCGAAAGAGTGTCGAAACAGTGTCAAAACAATGTCGGACGAGTGTCTCCCAGGGCCCGACACGTGAAACCCCCCAGTTTTCTGAATTTTCTGGGTGCTCGAAATTCTTTCTGGTGATCAAGGCTAAAGTAGGTTGGAACATCATAAATATGGCTCCACATCGGCATCGACGATGCGGAGCGACCCGTCGACCCCATCTGCTCGGATGTCCCATCCTCGGGGGCGTCGAAGAGGGGGTGCCCAAAGGGGGGGAGGGGCAGCATGGCCCGAGGCAGGCGCGACGGCGAGGGGGAACCAGGGGACGTAGTGAAGTCAAGGGGCCCAAGACCACACACATAAATACACACAGATCCCAGGATTCCCCAGATTGTTCCATAGTTCCTGGATGTTCGTCTCCCCCCCCACCTCCCATAGGCACTTCTCCGCATGTGCCTGGGAGTCGACGATGAATTGTGTCTGGGTGTGTTTTTTGCTCCCTCCTGATGAAACAAGAAACGGAGCCCATGACATCGGGGAGAGGTCATGGCCGCGGCCATAAACCCCCCCCGTCTTGGCCGCTCCCCTCCTGTCCGCCCCCAGCGTCTGGGAGGCTGAGATGCTCTGAGAAAAGCACATGCCGCCGTCATCGTCGTCGTCGTCGCCAACGCCGCCGTCGTCGTCGTCCTCGCCGTTGTCCCTCCTTCAGGGTCGGCGGCACCACGTGGGGCCTTGGCCATACCTCACCGGGCGCATTCCACTCTACTCGCACAGTGCCTCCTCGCAAACGTCAGGTCAGCAAAAAACATGCTTTGTTCTATGCAATCTGCCGCCGTAACAGTCCCGCGGCGGATCCAGGCCATTTGCGAGTAGCTACTTTGCGGGTAGTGGAACGCGCTTGTCCAATATGAAGGGCAACGATCGGGGGGACTGGCATAGGGGGATGCATCGACCTGGAATCGGCGATACATCGCCGATTGATCGGCGATGGGCCCTTCAAATGAATCCGCACCTTCCCGGGCAGGCTGGGGCTATCGGGCCCCTATCGGCGATCAATGGGCGATGCATCCCCCCCTATGCCTATCCCCCCTATCGTTGATACCGAGACCCGTGCCCGGCGCCAACCTGCCGCGGCGCGCGCCCGGTCTGGCGCACAAGGGGCCGGCCGATGCAGGCGCCTGCAGCAGCTCCGCGGCTGCCGCCGGCTGCCCCGCGCGGCCGCAAGCGTGGAGCGCGGCGTTGAAGGCAACGAGGTCCTGCCGCCGGCGAGACGGACATTGTGTATGTAGGTCGACGACCGAAGAGTCGAACCTACAAGGTTTCCCGTAGGTGGAGGAAGGTAAGGGAAAGAGTAACGATCCCTTGCTTATCCCATGCCCCGCGGGCAGGCGGCGCTGTACCTGATAGCAGTACCTGATCCGACACGTCGGCAGTAGATAAGGATATAATGGGGATATGAGCGGACTTCACACACTGACATGAGGGCGCCAGAGCTTCTGAGAAGCCTCGCCGCCCTCTGGAAGGTCTCCTCGCTCTCTCCTCCGTGGCCCTGAGGGATGCGGGCCTAAGGATAGGAAGGGGTCGAATTACACCAGAGAAAAACGCCAATCAGAGGATGGTTTGACAAGGGATCGATAAAGAGATCGATAAGGAGATCGACTGGGAACCCAAGAACCTGGAACCCACCGAAATCGGCCCAGAACCAATAACCAGGAACCCGGGAACCTGGAACCAAGAACCCCGGAACACAGCCGGTTACCAACATCGGACCCCTTCAGTGCCCCATTCAGTGCCAGCACTGATTGGGGAAAAAGGGATTTCCTGAGGATGGGATGTCATGATGAGAGGACATGTGGGCGACGAAAAGAAACGGGTCTTGCGCGAGATGACCTAGCGAACTAACGCCGCAACTCACGCGGGCCGCAGGCGCGGCACGCTGCATGGGAGTCGAGGGTGCTTGTGAGCGTTGTTTTATTCGGCGTTTCGACATTAGGCAATAAGGGGGGAGGGGGGGGTCTGGCTCCGGACCTCTGCTCAGTGCGACTGTTTGCAGCAGTGCAGCCGATGGGGGAGGGACCCCAACTGCTCGAAACAGGCGCCAAGAACAGCCAATATCTACTCCATGGAGGGGGGGAGGGGGTGGGGTGCGATGGCCGGCGCCGATCGACAAAGCAATGAATCAAAAAACGCACACCTCACGCGCGACCTCACGCGGGCAGCTTGCGCGCGAATGATGGCGCAGACGACCCCGTTTGCGGCGTCGCCCATGCGTTTCCCCCGCCGAGAAGGATCCCCGAGGAGGCAGGGACAGAGCACGGGCGCCCGCGAGCGCTCGGCGCACCGAACGCAAGGCAGAGGCTCACGCAGTTCAGATCCGAGTGGCTGCAAAAGCAGGACTCCCTACAGAAAGGGCCCCTTTGGCGGGGCACGGTGCGCCGAATGAGCCTGCCCAAGAGAAGGAGGAGGAGGAGGAGGAGGTAAAAAGATGAGGGCGCCTCGGGGATGAGTTCGATCCTAACCACAACAGGGCTGGACAGGCGACCTTCTGTCATTGTCCCTGCGTTGGGCTGTGGATGGAGGGCCGCAGGGTCTGACCCGCGGCCCGCCTGGGGCGCCCCCGACCTCGACGGGTGAGAGGGGGGCCCCGCGCAAGGGCCTGCAAGCTTCCCGGAAACGACGGCAGTGCGTTGGCATGGGGCTTCGGGGCTTTCAGGAGGAGGAGGAGGAAGCGCGGTCGCAGATTCACGAAAGGCGCGAAAGGTCGCCACCTCTGGTGGCGCAGTCAGGCGGGCCGCAGGCACGAAAGTGCGAAGACGGGGCGAGACAGGCAAAGAGAGGAGCGAACGACGAAGCGTGGGGAGAGGCAAGAAGAACGGATCGTGCGCCGCAGCGGAGCGAACGGAAACGTCCAACTTCAAGAGGAACGACGCGCCCAGAATGCTTCGAACCCCACATGGGCAACGATGGCGGATGTGGCCGCGTCATGGCAACCGTAGAGCAACGCATGAGGTGTGGAGTGTCCCTCGGAACTTGCCCAAAAAGAATCTACCATGCGACCTCCATGCCCGATTCATACTGGCGCCGCGTGCGCCCGATAGGGGGCTGCTTCTGAGAAGGCGCCAACATTACATCTTTAGATGAGGCCCGCAACCTCTAACAAACAGCCTCTTTCTACGAAAGCTACCCCCCCTCTGCCTACCCCCCTTGCGCGCGCCGCCAAACCCCGCAGCACTCCAGCTCCCCAAGACCAAACTCACCAGGGCAGGGAGGAGGACTGAGGGAGGATCCTGGAGCTTCGTTGCCTGTGCGACGGCAGCGACGGCACCACCATGGGCGGACTACGCCCATTGGACCCTTCAGGGGAATAAAACATCTCCTCAGCCTGTTTTGAAATCCTCCAGTTCCCGTACTCCTCCTCCTCATCCTCCTTCTTTGGACTCAAGAGGATGGTACGACCAAGTGCTACGCCAACAAAGAGAACTTCGCCTTCGCCTCGCCTCTTCGCCTCGCCTTCGCCTACGCCGACCAAGTGCTACGCCAACAAAGAGAACAAGTCGTTCTGCCTCGTTTTGCCTTCGCTTCGCCTCAAATGCAAAGCAGAACGGCAAACGGAGCGGCCCACCAGATGGCCAAAACACCGCTAAGGTCCACCTCTGGGGCAGAGGGCGCACCGGGGAGGAGTTCATCTCTCGTCCCTGGTCGAGATGTGAGCGAAGCCTCCGGGGGGGAACGAGCGAGCAGGCGTTCGCCTCTGGCTGCAGGCGCTGCGGCGCTGCGCAAAAGCAGCGCGACAGAGACGGCCCCTTCCGTGCACGCGCGCCCGGCCGGAGCGGCCCTAGGCACGGTCGCTGGACACGATCCGCCACTCCGGGAACACGACCGCCTCGATCGGCTGCGCAGGCCGTCCTCCGCTCCGGTCCACGATCACGCGGCCGCTTGCGCGGTCCACCGCGACGAAGCCGTGGTGGCCACTGACGAGGATCGCGGAGCGCTCCAGTTGAGACGGCATTGGCTCGACGTTCCTTCTGCCCGACATTGCCGCCAGTCGCCCTTTGTCGCCATCGTCGAATAGGACTGGGTCCCAAAGATCTCTTCTGTGCAACGCCGCAATCTGGGAGTTTGCATCTTTGGAGGTGTCCAGCCCTGCATGGACGCATAGCAGGCGTCCTGGCTCGAAGTCCACCGCTATATCAACCACCCACTTGAGACTACTCAAAAATTGTTTGTGGCTTTCTGGCACTGCATCTAAAAGCGCTTGGCGCTTATCAAAATCAGTATCATCATCACACACATGAACTCCGTAACTCCTGAAGGTTTCGGAAGACTGATAAATGCGAGATCCTCCCCATCGCCGGCCCTGATAATGCATTCCACCAGGAATAGGATGCGGCCAAAATCCCTGTGTAAAATGCGGCTGCTTGGTATCGTCAAGAGCATGCAAGGACAACAATTCCTGATCGCATGGCAAACAGCTCAAGAATGCAGCCATTCCGAAGTCGTGATTGCCGCAAAGAAAATGTGTCCGTCCAGGATATTGACTTCTGCTCAGCTGCAAATTGATCAACCAATCAATTACACCTTTAGTATCTGGCCCACGATCGCAAAAATCCCCGAGAAAGACCACCTCGGCGTTTGACACTTCTTGATCTCCGATGGTGTCAACTAAATTAGTCCACAACGCTTTCGCACGCGTCAAGTTCCCGTGCAGATCACCGATGCAAATTACCCTTTTTTCTGTTGCAGGCGTGGCTGGATGATCAGTTGCGGCACGACTTCGCGACCAAGATACCCCCATAATCACTCGCACCCCATGCTAGACACCTCACGGGTCAAATAACAGTAGTCCAGAAAGGACGGAACCAAATTGCTACAGACACCGATCAACTTCGCTCACGCTCCTCATCATACTTCTCCTGACTGGTCGTGCGCTCAATCACAGCTTTACTTCCTACTGCAACTGCACGCGCATGCAAACAACAAAAAAACGAGCACGCGCAACGGCCACAGGCGACCAAATGGACCCCATAAGCACACGATCGCAAGACCAATGGTTGCCGAATTTCGCTCACCTCACGCGTCAGACGTACCATCGACTCCGGGCACTGCCAGTCACTCTGGTCGCTGGCGCTCAGGTCATAGTGGCACTCCGGCCACTGGAGGGTCTGCTCTCTCGCTTTGCACACCTCTAGGTATGACCAAGCAAATCCAGATCCTGCACAGCAAAGCCAAACCCTGCACCGTGGTCAAATAGAAGCCTCCTAGATGGGGTCCGAGTAGATGGGGTCGGAAGATCTCGCCGCATCGCCGATACATTGGCGATGTATCGGCGACGTCGGCGACGCATCCGCGACGCCATCGCGGAGAAACTCGGGCTCCACATCGAGCCGCATCGCCGATGCATCGACGATACGGCGCGATCCTCCGACCCCATCTACTCCGACCCCATCTAGGAGGCCTAGATCAAAGGAAGCGAGACCAGCTTGTGCCTTTGGCAGTGGAACGCAGAAGCGGATCGCAAGGCAGCCTGTCGGAACCACCCAAACCATTCCAGCTGTACCTCCGCAACGCCAGCCCTGGGATGGCAGGCAGACATCCCAATCTCAAAAATTCGTCCTGCGGCACCCCATGGGCATTCAGTCAGCCCTCCCCGCGAGAACCTTCCAGCAACACCCACGCATCATTCCAGATAGCCTCTGGGATGCTTTGCTCAATCTGCGGCCCTATAGAACTCCCTGCCACTTCCCTGGATTTGCTGTCCGCCCGCGACCCATGTTCGCTTGTCACCGGGCCAGGAAACGAGACCCGTAACCAGGCTCTAGTCTAGGAGAACCGCACGGAGTGTAAACGACATGTCGTCGGATATCTGGAATCTCCGAGCGTCAAAGGACCCTCCAGGACATGAGAAGGCAGCGATCCCCGCCCCACTGCCGTCCAACCAGGTCTGTTTGCAAATCTGTTTCGCAATAGCGGCCGTTACCGGCCCCGGCCGCCCCCCCCCCGCCCCCTCTCCCTTTCCGCAGGTAACGTCACGGTTCCTGCTGACGTCTGCGCTGCCTTTTGTTGACTATTCCTGGACATTCCCAGGCGGCGCTAGCACGAAACGTGACGTTGCCTGCCCGTTCCCCCCCCCCCCAATAACGCGCGCTGCCGCGGGGGAATCAAAAGAAAACGCCTTCCAATCGCCAGGCCCCCCCTCAGGGGCAAGCCAAACCACGCGGGCACCGTCCAAGAACATCACACCTCTCACCACGCCGCTCGCGACGCCTACCGCTTCCCGACGCGTCCGAAAACATCCCTGGACCTTCTGCGAGCGCGCAAAAGGGCCCAGATCAACCTTGCAATTTACACCAAAGAGAACTCCCAATCACCAATGTCTGTACACTTCTGATGCCACTCACCGCCTGCCCGCCGTGGAAGCGGTCAGGACTACTCCATACATATATGTATATATATATATACACATTACGATGGTGTGCGTATGCATGTGTATATATAGTGTATATATACATAAATGTGGTGAGACATGTGGCCTTCGGTGTATCACGTAAATACAAACAAACATACACAAACATAGATACATAGGCGTGTTACATTTCCCTCGTTCGTGTCTCAAATACGCAATCACACTACGAAGGAAGATCGGGTACACTTGTTTCACCCACACACACACAAACACATGAGCTATGTTACATACTCTCTGCCATGTAACACTGTCATACGGTATGATATGTGTCATCCTGCCTGTGGTCGAACGATATGGCTTTGTGTATCTCATTATTTCTGATTATCGTTACCCCTCTCCCTCCACGTAAACATATACATAAAATCACATCCCCATGTCAATGCATGCGCACATCGAAAAATATGTGTGTATATATATATTTATATATATATATTGCACTGCTAATTGAATGACGCGCTTCCTAATTACGGTCGCCACCCTACTGGCCAACCCCAGCCTTTTGTTCTAAGCAACCCAAGGCGTGCTGGAAGCGAGCGGACACGTTCGAACTGAATTTCCTGGAATCGGCGCGGGCAGCGCAATGACCATCGCGTACGAACAAGCATGCATGGAGCGAGCCGTCTGACAGAAATGCCGGCCCAGAGATGTGCGCCATAAACGAGCCAGAGCGCACAGAATGAGTGTCCTGCCGACAGCCGTGGCCATGCGATGTGCGGCGCAGGAGAACCAGCACGATTGAAATGCGTTTCCTGGCAGCTGCGCTGGCACCGTGAATCATCCAGGGTAAATGGGCACAAGTGCGATGGGCTGATTGGCATAATCCTCTGCAATGAACGGGTGGCCGTGCGACAACCATAAGCAACCAGGCACGTTCGGAGCGACTCTCCTGCGATTGAGCTGGTAATTCGATGCGCGGTGCATGCGGGCCAGAACGATTGGCGCACGCGTCATAGCAGCAACGCTGGCAGCGCGAAGCGCAGTGTAAACAAGCCAAAAGGGGGAAAAAAAGCAACAAAACAAAAAAAGGCTAGCCATGTGGTCTGCGTGGTGAACATCAGCCCGCATGGTCGGACTGAACTGACCGTGGCATGATCGCCGAACGCAATCCCGCACACATTGAATGACTTCCTGAGCAAACTCCTTGGCCACAAGTGCTGGCGCAACGCAGTGCGCTGTGGCGAGCTGGCACGCTCAAACAAGCCCGCGTCATCCTTGCCTCCCGCATCACCCATCACACGTTCCATCGCGTGCTTCCTTCCACCTTGTCCTGGAATTTTCTAAAACAAAAAATCGTCCTCCTCGCCGTCCTTTTGCTAGGTACTCCTCCCCCCCCTCCTCCTCATGTTCCTCCGCCCCCTCCTCCTCCTCCTCCTGCTCCTGCTCCTCCTCCTCCTCCTCATCCTCCTCCTCCTCCTCCTCCTCCTTCTCCTCCTCCTCTCCCTCCTCCTCTCCCTCCTCCTCTGCCTCCTCTCCTTTCCCATACTCTCCTCTCATCATCGCCCTCCCTCGCCGCGTCATTGTCTCTTCGGGGACGGGCAGGGGCGGGGGGGAAGGGGGAGGGAGGAAAAAACAGAGGGGGCGGGGGAGGAACGGGACGGAAGGAGGCCCAGGATTGAAGGAGCAAGGGTGGAATTTGAGCGACCAGCCAACCTTTCACCTACCCCTAACCAAATCCCGACCAAGCCCCCACCCACCCGCCCTGGGTGTCCCAAGCTTGGCGCCCAGGACGCCTTTCGAAGATGACGGGAGCGGGGGCAAAGACAAGTGCGCCTCAGCCGCTGCGTGGAGGCTCGGGTCTCTGACGCTGGAGGCTGGCCAGCTTGACACCAGCGTGGCTCAGATAAGACAGGATGTCAACACTTGGACCCCAATCCATTGCGCAACTTGTGTGGAAACCTGCGCACCAAGCTCTGACCCAGCAGCTGGGTCGTCGTCGATGGAACCGCGCACAGCGAGAGACCAACACTGCCACGCGCAAGCCCCGTACCCCCTCAGACGCACAGAAAGCGAGAGAGGACCAGGAACGAGAAGAATGATGAGGGAGTTGACGCGTGAGGATGATGAGGCTAGCCATGAGGAGGACGATATGAGTGAGTAGAAGCTCGAGGATGAGAAGGATCACCGACAGGATGACGACGATAGAATAGAGGAAGCCGTGGGGAAGAGGACGAAGAAAGGGATTATGACAGTGCCGAGGGCATCGCGGAGAAGCAAGGCAGAGGTTCGGCACTCTCGCTTCAATGGGGAAATGTCGTATACGCGTTTTGACGGTGCAAACTTCCCCTGCAATAAATCCGACCGTCGATCCCCCCGCGTCAATCCCCAATAACCAGGCTGTCCCTCCCCGCCAACCACCTCCGACTAACCCTGGTCAGGGCAATACTTCCCATGGATGTAGAATGTATGTGCATGCATACATGTGTCCTCACTGTCCCTTGCCTCGTTGCTACTCTATCCCTCTATCTCTATCTCGACCGTTACACTGCGCTTGAATCGCTTGGTCAGCTCGTTACATTGGCTATGTTCTGAGAGCCATTCCTTCTCTCTAACAAACTCTGCTCTCTATTCTGGGAGAACCTTCATGGGAGCCTCTGCGGACCTCCGCGGCCCTATCATAAACTCTACTTCGACCAGACTTCGTCCAGATGTCGACCACCCTTCTTCACCCTTTCGTTCAGATGTCGTCCTAATGTCGGGCAGATTCCGTGCAGATGTCCCCCACATGGCGACCGCATCCGACGAAAGCAAGACGACATGCAAAACACATAAAGAATGTGGGGACCCTCTCAGGCTCCCATGCATGAAGGACAAAGCATCTAGTAACTCTGTGGTCTATACGTTCTGCTCTCCACTCTGTCCTCCAGCGCAGCGAACCCTGGCCCCGAAACAATGAACCCAGGAATCCGGCCGCCCACCGAAACCGGGCCGCCAGGTCCTGCGACTACCGCTCGGACCCCCCTGGATCAGGGATCTCCGCCAGGACCCCCGATCACTGCAAGCACTGCTGGGGGAACAGTCGACAAGGGCTCCCAACTTCGCGCTTCGCGCTGCGCGAAGCGCGAATAACTTCGCGCTCTCGCGGCGCCTCCCAGGGGAGAAGAGGAGGATGAGGAATCGGAGCCGAACCGCGAAGCGCGAAGCGCGAATAACTTCGCGCCCACGAGGGCGCCCTTGAGTCGAACACCGCCTTAGAGCATCAGGAAACGTCCCCAGCCGTCCCGACGCCTCGCAGCCAGTGTCATGGCCAAACAATAAACCTTCTGACCCTCCTAGCTCCTCGCTCCTCGCTTGCTCGCTCCTCCTTCCTCGTTCATCCCTTTTCGCTACCACTTCCTCCTCCTCCTCATTCATACTATTCTTCCTCCCAGCTCCTCCTGGCTCCTCCTCTTTCCTCTCTCATCCTCCTCCTCCTGCTCCTCCCCAAAAAACCTGACCTGGATTTCGATGCAGGTTTCAGGCGAAGCGACGAGGAGCCCCCACAAGGTCCACCAACGGGCAACGAGCACGCGAGAAAAATATCCATCCTCATGGTGCTCCTCCTCCTCCTCCTCCTCCTCCTCCTCCTCCTCCTCCTCCTGCTCCTCCTCCTCCTCCTCCTCCTCCTCCTCCTCCTCCTCCTCCTCCTCCTCCTCCCCCTCCCCCCCTCCTCCTCCTCCTCCTCCTCCTCCTCCTCCTCCTCCTCCTCCTCCTCCTCCTCCCTCCTCCTCCTCCTCCTCTCCCCCTCCTCCTCCTCCTCCCCTCCTCCTCCTCCTCCTCCTCCTCCTCCTCCTCCTCCTCCTCCTCCTCCTCCTCCTCCGCCTCGCGCGTCCGGGCCCAGGCGCGCCGCGGCCATCGAGCCCAGCAGACCCAGCGCGGGCGCGAGCTGCGCGCCTGGCACCGCGGCGGGGACGGGGCCCGAGGAGCAGGAGGGGCCTCAGAGCCGTCGGGCAGGGAGCGGGCCCCTGCTAGGGGGAGGGAGGGGAGGAGGGAGGAGGAGGAGGAGGAGGAGGAGGAGGAGGAGGAGGAGGAGGAGGAGGAGGAGGAGGAGGAGGAGGAGGAGGGGAGGAGGAGGGGGGAGGAGGGGAGGAGGAGGAGGAGGAGGAGGAGGAGGAGGAGGAGGAGGAGGAGGAGGAGGAGGAGGAGGAGGAGGAGGAGGAGGGGGACCAGTGGAAACCCAAGCGTCACAAACGATGTTGGCATTAGCCCTCCCTCCAATCCCTCCAAAGTCCCTCTTCAAAGGCCCCTACATCGTTACTTTTCCATTGAGGGAACTGCCTCGTTGGAAGACAACAGTTTGAAGATCATGAAGCGTGCCACAACTTGTTTCTCGGGATGTCAACGCCCCGTATCAGCCTGTCAGCTGCGTCTTGACGGTCCAGAATCGCGCCAGAATGCCATTTTGGGGACTTCGACACAGCGAACCAACATAGCTGTTGCGCCCACATAATCCTGAATCCTTCCAAACCACAATAATTTCTAGTACTAATCCTTGGAATCCGTGAATATCTGGCAAATGTTTAATACGAATGCGCGCGGCGCTCAGGCGAGAGCCACATTTTGAACAAGAAGCGCCCTCGATCCGTGAAGCTCTTGCAAATGTTTTGAAACGAATGTGCGCGGCGCTGAGGCGATAGCCACGTGTTGAAAACGGCCCGCCCTCAATCCGTGAAGCTCTTGCAAACGTTAAAAACGAATGCACGCGCCGCTGAAGCGAAAACCACATTTTGAAAAGGAACCGCCCTCAATCCGTGAAGCTTTTGCACATACTTAATACGAGTGTGCGCGGCACTCTGGCGAGAACCACATTTTGAAAACGACCCGCCCTCAATCCGTAAACCTCTTGCGAATGTTTAAAACGAGTGTGCGCGGCGCTAAGGCGAGAACCACATTTTGAAAACGACCCGCCCTGAATCCGTGAAGCTCTGGCAATTTAATACGAGTGTGCGCGGCGCTGAGGCGAGAACCACATTTTGAAAACGACCCGCCCTCAACGCGTGAAACTCTTGCAAATATTTAATACGACTGTGCGCGGCGCAAAAGCGAGAACCACATTTTGAAAACGACCTGCCCTCAATCCGTGAAGCTCGTGCAACTGTGTTAAACGAATGTGCGCGGCGCTAAGGCGAGAGCAACATTTTGAAAACCACCCGCCCTCCATCTGTGAAACTGTTGTCACATTTGAAACTTCAGAGTCATAAATGGTGAGATAGTCTCAGGCGAAACGCCCGGCCCGCCCTAAGAACTGACATCGGGGTGCGACAGGGAGGAGTTATCTCTTATAAGGAGAAGGAATGGAGGAGGAGGAGGAGTAGGAGGAGGAGGCCTCCCGGATGGGGTCCGAGTAGATGGGGCAGAGGGATCGCGCCGCATCGCCAACGTATCGCCGACGTATCGAGGATGCAACGGCAATGCATCGGCGATGCGTCGGTGATGCGTCGGCGACGCCGGCGTGGGGAGCCGCGTGTGTTCACAGGGGTTCCACCTCGAGCCGCATCGTCGATGCATCGGCGACGCGGCGCGATCCTCCGACTCCATCTACTCAGATCCCATCTGCGAGGCCTAGATCTGCACAGCCAAGCGAAACCGAACGCATGCAAGGTTGTGGAGCGACTCCTGTCCGCAATCAGGGCTAACCAGAACTGGAGCTCCACTTGTCGGCTTACTGGCGGCCAGATCGTGTAAGGGGTGCGCCGATGTGGTGATGCAAAAGAGGCACCAAACACATCATCGCACCCGAATTAAAACGAATCCGAGGAAGAAGGTGGAGTCTGAGCAGAAGGGTGGCCCCCACCTCCTCTCGTCGCGGGATCATCACGACGGGGTGGGTGGTTATGTTCGGCCACCGAGGGGCCCTCGCGGGGCCCCAAACGTCAGAAAGCATCTGCGGGATGAGCACATGGCCCCAAGGAAGAATGGGTTCGGACCTCCGGGTGTCCACGTTGTTATATATATATGTGTGTTTATATATAAAAAAAACAAACAAACAAAAAAAAAAAAAAAAAAAAAAAAAAAAAAAAAAACGACGCCGGAACGCTGGGAGCGGAGGAGACAGAGATTTGGGTGACCCAAAAGGGGGTCCAGCTGAAAGGGGGGGTGCAATAGATTTTGGGCAATTGCATTGCACATGTATATTACTTCGTGCGCGGGCGCGCACTTACATTTAGACTAGTACTTATAAGTAGAAATATAAACGTGCAACACGTCTTATAAGTAGAGTTATAACTGATTTGTGATTTATAACTCTTATAACTGCCCGCAGCACTTATAACATTTATAAGTACAGAAGTTGACTTATATTCGATTTAACATAAATGCGGCCAAATGGGTTATATATCACTTATATCTCATTTACGCCGACCTCACCGTAGAATTTATAAACGATTTAGCTTGATTTAGCTTTGGACTTAGCTTGATTTAGCTTTTGACTTAGCTTGATTTAGTTTTGACTTAGCCCTGGCTAGGTTACGGCTGATGTGTGGGTCCACATGTGCCAAGTTAAGTCCGCGTCGGGTCCATGAACTTGGGTCCACATGTGTCAAAATAGATCCACGTTGGGCCCCTCCTCCCTCCCTCCTCCCTCCCTCCTCCACGACGACGACGGCGACGAACCCGAGGGCCCCCCCCCCCCCCGCGTCTCGGCGCCGCCCGCTCCTCGTCGGGCCCGCTGGCGCCCCGAACAAGGCCCAGGCGCCCAGGGAGGGGCGGGGCCGCGGGGCGCGGGGCAACAGGGAGGAAGCAGGCAGAGGGGAGGCGGGGGAAAGGGAAGGGTGGGGGAGGAGGAGGAGGAGGAGGAGGAGGAGGAGGAGGAGGGTGAGGAGGAGGAGGAGGAGGAGGAGGAGGATAAAAAAGGAGGAGGAGGAGAAGGGTGAGGGCGAGGGTGAGGAGGATGAGGAGGAGGGGAGGAGGAGAGGAGGAGGAGGAGGAGGAGGAGAGGGGGCAACAACTAGGAGTGAGTAGGACGGGGGAGGATATGGGGGAGGAGCGAGTGGGAAGAGGAGGGGAGAGGAGAGGAGGAGGAGGAGGAGGAGGAGGAGGAGGAGGTAGGAGGAGGAGAAGGAGGAGACGATGATATTGGTTGCAAAAGCACGGGCGGCAAGCCGTCCCGCGTGTGTCTGAGGAGGAGGAGGGAACCAGGAGGAGGAGGAGGAGGAGGGGGAGGAGGAGGAGGAGGAGGAGGACGATGATATTGGTTGCAAAAGCACGGGCGGCAAGCCGTCCCGCGTGCGTCCGAGGAGGAGGAGGGGATTGAGGAGGAGGAGGAGGAGGAGGAGGAGGAGGAGGAGGAGGAGGAGGAGGGGGAGTAGGAGGAGGAGGACGAAGAGATTTGTTTTCAAAGCACGGGCGGCAAGCCGTCCCGCGTGCGTCTCGTCGCACTCGCGCCGCAGGCGCCTGCTCGCACGCGCCTGCCGCGCCGCTGCCTGGGCTGCCAACCCGCAGGCCTCCTCAAGGCAGCGGGCAGTAAAACGAAACCGAGCTCGCGGGGCCGCACCTACTTGGCCCCGCCGCTCTGCTGCGCGCGCACATCCTCGCAGTGGCGGAGCAGGGCCGCCCACGCGCTCTCAGGGGTCTGCCCAGCAGCGCCGCTCCACTTGAAGGGCTTGTCCGTCCTCTCGCCTGGCGAGATGCACCGCCACGACTCCTTCTTCAGGTCGGTGTAGACCCTGACCCCCAGAATGACCTTGACCCCAGGGTTCGTGGCGGGCTTCCCAGGGCAGGGGTGCAGGTCCGACAGGTCCTGGACGCTCGACTTCACCGCCGCAGCCTTTGCCCCCTTCTTCGGCGCCGAGCCCGACGCCTTGAGCTGTGGCTTCTTCGTGCCCGTGCTGGGCGGATCGACCTTCGGCAGCGCTGGCGGCGGCGAAGCAGGCCCGCTGTCCTGCGCCGTGTGCGCGGCGAGCCACGCCTTCGAGTCAGGGGACGTCGTCTTCTTCGAGAGGCGGCGGTTCCCATTGGGGGGGACCCAGCGGAGGCGCCTCGGCCTGCGTCGGCAGGGACTTCGCCATGTTGCTGAGCTCCGAGACCATGACATCGAAGGCGTCATCTGGGTCCATGCGCCAGGAGCCCGCCACTGGCGGCCCCGCGGCTGCGGCTGCGGCCAGATCGCCGAGCGTGGGCGTGACCTCGGCGGCGCTGCAGGCGGCGGGCCCCCCAGCAGCGCCCGGGCGCGGGTCGCCCTGCCCTGGGTCGCCCACGCCCTCGGCGGCGCCGAGCGGGGGCAAGGCGGCGCCAGGGCCAGGAAGCGCAGCGACGGCATCCAGGCGCCTCAGCGCGCGCCCCCCGTAGGCGTCACCCTGGGACTCCACCACGGTGGGGGCGAGCGACTCCTGGGCGGGCGCGGCGGGAGTGACGACGACGACGACGACGACGACGACGACGACGACGACGACGATTACGAAGACTACGGCGACGACAGCCGCGGCGTGGACGACGGCCGCGGCAACAACGGCGACGGCGACGACGACGACGGCCGCGGCAACGACTACGACGGCGGGGGCAACGCCGTCGCCGTCGCCTCCGCCGTCGCCGTCGCCGTCGCCGTCGTCGCCTTCGCCGTCGCCGCCGTCGCCGCCGCCGCCGCCGTCGTCGCCGTCGTCGTGGTCGCCGCTGGCCCGATCTCCTGGGACTGCGAACCCTGCCAGCGCGCGTCCGTCAAGGCGAGCGGCTGGCCCGCTGGCGGCGCTGGGAGCGCCAGGACCGCGTGGGGGCGCGTCCCGCGAACCTGGGATCGCGACGCCACGTCGCGCCCGTGAGCTGTGAGCGTCAGGGCGCCGCGCGTCCCCTGCACTGCCGAGCGGGACTGGCGCGCAGGCAGGCGCTGGCGGATTTCCCCGATGAACTCCTCAGAGCGGGGGGTCTGAGAATTGCTCCTCCCCCTCCTCCTCCTCTTCCTCCCCATCCTCCTCCTCCTCCGCCTCCTCCTCCATCTCCTCGCCATCCTCATTTTCCTCCTCCCCCATCCGTCACCTTCTCCTCCTCGGCCTCCTCCCCCACCCCCCCCCCCTTCCCCTACCTATTTTATTATCCGCCGAAGGGGCCCAATCAACGTGCGGCATATGGGCCAAAGGGCCCAGTGGCATCCAGAACGGGGCCATCACATCGGACAGCACTCCTTCCCCTCCCCCTCATCATCCTCCTCATCCTCCTCAGGCGCGCGCAGGACGGCTTGCCGCCAGTGCTTTGGAAACGGATCTCCTCGCCCCCCATCCTCCTCCTCCTCATCCTCCCCTCCTCCTCCTCCTCCACCTCCTCCTCCTCCTCCTCCCCCTCCCCCTCCTCCTCCTCTCCTCTCCTCCTCCTCCTCGTCCTCGTCCTCCTCCTCCTCCTCCCTCCTCCTCCTCCTCCTCCTCCACCTCCCCCTCCTCCTCCCCCTCGTGCCCGAGTCGCCTAGTTGTGCCCCTGGCACGCTTCGCGCCGCGCCTGCTGAAAGCCCCTCCTCCTCCCCCTTCCCCTCCCCCCATTCCCCCCCATTCCTACACCCCGCACGTCCTCGCGGAAAGGGCACGCACAGGGCCCTTCCTGCGGGTGCGCGACGGCGTACACGTGGGGCAGCACGCGCTGGAACAACTCTGGGTTCTGCGGCAAGCCCTGGAACTGGCCGAAGTGGGCACGAGCCGTCCCGCGCTCTCTCTGCACGTAGGCCTTCAGGTCACGCAGGACGCCGAGGCACGCGGCCGAGCTCACGGCGGTGATGTTGGGCGGGATGCCCTGGTGGTGGGCCAGGATCAGCACGGCGACGGCGTGGACGTAGGTCTTCTCGTCAGCGGACACCAGGCCGATGTTTGCCATCGCCTGTCCCACGACGGCCACTTTGTCCGCCACGGTGGCCGTCTGGTCCGCGAGGATCTCCCATTGCGCGTGCGTCAAGTAGTTGTGCAGGGACAGGCCGCTCTGGGTCTGATAGCGCCCGAGACCTGGCCCACTGCCGCGGCGAGCGGCGACGGCGGCTCCACCTGCGGGCGCCATGACGTGCTGGGTCAGCGCCCTGGAAAGCCTCACCCGCTGCGGCGGGCTCAGGTGGCTGCCAGCCACCTGGGGCTCGTCCCCGTTTTCGTCGTCGTCGTCGTCCTCGTCCGTCGTCCGTCGTCCGTCGTCGTCGTCGTCGTCCGTCGTCGTCGTCCTCGTCCGTCGTCGTCGTCCGTCGTCCGTTCGTCGTCGTCGTCGTCGTCCTCGTCCGTCGTCGTCGTCATCGTCGTCGTCTGGGGGCCGTCCGAGGGTACGCGGCCAGAGGCGGGAAAGGGCCCTCCGATGGCTCGCCACGGAGAGCGAGGGGAAGAGCGATGGGGACGGGGTGGGCCAACGGGAGACGAAGAGGGGGATGGGGTGTAGTGGCAAGTTTGGCGACGTTGCCCGCCATGTTCATGAGCTCGGTGCACCTGGCCATGGGCAGGCGGCTGGTGGCCTGACCGATCATGGTCTCCAGGGAAACCGTGGCCGACTCCTGCAGCTTGGCGAACTCATCTTCGGTGGCCGATTGCCCGAGGTACACGGTCGTCACGAACTCGAGCCTACTCTGAAACAGTGCTGCCAGGCCCTCCGCACGATGGGGGCCTTGGGCAGCGGGGTGCGCCATCTCGCGCGTAGCACTCAGGCGGGCTACGGTGGGAACAACAGTCGAGGGGCGAGCCCGCTCACAGGGCCGTCAGTGGCTGCGGAGGTGGAGGAGGGGCAAGGGCAGTCGGGGGGACATATGATGATTGTCTTTCGATTACTTTGCCAAACATCTCTGTGGTTCATCTGCGGCCCGAGTTACATCAAGAAACGAATAAACATCTGCAAAAAAAAAAAAAAAAAAAAAAAAAAAAAAAAAAAAAAAAAAAAAAAAACGAGCACTGATTTTTTGTCGGACCCAGCTCTGGAAACAGACCGAGTTCGGGCGCTTCTGATGATTTCCTTCCGGATGCTGTGCCATGCAGCTCTGTAGCTCATCTGCAGCTCGGGTTACATCAAGAAACTCATCATCACCCCCATAAAAATTAATTCCGAACCCAGCTCTGGTAGCAGACCGAGTTCGGACACCGAAAGGAGGGGCAATGAAGCGGGTGGCCGTCGCCGTCGTCGTCGTCGTCGCAGCTTCGACCACTTTGAACCACGTCGTCGTCGTCGCCATCGTCGCCCTCGCCCTCGTCGTCGTCTGGGGCAGGGGAGGGCGAAGGGCCTGAGGGCGCCGAATCCCCACCCCAAAAAAAAAGTGTAGGGGAGGTGCGGCCACAGGGGGCGCGGTGGCCGACGAGGCCGCGGTCGGCAGGACGCGCCGCCACGCTGGGGCGGGCTGCGTGGGGGGTGGGTGGGGGATGGGGTGCGGGTGGGCGGGAGCGGGGGGGAAAAATCTCGGCGATAGGGGAGGGGTGGGGGGGGGGGGGGGTGGGGGAGGTGGGGGGGGGGGCAAGGGCAAGGATCAGGTGGGCCGTGCGTGGGCCACCGCCCTGCGATTGGGGGGGAAGCCCGTCGGGACCTGCGCTGCAATCCATTCCGAGGAAGTCTCGAGGCGGGAGCTGCGAGGAGGAGGAGGAGGAGGGAGAGGAGGAAGCCCGACTTAGAGGTAGGAAGGAGTGCAGGATTAGGAAAAACAGGAAAAGTGAGTAGGAGGAGGATGGAGGAGGGGAATGAGGGAGGAGAGGAGGAAGGATGATGAGTGAGGATGAGGGAGGAGGAGGAGGAAGGAGGGGGGTAAAGGAGGATGGGGGACATGATTTCCATGCGCAGCCCACAGCTGCGAGGCGCAATCTGCCGAGGTAGTGGCAGGTGGCTGAGGACGCCCTACTCCATCCCTTTATGGGGGGCTCCCGATTCAGACAAAGACGCTCAGGCGGGCTGCTTGAAGATCCCACGGCGGCGAGCCGTCAGTGGGAAAGCTACTTGCTAGGGGAGCTGGCCGCGGGCCGTTTCATGGCCTGCTTCTTGGGCGAGATGGCTGAGGGCCGCTTCATGGCCTGCTTCTTGTCCTGCTTCTGGGGCCGCTTCTTGGCCCGCTCCCTGACCTGCTTCCTGGGCGAGCTGGCAGAGGGCCGCTTCAGGACCTGCTTCTGGGGGTCGACGGCCTTCTTGGCGCCAGCGGGGGGCGAAGGCTTCGGCGGCGTGGTGAGGTCGCTGTCGGCCCCGCGAGCGCGGCCGCATGAGCTCCCCCTCGCGTTGCCGCGCAAGGGGAGCGCGTCGGCCGAGAGCCACGACGGGGCAGGCGTCCCGCCTCCGCGCGACGCGCCCCCGCGCGGAGGCGGCGACAGGGCAGCCCCAGCGCTGCGCGAAGGGCGCCGAAGGTAGGGGTGCCCCCACGGGTAGTAGCCCTCGAAGCAGAACTTGCACACGCCGTACCAAGACGGATCTGATAGGCGAACGTGTGGCTGGCTTATGTCCGCGAAATCGCGGCGGGGATACCACTTCCCGCACCCGATGTCGCCGAAGCCTGTGCTGTCAAAACGGCATGGCCACCACTGCCTGTCAAACAATGCGGGAAACGGCGTTTCACGGTACATCGCTGGCGCAGCGCCAGAGGCCAGTGGCAAGTTGCCAGTGAGAGCGGGCTGCAAATCGGACTGGCCGCGGCGAGCCGCGGCGGCTGCGGAGAGGACGGTGGGGGAGGAGGGGGAAGTGGAGGATGCAGGGCCCGCGGGGGCCAGTCTGCGGCTTCACCTTGAGAACTCGTTTGGGCCAAGGGAACATATGCATATATCCCGCCACTCTGACCCCGAGAAGCCCACCCCTCCAAGATGACCCCAAGACGCCCCCAAACAGCCTTGCCCCCCAGCTTGTAAGACGCTGCGAACATCACGAGATGACTCAACAATTGTGTGTGCGTGTGCGTGTGTGTGCGCGTGCGTGCGCGCGCGTGCGTGTGTGTGTGTGTGGGTGTGCGTGTGCGTCCGCGCGCGCGTGCGTGCGTGTGTGTGCGTGTGCGTGTGCGAGGCAACCCCTGTTCCCAAGGGGCAGCTCCACCGTTTTGCTTCCAATGCGTTGCATCGCACGGCGCAGCATGTTACGAAGTAGGCTTCGCCACTGCTTAGGAGCACACGTCATGGCTTGCTGGGAAAGTCCAGTCTTAAGTAACAGGCGTACATTGTGTGTGTGTGAGTGTGTGTGTGTGTGTGCGTGTGTGTGTGTGTGTGTGTGTGTGTGCGTGCGTGCGTGCGTGCGTGTGTGTGTGTGGGTGTATGTGTGTGTAAGGGTGTGTGTGTGTGCGTGTGTGTGTGCGTGCGCGTGCGTGTGTGTGTGTGTGTGGATGTTTGTGTGTGTGGTTGCTTTAAACGATGTCAACGGGATCTCCAGGATGCCACCGAGATCCCCAGCGTGGCGAGCCACCCCCCAGCCACCCCCCGGCCCTCCCTCCAGGCTTGGAGGTGGCTGGGGGGTGGGCTGGGGGTGGCTGGGGGGTGCTGGGTGGTGGCTGGTGGTGGCTGGGAGGTGGCTACCACCCCCCCAGCCACCTCCCAGCCACCCCATCAGCCTGCTCTCCCCATCCACCCCTCGCAGAGGGAGTGCTGGGGGTGGCTTTTGGGGGGGTGGCTGTGTGGGTTGCTGGAGGTGGCTGGGGGGTGGCTGGGAGGTGGCTGGCATGCGAGGGACGGGGGGTGAGGGGCGGGGGGAGGAGGAGCAGGATGGGGGATGAGGATGGGGAGGGCAAGGATGAAGAGGGGGAGGAGGATGAGGAGGAGGAGGAGGCGCAGGAGCAGGATGAGGGGAATGAAAGTGGAGGGGAGGGGGGATGCGAGGAGCAGGAGGATGGGGGAGGAGGAGGAGGAGGATGAGGAGGAGGATGATGAGGAGGAGGAGGAGGAGGAGGAGGAAGAGGAGGAAGAGGAGGAGGAGGAGGGGGGGGATGAGGAGGACGGATAAAGGGAGGATGCATTCTTCCTCATCCGACGCGCGCGGGCGGCAAGCCGTCCCTCGCGCTTCGGCGTCCTAGTGCTTGGGGCTATGGCTCCTGCTCACAGGCGCCAGTCGCGCCGCACCGTCTGGGACGTTACCCCTCAGTGTCCTCAGGGCGCGGCGGACTCTTGGTACTCACGCGTCGTCCTCGCCCTGCGCGTCGTCGGCGTACTCCGCAAGGGCCGCCGCGAGGCGCACCTTCAACTCCTTGGCAGTCTTGATCCAGGAGTCGGCATTCTTGAAGACGGAGGCGACGGCGCTCGCAGCCCCCTGGCCCGCCGCCTTCAGCTCGTCCAACCCAGCCTGGACTGCGGCGGCATTCTTCTTGCACTCCTTGGCGTTGTCCATGAGCCTCTTGGGGATGCCGTCCGCGTCGGCACAAGCCTCCACCATGACGGCTTCGAACTGAAACAGCGCTGTGCCGAACTTATCCAGGCCCTTGTGCAAGCGCGCCGTCTGGGCGGCAGTCAGCGGCTTCGGCAAGTCCTTCGGCTGCCCCCCGCCGCGGCCACGGCCGCGGCCGCCGCGGCCGCCGCCGCGGCGCTTGCCTTGGCCATCCCCATCGGCAAGCTGGTCCGCAGCGCCCTCTAGTGCAGCCGCACCCTCAGCGTCTGTGCCAGCCTCGGTCGGGGCGGGCGGGTCGTCTCCGTTGGCCACGCGGGACTTCTTGGCGGCCTTGATGTTCTCCTCTAGGTCGCAGACGCGCTTCTGTTGCTCGCGCTGGGTGGTGTTCTTGTTCAGGGAGAGCGTGTACGTCGGGACCCACAGCATCTCGCAGTCGTAGTGGGTCGAGTGGAACGAGTAGGAGTTGAGCTTCAGCATCTCGAGGTCTCGAAGTTTGGACGGGTTCCCAGCGGCGTCGGCCTCCAAGTCCGAGATCTTGTGGAAGTTGCCGTGCGCCGAGAAGCTGCTGGACTGCTCCTTGGCCATCTCCTGCATGACCGTCGTCACGAGGTGGCGCTTGAGCTTGTCGCCTTGCAACGCGTTCGCAACCTGGAAGAACTCGGCGCGGCTGGTCGATGGCATGTCGGTGAGCCCGCAACGGAGGTGATCGCCTGGCTGGGTCAGGCAGTAGATCTTCTGGCGCGTCCCATTGCACTGTGTGCAGCGAAACGTAGCCTTGGCACCCGTGAACACATTCTCCTGCTTGACGGTGGTGCATTGCGTCTTGGGCTTCGTCTGCTGGCAAGTGCAGCACTTGACCATCTCGGGCTCGCAGACGGCCACGATGCCTGCCCCCCCCATGCGGCTCCTCCTGCTTCGGCACTGGCATTACCGACGGGCTCGCCGCGGGCGTCGTCGTCGGCGGGCTCGGGGACACGCCCGCCTCACCGCGCCTCCCGCTGGGCGGGGAAGCGGCGCTGAGTGGAGACCCCTTCGCCCCCAAAGAGCGGCGCAGATTGGGCGAGGGGGTGGCGGCGGCGGCGCGGGGGCTGACCGCGGCCATGCTGTCGACTCGGTTCAGTCGCGGAGGTGGAACCTGCTGAATCGCTCGAGACAGCGAGCGGCGAGCCGACTCGCTGAAATGCCTATGGGCAGGAGGGGGGTCGCAGAGGTGGGACCTCCTGGATCGCTCGATGCAGCGAGCGGCGCGCCGACTCGCTGAAACCCCTATGGGCAGGAGGGTGAGGAGGGGGGCGAGGAGGACGATGGTGGGAAGATGAGGAAGAGGGGGGGAGGGAGGGGAGGGTGGAGAGCGAGGAGAGGGGGACTGAGAAGGAGCAGCACGGGCAGGATCAGGCGCAGCGGTGGGGATTTGGTGTTTTTTTTTCTCGCACCGCCTGGCAGCTCCCCAGCGCCAGCCCTTCGCCGCCCCACAGCTCGGGCACGCGCGGCTATGCAACGATCATCCCAGGCAGATCGGGGAATAGCGGGCGCACGCTGCCGTCGCGGCGCTCGATGTACATGAGCGAACTCACGAATGCTTCCACAGCGAAAACCTGCTTGCAACCCGAGCGCCTCCACGCACCATGCCCGTCAGGACGGAGCAGGTCCACCATCAGGAAGTGCCTCTTGCGGAACGACACCTTCAGGACAGCTTCGACGATCGACTCAACGAAGCCGCAGCGGCACGTGGCTGGGTCGCTCGTCCGCAGGAGCACGTGGGCCCCCGAGTGGACAGAGCCGCGCGTGCACATTAGGCCCGAGCTGGTGTACATGTCCTCGCCCGCGTCGGCACATACCAAAGCGACCTGTCGCTTCAGGATGCCTGGGGCCACCTTGGTAGCCCCGCGCACATAGACGGGGACCACGTCATTCTCGCCGTCCTCGTCATCCTTCAAGTACATCAAGACGGCTCTCCGAGCCACGTGCTTCTCTCATCCCTGCCCTGGCGCATGCAGAGCAAGCGCCTTCGCCAGCTTGTGTTTCCGCTCGGGCGCGAAACACGAGAGCAGCACGCCCCACCTCTCCCATGCGTCAGGCACGTGGTGCGTGAGGTGGAGTTTGGGGCGGCACTCGCCCGCGCCATACGCGGCCACGTACGCGTCGTGGTGGGCGTCGACAGTGGCCCGCAAAGCAGCGGGGGTACAGCTCGGATACTCGTGCGTGAGCAGGTCGCACATCTTGGCCAGCTGGAGGATGCTCTTGCGCTGGTCTGGTACACAGGAGTTCTCGCCCAACACGTCGAGTGCGAATTGACGTAGGATACGGACGGCCACGAGCGTCTCGTTGGCGAAAGCTTTGATGGCGGTCGACTTCGTGGTGTCGGTGCGGTCCACAAAGAACGTCTTGTGGATCCTGTGGGACTGTGGAGGCATGCGG
>CAUYUJ010021438.1:137500-139128 GCA_963575745.1 Prorocentrum cordatum
TTTTCTCTGGACACCCCGCGCAGGAACCAGAACCAGAACACACCTACATCATCACCCACTCATCACTCATCACTCATCACTCATCACTCATCATCATCATCATCATCAGCATCATCAGCATCATCAGCATCATCATCACCATCATCATCACCATCACCATCACCATTACCATCACCATCACCATCACCATCATCATCATCATCATCAGCATCATCATCATCACCATCATTTTTTTCCATCTGATCGACCCAGAAGCGGGCATCGAGGAAAAAGCCGGTCTTAAGTAACATTTCCTCGGCGCGCGCCTTGGGAAGATACGTTCAGGCCTAGATGTGGACGGGTGGAAAAGCACAAGAGGGGCTACGGCTACGCGGAGCGGAGCACGGGGTCAGCGACGCGCGGACGAGGAGCCCAGAACGGAGAGGGGGAAGCAGGAGGGACCAGCGACTAAACGACTAAACGACCACAGGAATTGGCCGACTCCTGTGCTGAGAAAGCAGGCGTCCTAATAAGACCCCGGACGCGGCTCACGAAACCCGACGAAGATCAGGATGAACATGTGGTTATGGTAGATGATGAAGCCAGCGGGCGGCCACGCACGCCGAGGTAGCGACGACGGGCGGTCCGAGCCTCCGCTCGGAGCGAACCGCCACCGGGCCCAGCGAAGCAGCCAGCGCCCACCCGCCCAGAACAGCACCCCTCCGCGTCCCCAGGGGGGACCTGCCTCGCACTATGCGAGGCCGCGTTCGCTCATGGCCTGCGCTGCCATGGCGCAGGCCGCGCCTCGTCGAACAAGAGCATGGTCGCGCTGCGCTGCGCCCTGCGCTTGATGCTGGGCAGCCTCCCTCATCAGGCGCGCGTGGATGTCGGGAAGCGCCATCCCGCCCTCCTCGTGCCAGCGCCGCACCTCAGCCAACACCAGGATGTACTCGAGGCTGCGGGCGCCCGCGGCAGCCGTGGGCGGCGTCGTAACGCTCTCCTTCCTCCTTTCGCCGTCGTCGATGGTCTCCACGCGCTGCGGGTCCTTGGCAGGCGTATTCTCGCATCCTGCGGCGGGGGGGGCAAGTCCGGGAAGGGACAACGCACGTCCCCCACTTGCACCCCCTCCTGGGCGCGTCTGGGCATCGGGTGTCGAAGTAGCTGCCGGCCCCTTCCCCCCCGGGCCCGCGCTCGGAGTATCCTCCGGGGGGGGGCTGCAGACAGCGCGGCTGCCCTCCTTCTTCAGGTAGTCGCCGCCCTCGTCGTCGTCCTCGTCGTCCCTCTCCTCTCCGGAGTCCGTGTGGCCACTCATCGGAATCCGCACGACCAGGGAAGCCAATGACTCCTCGTCAGAACTTTCCTCGCACCGCGTGTCCTCACACTCATCCGCCGTCCTGCCGTCGTCGTCCTTGTTGATGCCAGTGATGATCCCGCCGGACGGCGTCGTAACGCCCCCCGCCGCCGTCGCGTCGTCGTAGTGGGTCTTGAGCTCGCTGATGTTCGCCATGGGCATGGGCGCCGTCGCAGCGTACTCCGTCTGGTCGTCCTGCGGCTCGGCGTGCTCGACGGCGAATGTCCGGTCATCCAGCGGCTCCTCATCGATAGCCAGGTTGTCGGACCCGCGGCAAGACCCACAGGCATCGCCGCCG
>CAUYUJ010021439.1:0-45000 GCA_963575745.1 Prorocentrum cordatum
TAGTAGTAGTAGTAGTAGTAGTAGTAGTAGTAGTAGTCGTAGTCGTAGTAGTAGTAGTGGTAGTAGTAGTAGCAGTCGTAGTAGTAGTGATCGTAGTAGTGGTAGTAGTAGCAGTAGTAGTAATACTAGTAGTAGTAGTAGCCGTAGTAGTAGTAGTCGTAGTAGTAGTAGTAGTAGTAGTAGTAGTAGTGGTGGTAGTAGAGGCAGTAGCAGTAGTAGTAGTAGTAGCAGTAGTAGTAGTAGTAGTAGTAGTAGTAGTAATACTAGTAGTAGTAGTAATAGTAGTAGCAGTAGTCGTAGTACCAGTAATAGTCACAGTAATAGTAATAGTAGTATGAGTAGTGCTAGTTGTTGAAGTAGTAATAATAATAGTAGTAGTAGTAGTCGTGGTAGTAGTAGTAGTAGTAGTAGTAGTAGTAGTAGCAGCAGCAGTAGTAGTAGTAGTAGTAGTAGTAGTAGTAGTAGGAGTGGTACTCGACATATGAGTAGCAGTAGTGGTAGTGGTAGTGGTAGTGGTAGTGGTAGTGGTGGTAGTAGTAGTAGTAGCAGTAGTAGTAGTAGTAGTAGTAGGAATAGTAATAGTATTTGTAGTCGTTAGAGTGGTAGTAGTACTAGTGGTAGTCGTAGTGGTAGTGGTGGTGCTAGCGGTATTAATAGGACTAGTACTTGTACTGGTAGTCGTATTGTTATTCGTACTTGTAGCAGTAGTAGTACTAGCAGTATTGGTACTAGTACTCGTAGTAGTAGTAGTAGTAGTAGTAGTAGTAGTAGGAGTAGTAGTAGTAGTAGTAGTAGGAGTAGGAGTATAAGTAGTAGTCGGAGTGTTAGTAGTAGCAGTAGTAGAAGTAGTAGTGGTCGTAGTAGTGTTAGTAGTAGTAGTAGTAGTAGTAGTAGTAGTAATCGTACCAGTAGTCGTAGTAGTAGTAGTAGTAGTAATAATATTAGTAGGAGTAGTATTGATAGTAGTGATAGTAGTGGTTTCGTTTACGTAGTAGTAGTTAGTCGTAGTGTGAGTTTCGTCGTCGTTAGTTACGGTAGTAGTTGGTGGTGGTGGTGGTGGTGGGGGTGGTGTAGTAGTAGTAGCAGTGGTAGTAGTAGTAGTAGTATAGTAGAGCTGCGTCTCGGGCTCTAGTAGTAGTAGTAGTAGTAGTAGTAGTAGTAGTAGTAGTAGTAGTAGTAGTAGTAGTAGTAGTAGTAGTAGCGGCAGTAGTAGTAGTAGTAGTAGTAGTAGTAGTAGTAGTCGTAGTAGTAGTAGTAGTAGTAGTATTTGTAGTAGTAGTGGTCGTAGTAGCAGTAGTAGTAGTAGTAGTCGTAGTAGTAGTGGTAGTCGTAGTAGTAGTAGTAGTAGTAGTAGTAGTAGTAGTAGTAGTAGTAGTAGTAGTAGTAGTGGTAGTAGTAGTAGTCTTATTAGTAGTAGTAGCAGCAGTAGTAGTAGTAGTAGTAGTAGTAGTCGTTGTGGTAGTAGTAGAGAGAGAGAGTAGTAGTCGAAGAAAAAGAAGAGTACATAGTACCAGTACTACCCGTAGTATCAGTCGTATCAGTCAGTCTTATATGACCCCTGTGGAGTTCCCAGTCGGTCCTCTGGAACCCCTTTCGAGCTCAGTCGGTGTTGTGGAACCTCTTCATTTGCGTGGCCCGCCTAGCTCTTAACCGAAAGAGGCTGGCTCTCGACCCGCAAACCAAACATGAGCCTGGCGAAGGCCCCAACCATATGCAGTTGTGGGTATCGCATTTGGGGGGGCCCCGTATGGGGCCACGAAGCGTTGTGCTGGGTGGGGGGGGGACGCATGCGAACTGCGCCACTGGGACCTTCGGTGGGGCTCCCTATGGGGCCACGAAGCGCTGTACTGGGTGGGGGTGGACGCATGCGAACTGCGCCGCCGGGACCTTCGCGGGAGCTATCCATGGGGCCACGAAACGATGCCCTGGGTGGGTGGGTGGGGACGCATGCGAACTGCGCCGCGGGGGCCTTAGGTGGAGCTCCCTATGGGGTCACGAAACGCAGCATTGGGTAAAGGAACCGCATGCGGGCTGTGCCACTGGGACCTTCGGTGGAGCTCCCTATGGGGCTACGAAGCGCTGCCCTGTGTGGGGGAACCGCATGCGGGCTGTGCCAGTGGGACTTTCGGTGGAGCTCCCCATGGGGCCACGAAGCGCTGCCCTGGGCGGGGGAACTGCATGCGGGCTGTGCCACTGGGACCTTCGGTGGAGCTCCCTATAGGGCTACGCAGCGCTGCCCTGGGCGGGGGAACCGCATGCGGGCAGTGCCATTGGGACCTTCGGGAGGGGCCACGAAAACACGCTGCCCCGGGTGGAGGGACTGCATGCGGGCTGTGCCACTGTGGAACTCGGCACGAGCTTGGGTGGGGGAACCGCATGCGGGCAGTGCCATTGGGACCTTCGGTGATGGGGCCACGAAACGCTGCCCTGGGTGGGGGAACTGCATGCGGGCTGTGCCACTGGGACCTTCGGTGGAGCTCCTTATGCGGCTACGAAGCGTTGCCCCGGGCGGGGGAACCGCATGCGGGCTGTGCCACTGGGACCTGGTGGAGCTCCTTATGGGGCCACGAAGCGCTGCCCTGGGTGGGGGAACTGCATGCGGGCTGTGCCACTGGGACCTTCGGTGGAGCTCCTTATGCGGCTACGAAGCGTTGCCCCGGGCGGGGGAACCGCATGCGGGCTGTGCCACTGGGGCCTTCGGTGGGGCTCCCTGTGAGGCTACGGAACCTGGGTGGGGGAACCGCATGCGGGCTGTGCCATTGGGACCTTCGGTGGAGCTCCCTATGGGGCCACGAAGCGCTGCCCTGGGTGGGGGAACCGCGTGCGGGCTGTGCCGCTGGGACCTTCTGTGGAGTTCCCTATGGGGCTACGAAACGCTGCCCTGGGCGGGGGAACCGCATGCGGGCTGTGCCCGTGGGACCTTCGGTGGAGCTGCCTGTGGGGCTACGAAACGTGTGAGGGATGTGCCGAGAGCAAAGGCAAGGAGGGGGAGGAGGGGTGAGGGGAGGGGGCAGCGGGAGGAACAGGAAACGCGGGGCACCGTCTCTTCAAAACGAGGACCCAACACCACAGGATGGTTGGGAAAACGGAACCTTTTTTATGGAGATCCCTGCAGGCCCCATAGAGGTCAGATGGGCAGCTCCGTGGGTAGTGGTCGTAGTAGCCATTGAGGTTTGACGTAGTTTAAGTAATATACTAATCGCGGTGGTGGTGGTAATGGAAGTGGTATTAGCAGTAGTAGTAGTAGTAGTAGTAGTAGTAGTAGTAGTAGTAGTAGTAGTAGTAGTAGTAGTAGTAGTAGTAGTAGTAGTAGTAGTAGTAGTAGTAGTAGTAGTAGTAGTAGTAGTAGTAGTAGTAGTAGTAGTAGTAGTAGTAGTAGTAGTAGTAGTAGTAGTCGTAGTAGTAGTAGTAGTAGTAGTAGTAGTAGTAGTAGTAGTAGTAGTAGTAGTAGTAGTAGTAGTAGTAGTAGTAGTAGAAGTAGTAGAAGTAGTAGTAGTAGTAGTAGTAGTAGTAGTAGTAGTAGTAGTAGTAGTAGTAGTAGTAGTAGTAGTAGTAGTAGTAGTAGTAGTAGTAGTAGTAGTAGTAGTAGTGGTAGTAGTAGTAGTAGTGATAGTAGTAGTCGTAGTAGTAGTAGTAGTAGTAGTAGTAGTAGTAGTAGTAGTAGTAGTAGTAGTAGTAGTAGTAGTAGTAGTCGTAGTAGTAGTCGTAGTAGTCGTAGTAGTCGTCGTAGTAGTAGTAGTAGTTAGTTAGTAGTAGTAGTAGTAGTAGTAGTAGTAGTAGTAGTGTAGTAGTTAGTAGTTAGTAGTAGCAGTAGTAGTAATCGTAGTAGTCGTCAGTAGTGTAGTATAGTAGTCGTAGGTGTAGTAGTTAGTAGTAGTAGTAGTAGTAGTAGTAGTAGTAGTAGTAGTAGTAGTAGTAGTCGTAGTAGTAGTCGTAGTAGTCGTAGTAGTAGTAGTAGTAGTAGTAGTAGTAGTAGTAGTAGTAGTAGTAGTAGTAGTAGTAGTAGTAGTAGTAGTAGTAGTAGATAGTAGTAGTGATAGTAGTAGTAGTCATCGTAGTAGTAGTAGTGGTACGAGTGGTAAGAGTGGTGATAGTAGTAGTAGTAGTAGTAGTAGTAGTAGTAGTAGTAGTAGTAGTAGTAGTAGTAGTAGTAGTAGTAGTAGTAGTAGAAGTAGTAGTAGTAGTAGTAGTAGTAGTAGTAACAGCAGTAGTAGTAGTAGTAGTAGTAGTAGTAGTAGTAGTAGTAATAGTAGTTGTAGTAGTAGTAATAGTAGTAGTAGTAGTAGCAGTAGTAGTAGTAGTAATAGTCGTAGTCGTAGTAGTAGTAGTAGTAGTAGTAGTAGTAGTAGTAGTAGTAGTAGTAGTAGTAGTTGTAGTAGTCGGGGTGCACCTGGTCTTCGTGTCGCTACAAACCTCACCTTCGTGTACTCTTCTCTTGTATCAGGCCTAGTAGAACTCCTACCAGGGGAATTTCGAAAACCGTAATTTCAAACCTGGCCTTCGTGTCTTTCGCGCCAATGCTCGTGCACTATTCGCTGTAGAGGCTGTAGATGGGATTCGTATTAGAAAGTAAACCAAAAGCGACAGTTTCACACCTGTCCTTCGTGTCGACGTCGGACCGCCATTGCCAGCCGCTTCATTTCGGCACAACCCTCTCGAGGATCGTGGGCCTGGCCCTCCGACGCGCGATTCCGGCGCGCACTTCACTAGGATCGTGGCCCTGGTCCAAGTGGGAGCGCTGCCGAAGGCCCACCGACGTCCAATTCCGGCACGCCGCTCACGAGGATCGTGTCCTGGCCCACCTGGGAGCGCTGCCGACGGCCCACCGATGAGCAATATCGGCGCACCCCTCACACGGATCGTAGACCTCGCCGCACTTGGATCGCCGCCCGACGCTGAAGTTCGGCACGCCTCTCACATGGATCGTGGCCCTGGCCCACTGTGGAGCGCTGCCGACGGCCCACCGACGCCCAATGCCGGAACACCCCTCACGAGGATCGTGGCCCTCTGGTCCACTTGAGAGTGGATTTTCATAAGGACGTCGGTTTGGTTTTATTCGGGAAGGCGTTTTGGTTTTATTCGTTTCTGGTTCGTGATGGTTGGGAGGAGAGGAGGAGGAGGAGGAGGAGGAGGAGGAGGAGGAGGGGAGGAGGAGGAGGAGGGGGAGGAGGGAGAGGGAGAGGAGGGAGGAGGAGGAGGAGGAGGAGGAGGAGGAGGAGGAGGAGGAGGAGGAGGAGGAGGAGGAGGAGGAGGAGGAGGAGGAGGAGGAGGAGGAGGAGGAGGGGAGGAGGAGGAGGAGGAGGAGGAGGAGGAGGAGGGAGGAGGAGGAGGAGGAGGAGGAGGGGAGGAGGAGGAGGAGGAGGAGGAGGAGGAGGAGGAGGAGGAGGAGGAGGAGAGAGGAGGAGGAGGAGGAGGAGGAGGAGGAGGAGGAGGAGGAGGAGGAGGAGGAGGAGGAGGAGGAGGAGGAGGAGGAGGAGGAGGAGGAGGAGGAGGAGGAGGGAGGAGGAGGAGGAGGAGGAGGAGGAGGAGGAGGAGGAGGAGGAGGAGGAGTTAGAAGATAACTGTCCCACGCTTTCGGGCACCATTTGTATACTAGGGTTTAGGGTGGTTAACGGCGCCTACGGAGGACAGGTTTCTGATGTTTGCGGGGCCGCATCTCGGCCCGCAGGTGGCCCATTTGGGCCCAACATTGGACCTACATGTGACCTTCTTGGGCACAGAATTGAGCCCGCATGTGGCCCTTTCGGGATCCAACCTGGGCTCATTCGGACCCGAGATTGGGCCTGCATGTGGCCCTTTCGGGCCAGAACTTTGATTCGTCTTTGACCCGTATTTCTCGTATTGCACGTCGTCCCGTCCTGAACTTGGCCAGTCTCTCTCTCTCTCTCTCTCTTTCTCTCTCACTCTCACTCAGTGCTGGGATCAGCGCATGCGCGAATAGGCCGAGAGCTCTGGCGCTCTCCCGGGCGACCCGGGTTCTGGGGTCGGCGCGTGCGAGAACGGCATGCTGCGGCCGCGGGCTCTGGGGCCCTCCCGGGCGACCTGGGGTCGGTGGCCGGGGCCTGGGGTCTTCAGGCCGCGGGCTCTGGGGCCCTCCCGCGGCGGCCGGGGCCTAACTCGGGCCCAAGTGGCCGGGCCGGCGGGCGGGGCGGCGGGGCGGCAGGCGGCAGAGCGGCGGGCAGCGGCAGCAAGCCCTTTCGCTGCCGGGCTCCTCGCCTCGGGACTGGGACTGGGCGGAGGGGGGAAGAAAAAAAAAAAGGGGGCCAGACTTAGCTCGACGTGGGTGGCCCGCTCGGTCTGGTTGCGATCCCGCGCAGAAGAGTGCGAGGAAAAGTTCTCGGAGATCTTGGTGCGCGGCCAGGTGCGGCCAAAGCCCGCATCTCATTTGCAGTGAATGAGCGACGGCTGTTTGTGTTGGTGATGGGAACCTGCTCCAGTGTGCCCTCGCCAGTGGTCAGGTGTGGCTTCCTTGTCAGATTCATGCAGGATCCGTGTGTCTCAGATATTATTTATAGCAGACTGAGTTCCGACATGAGGAGCTGCTAGTTCTGTGGATGGACCATTTCTGTGTGCAGCGCCCCTCTCTCGACTGGCCTGGTGCGGTGGATGTCGTAAGCCTGCAGACTTGGACTGCCGTCAGTGATCAGATGTTGCACATCAGTGGGCGAGCAACTCATTTACGGTGGTTTCCCTACTCTCGATGTCACGCAGGTTTTTTCCGCTCATGTGTAGATATCGGGGCACCTCCAGACCCAATGTAAATTCTTGAACATGTAATGTCATGTCTGCCGACACGAACCGCTTCCGGCTACAGTGCCCTGGCGTTCGGGTCAGAGACGGCCATAGGAAACATCTCTCCCGCTTGACTGTTTGCCCCATCGTTTCCAAGAGGCCGTCGTTTTCTCTGTCTTGAGCGCCCTTCGAGCCTTGTACTTCACGGTGTGAGAGCAGATTTCGTTTTGGGAACCTGACTTGGGCGTGGTTTCGACGAGAGGCGTTTCGAGACACCCGCCTCTCGAGCCTCGGGTCCGAGTCGCTTTGACCAGCGAGCCTAGTAGAGAGAGAGGAGTTTCCCGCTAAAACAGTGCGCAGTAATGACTGGGCGGTGTTTTGGGCGTCGGTCTCATCGATCGGTATCATTGTTGCTCCGCAGTCATCCAGGTTCCCCTCCCTCTCGAGCCGTTTGGCTCGCCCTCCTTTTTCTCCTTCCTTTACCTGGGTGTGGTTTCAAAGAGAGGCGTTTCGAGACACCCTCCTCTCGAGCCTCGGATCCGAGCCGCTGTGACCAACGAGCCTAATGGAGAAAACAGTTCCCCGTTAAAAACCAAGGGTACGTCATATGCGTCTGATGCCTCCGCCTCTGGACCCGGCCCCGTCGGCGTCCCCCAGGCCATTTTCATAGTAATACATAGCTGGGTTGTCGCACGCGTGCGCGCAACTACTCAGAAACACTCGCGTTGAGACACAGTGCGCTCACACCCAAACTCGCTCGTACTTGGTTGCGCTCATACTCAAAGGCACTCGCAATCATAATGGCTCGTGTTCTGCGCTCACATTGTTGCGTCGGCCGCTAGGCAGAGGGAGTGCGCTGGCTGCAATGATTCGCTCACACACACAGATTCCCTCTCGTTCCAATTCGGTCAGAACCACCCAGAGTCCGCAGGTAGTTGCCCAATGACACCGCACATGGGAGAGCCATGGACCCGTTCGCGCCTAGATTGGTGGGACCTCTCAGGCAGAACGCCTGTTCGGTGCGGTTGGCGTGTGCGTTTGCAGGGCCTCGTGATCACCGTGATGTAGCAGGCAGGGCAGGGCAATTGGGCCTCCCAAGGCGGGGGCACCAAAAGGGTGTCCACGGACCCGTCTGTGCCCATCGTTTCGGGACCTTTCAAATCTATTGCCTGCTGGGACCTTTCAGATCGAAAGCCTGTCAGGGGCGGTGGACACGTCTATCCAAGTCCCTGTGACAATCGCGATGGAGCACGCGCGACATTCGGGCTTTTCAGAAAGGGGAATCGTCACAGGAGTTTTGCAAGGGACCGTTGGCGCCCATATTCGTGGGATTTCCCTCTCAAACCGAATGCTTGTTCGGTGCGGTGGGCATGGTTTTTCCAGAACCTGGCGATCACTACGCGTTTTTAAACACACTTTTACACACTCCCTGTAAACGTTCAGATAGCCGCCTCAACTGCAAATTAAGAGGAGGAGTAGCGCATTCTCTCTCGTGCTTGTCCCTCCTCTCCTGGCGCAAAGTTTCGGCTCGAGGCGTGGGTTTCGCGGGCGAGGCCCGCACTCGAGCCTTCAGAGAGGGGTAGCTTCCAGCCCTGCTCGCCCCGAGCCCGCCAGGCTCGGGCGCCGCCACGACGCCGGCCATCGGGCGTCCCGGCTGGCTCCTGGTGACCGCGCTCGCCCTCTGCGAGCTGGACGGGCTGCTGGAGGTCTTCGGCGGTCGCCAGCAGGAGGCCGAGGAGGCCCTCATCGAGCCGCTCGACCTCGGAGGTGGTGCAGAGTGGCGGGGGTCGCCAGCAGGGTTCATGGCGCCGTGGAGCAGGTGGAACCGCGTCTACGTCCAGACGCAGGGGAGGAACACGGGGGTGGTGATGCTGCTGGTCAGTCGGGTCGGTCCAGGGACCTCGTTGGTTTGGACCGCGATCGACCCCGCCAAGCGGGTGCAGATCATCAACCTGCGGGACAAGGCGAGGATGCTGCCACGCCCGAAGAAGGGAGTGACCTGGACCGAGCACCCAGGGCTGAATGAGAAGGAGAGGGAGCAGGCGATCATCGCCGCGGAACGGCTCATTGTGCGACATGAGCTGGGGCAGGCTGGTGCCGAGAGTGCCAAGGCCAACCTGACGAAGGGCAAGAAGGCGAGCTCGAAGGCCAAGGTGGCGTCCTGGTTCGGCAAGGGCCTCGTGACCACCGTGGTGACGGCGTGGGCCCACAAGACGTGGGGTGGTGCTGCAGCGGTGTTCTTTGTGGGCTGGAGGTTGTGGCGTTGGCTGCATCTCGGGTCCTTCTTCGCCGCAGGGTACCACACCGTCTCGGCGGGGATGCAGGCGATCGAGGACCTGGACAACTTCCGCGAGTTCCTGGGGGAGCTGTACGAATCGGGCGACCTCGAGCTGGGTGCAGCCTACCTGGGCTGCGTTCTCATCGTGATCTACGGGGTCTGGACATACGGATGCTCGTGCCGCAAGGAGGTCGACTCGGACAGCGACTCGGGCTCGGACTCAGACGGCGGGTCGGTGCACGCTGGCGATGACGTGAGTGATGTGAGTGGCGACGAGCGGGACACCAAGACCCTGTTCGCGGAGTTGGCTCGCGGTCAGTCTGACTTGGCCGACGCTGTGGGTATGCTGAAGTCGAGGCTGGATGTCGGGGGCGGAGCGGGAGCAGGACCTGCCAGCGGCAGTGGGGCTCTGGCGTCGGAGCCAGGCCCGCCTCCCCCGCCCCCCGCGGGGCCGCCGCCGTCCAGAGGAGACGACCCCAGCTCGGCAGAGGTGGATGCGTTCATCAAGAAGCTGACGGAGCACGAGGAGCTGGTGCAGCGGGACTCGGGCTTGAGCACCCGGGCGCAGGCAGGGTCGCCGACGCCGAGTTCGAGTGCAGCGTCCTGGGAGAAGGTTGGAGACCTGGGCGAGCTCGAGGACCCCCTGAAGGACCAGATCGTGCAGCTGAAGGAGGAGTCGAAGAACCCCAAGGAGAGCTTGCTGGCGACGTTGGAGAAGTATCGCCGTGTCGCGGGCTCCCCCGTGGGGGGGATCAGGGCCCGCGTGGCGCCGACAGCGCTGGCGAGGCTCTACAAGGGCGGACGGAGCGCACGCGTGGAGACGCAGGAGTGGCTCCGCTCGAAGGAGCTGCAGGGCGCGGGCATCGCGCAGGAGTTGAACATGCTGGCTCTTGTCCTGGACAGGATGATGAGCCAGGGGCAGTACGACGAGCTGATCAACTCGCAGGCCGCGGAGGTGACCTGCCTGCGCCTGTACTCGATCTGGAAGGCCTACGAGCGTGTGCAGTGCAAGAGCGACTGGCTGAGGCCCAAGGCGCAGCACGGCGGCAAGTGGCGCTCCAAGGTCGACTGGAGTCTGGCGGAGGAGTACCTGCGCCTCGACGGGGACCCCAACAGCGAGAACAGGGGGGCCGATGACGAGGTCCTGGAGAAGCTCAGGCGGCGGGCGATCCTCAGCAAGCACCTGGGTGAGGTGCGCTCGGGGCAGCCTGCCGGCGAGGACGAATAGGTTGCGGCCGGAGCTATCGTGGTGTGCTCTGGCCAAGGCCTGAGGGGTCAATCCCCTCTACCACGGCCGCGGCGGCGAGCCGCTTTCGTGCCGAGCTTCTTGCTGGACACGTCTTTCGGGTGGTGGTGTTACATCGGGCTGGTGAGCTTCCTGACGATCGGCTGTGGGGTCTTCCACGGCGGCGTCGGAGCGTCGAGGCCTTTCTTGTACTTGGGGCCTCGAGCCGTTCTGTGGCGAGCTGGTTTTCCCGTACGTCGGAGCGCAGGTCGCTCGGTGGTCCCAGATGCCTACTAGGGAGAAGGATTTGAGAGAGAGGGATCCCTTGAGGAGTCTGCCTGGGCTCCCATTCCCACTACAGTCGAGGAGGTCGAGTTCGAGCCTGTCCGAGAAGGAGCTGAGGACAACCTGGCAGCGGACTTCGAGGACGATAGCGGCGATCAGGAGTATGGCGACGGGCTGTTCGAGTGGTTGGATACATCCATCGACCCTGACGGACAAGCAGACGTGCCAGACGGACTGGAGTGCGAGTACGCCGCTACAGAAAAGACTGGTGACGGAAGCCTGGGACCTTCACGCCGCGAGGGCGAAGTGGGGGACCATCAACGACGGCAGGGCGGCATTGAGCCGCTTGGCAGGAGGAAGCCCGACAGAGTACTTTGCGAAGGGATCGAGGCCTACGCCGTCTACGGCATCGAAGGCTTCACCGCAGTTGAGGAAGGGCGATCTGTGCCCCCTGAGAGCGGAGCAGGTGTCTCTCTCAGCGCCAGGGACCCAGAGTTTGGAGGTGGCGGCGATCTCGAGTCTCGCTGGGCGGTACCTCACGGAGGCCGGCCAGCTGATGATCAAGGGCTCGGGGGAAGTCGACTGGGAGAAGTACGAGGCGACAAAGAGCTACTCGGACCCGGCGTGGCGGAGCAAGAAGGAGCGCTTGGCACTTGCCCTGCGGATGGCGCAGGCTGGAATGATAACATATGTGACGAGGGTACGCGAACATGTCGGGCTGTTCACGGTGGCGAAGGACTTCGACCCCAAGACTGGTGGCATTGTGAAGTCGCGGCTGATCTGGGACTGCCGAAGAGTCAACCTGCTCTTCGTGGATCCCCCGTGGGTGCCTTTGGGCAGTCCCGCGGGCCTCGCGCTCCTGGAGCTGGACGAGGCGGTGCTGCGTGGACGGCGGCTCTTCTCCTTCCAGGGCGACGTACCGGACTGGTTCTATCGGTTGCACTGGGGTTCGTTTTTGGCGGAGTATTTTGTGGTGGAGGATGTCTCGCCGCAGGAGCTGTACCAGTACGGGATGGAGCAGGGTGTGGCCTTGCCGAAGCCGCGCGAGGAGGACGTTGGTATTGGGGCTTCGAGTTTGGTCATGGGCTCGGCGTGGGCGGTGTTCTTGGCCCACAGCTGCCTGGAGGCAAGCTTCGAGTCCCTGAAGGCCCCCAGCTTGACTTACGGCAAGCCCACCCCGTCGTTTGGCCTATCGGAGGAGGAGGCGATCAGGTTCCTGCTGATGTTGTACATCGACGACTACATCGGCTTCACCCTCGAGGGCGAGGACGGCGAGCAGAAGATCCTGGAGGACAAGGAGATGATCAAGGAGCTTCTGAACGGCAAGGGGCTCGCGGTGCACAAGGAGGCCTGGGGCGAAGGGATGGAGAACGGCCTGGGCCTGTGCATCGCCGCCACGAGGCCCTACACCCTGAGGATCCAGCCGAAGAAGATGGAGGAGGTCGTGCTGGCTACCGAGGCGGCGGTGTTGGAAGTGGCTCTCAGACCTTCGGCGGTGGCCTCTCTGGTCGGGCACTGGACCTGGACCATGATGGTCTTCCGCCCCTCGTTTGCGATCCTGGACGCGACCTACAGGTGGCTGAGGGAGTTCAACGAGGAGGAGAGTGTTGTGCCGCACCGCTTGCCCGAGGAGGTCAGGAGCGAGTTGAGGGCCGTCGCGTCCCTCTCGGTCTACATGGAGTCGAATCTGGAGATGGGCTGGTGGCCGAGAGCATACATGACGGATGCGTCCAACGAAGGCTTCGGCGCCCTGGCCTGCGACTGCGCGGAGACGTCCGACGAGAAGCTGCCCGTGGAGATGGAGGAGCTTGGGGACCCCTGACCGAGCAGAGCTACACCGAGATCGAGCGGGCGCAGGAGGCGATCGGCGAGGAGGAGGACCTCCCGGCCGCTCCCGCTACGGGGCGACCTGGGGTGTTGGAGCTCTTCGCTGGGAGCTCTCGCTTGCTGGAGGCGATCAGGGAGATGACCGACTCGTGGGGCGAGGCCTGGGACATCCAGCGGGGCGAGGAGTTCGACGTACTGGTCACAGAGAACTTGGAGCTGTTGTTACGGAGAGTGAGGACTGGCTGGTTCTGGTGGGTGCATGTTGCCCCCCCGTGCGCGACGTTTTCGAGAGCAAGGCAGCCGCCGCTGAGGTCGAGCGATCACCCGTGGGGGCTGCCGGACTGCACGGAGACGGACCAGGCCAAGATAGACGAAGGGAACGCTTTGGCTTTGATAGCAGTAGAGGTGGTCAAGATCTGCCTACGCCTTGGCATTGGATTCGCCCTCGAGAACCCCAGGACCAGCATGATATGGGCGTTCGCGCCAATGACCGCGCTCTTGGATCTCGAGGGGGTGTTCCGCGTGGAGGTGGATTACTGCATGTATGGCGAAGAATGGAGGAAGCCAACTACTTTCATCACCAACGTGAAGAAGATGGCGACGCTACAGCGGGTGTGCTTGTGCCCCTCGAGCCGATGCAGTCGGACTGGCCGAGCTCACCGAGAACTGCGAGGACGATCACCAGGTGGGCTACGGTGGACTCAGGTGGCATGTGCTTACCCGCTGGAGTTGTGCAGGGCATACGCGTCCACTCTGCAGGAGCTCGAGCCGCACTGGGACTCGATGCCAGCGGGGGCCCGGCTATGCCTGCAGGGTGACCGCGGGCGCGTCGTGAGAGCGACTGGGCCAGCCCTGCCTCTGCTTGGCCATTGGCTGGAGAAGAAGTGGCACGTGCTGTTTCAGGGACGTTGGTCTCACGCAGAGCACAACAATGTTTTGGAGCTGCGCGCGGTGGTGGCGGTGCTCCGACACCTCAGTCGCACGTCCCAGAGCTGGAATCACCGCGTGCTGTTCTTCACCGACTCGTTGGTGAGCCTAGGCGTTCTCAAGAAGGGGCGCTCGTCTGCCAAGGACCTCTTGCACCTGGCGAGGATCGGCGGCATCATCCAGATGGTTTGCAGGATCCGCGGGTACTTCAGGTGGGTGCCGAGCGAGCTCAACCTGGCAGACGGCCCCTCGAGAGGTCAAGGCATAGGCGCGGCGGAGGACACCGTGGCGGGCCACGTGGGCCGTGGGGTACCGAAGGAGCTACTTCAGCGGCTGCAAGATCGGGCCCGACGAGGACCGCCTGGAGCTTCGCATTTGTGATGGCCATGAGCGGGCTGACGCTGTGCGAAGCGATGCCGCGGCGTGGGGTGGACGGCCCCGCTACGACCTCTGCAAAGCCCCCCCCTCTGGCTAAGAGGGGCGCTCGGGCCTGGGAGCAGGCCCCGAGTGACAAGCTGCACCACAATGTGAGGCTCGTGGTGCACGCAGTGGACGACGCTACGAATCAGATCTACGAGAAGGAAGTGAGGACCTTTCTCCTGGACGTGAAGCGGCACGGGCCCCCCTTCTCCACTTACGAGGAGAGGGATGCGGCGCTGGGCGGGTACATATCGGACATGTGCTACGTGATGCAGTTGCCCTTCGGCAGGGCGTCGGCGTTGTTCAATGGTTTCATGCACATCTTCGAGGACCACCGCAATCGGCTCCCCGTCGCGGCCAGGGCGCTGAAGTCCTGGTCTAGGATGGGCTTCCAGAAGGAGGGGGCACCGGTGCCTTTCGAAGCTGTGGGGTGCGTGCTCTACGACCTCTTTGAGCACGGCCAGCTGTGCGAGGGGGCCGCGGTGCTGCTGCAGCTGGACGGCTGGCTGAGGGAGCAGGACTGGGGCCTCCTCAGGAAGACGGACGTGGCGGTGGGCCCCGACGGGGAAGTCGGGCTCACCTTGGGCCGCAGAGAGCGAGGCGAGAAGGTGAAGACGGGAGCGAACCAGGGCGTCGTGGTCTCGTGGCAGGTGACGAAGGCCATCCTACGGGCGATTGGCAAAGGCGCTGCCCCACGGGACCTCCTCTTCCCGATCTCGCAGGACAAGTGCAGGAAGGCGTGGAGGCAGGCCTTCGACAGGGCGGGCCTGGCGGACTTCGGCCCCCCGCACTCGCTGAGGCACGCGGGGGCAGCGGCCTACATCGCCGCAGGCGGCTCGCTGGAGGCCGCGCGCCGGAAGGGCCGCTGGCAGACCACGTCGGCCCTTCAGCGTTACACGAAAGTGCACGTGCTGATCGAGCAGCGGAGCCGGCTCACCCCCGCGCAGCTTGAGCGGGGGAGGGCCTTCTGGCGCAGGCCGGCCCAGCAGATCTCAGAGGCCATCTACCGCTCCGACGCTGTGCTGGCCCCGCTGGCGCGGGACATGGTGCGCGAGCTCGGGGCAGCCACGAACGACGAGGTCGCGCTGCCGCAGCTGGAGAGTATGGCGGACGGGGGCGCGGAGCCCACCAGCCGCCCGTCCACTGCTGGCCGTAGCAGGGCCAGACGGCAATGAGCAGGCCGCTGCAGGCCCCACTCTCATTTCAGGCCCCGCCTTTTGCGGGGGCCATATCTTTTGATATGAATGCAGGAGCCTCGAGATTTGGGCGCGTGCACCCTGTCCTCCACTTGTCTTCCTCGAACATTTGATAGATATGGGGAAAATATACAGCAGGTTTTTTGGTGGGTGAGAGCGACGCAAATTATCTCCCTTTCCCCCCCTCCCGAATGTGTGCCGCGCTCGTGTCTAGCTGTGGCTGGAAGCGTGAAGGCACAAGTGCCAGTCTAGTGATGACGGGACTGGGGGTTTCGCCGCGAGGCTTTTTGGCCCGACCGTGGGCCGAGGCACGGTCAGGTACCTCTCGGCCTTTTATGTTTCGGGCCTCACACGGGGCCCCGCCGCTGCGAACAGATACTTTCGGAGGGTGCCCCCTCCTCTCGAGCCGCTCGCTGTCCTGTGGGGTTGTCTCTCCCGCTGCTGCGTCGGATATTCTGTGGGGCCTCTTTTGATTAGGGTTGTCGCTCTACCCCCGCCTGCCCCCAGCACTCTAAAATCAAGATTTAATGGTATAGGCACGCTCCGAGTTAACATATATTCAAGCCTGGCTCTCGAGTGTGGGTGCTGTGTAAATACGCGTTTTTAAACACACTTTTACACACTCCCCTGTAAACGTTCAGATAGCCGCCTCAACTGCAAATTAAGAGGAGGAGTAGCGCATTCTCTCTCGTGCTTGTCCCTCCTCTCCTGGCGCAAAGTTTCGGCTCCCAACCCTGCCCACCCTTGGGCTTGTATGAGCTCGGGGGTTTCGCCGCGAGGCTTTTTGGCCCGACCGTGGGCCGAGGCACGGTCAGGTACCTCTCGGCCTTTTATGTTTCGGGCCTCACACGGGGCCCCGCCGCTGCGAACAGATACTTTCGGAGGGTGCCCCCTCCTCTCGAGCCGCTCGCTGTCCTGTGGGGTTGTCTCTCCCGCTGCTGCGTCGGATATTCTGTGGGGCCTCTTTTGATTAGGGTTGTCGCTCTACCCCCGCCTGCCCCCAGCACTCTAAAATCAAGATTTAATGGTATAGGCACGCTCCGAGTTAACATATATTCAAGCCTGGCTCTCGAGTGTGGGTGCTGTGTAAACGCGATGTAGCACGCATGGCGCTCGTGTCTCTTCACAGCGGGAACCACCAGGGAATATCGCACGGGCCCGTCCATACCCAGACTGGTGGGACCTCTCAGTTTGAATGCTTGCCTGGGGCGGAGGACGTACCTCAATTCAGAATCCGTGGTTACCGCGATGGAGCACGGATGGTACTCGGGCCTCCTGGCGTTTTTTTATTTTATTTTTTTTTATTCCAACGAGTGGCACGATTCTGCAAGAGCCTCCGATGGCTATGATATATATATATATACAAATACACATACATACATATATGTGTACGATATATATATATATATGTATGTGTCACTGACTGGGTTCGTGCATTTTTCCCACGCGTGATGTAATACCGAAGGTATTGCAGCAAGCTGTGTACTTGGTATTGTTCGTTTTGAAGCTTTCGCGATCAGTGAGGTTGGACGCGTCAAGAGGCACGGTGCATTTGCATGCGAGTGTGACGAGATTGCATGCTTGTACCCGTGTCTCGGATTGTTTTGATGCGTAGGCTTTGGCGCAGTCCGTGGAGGTGGTTCGATTACTGATGTTGTCTAGGTTCATATCTCGGAGTCAATGGCTCATATAGTCGGTGGGCGGCAAATGTCTCGCCGAAGCGCCCACCATGTCCGCCAGTCACAAGGAAGGCGATAAAGCATCGATACAAGGCCATCGGGCGAGCAGCAATTGTGGAGTCGCATGGAATTCGGGGAGCTTGCTTCGCGTGCTCTGTGCGCGTCATCGCGTATCGCGCGCAGTTGACTACGTACGCCTCTGTTTCTTGTCCCCAGCAGGCACGTGGGCGCGTGTATAGAGTGCAACTCGTTTCGCAATCTTTGTGCTTGGCTTGTGTTTGTGTGTTTGTGTGTGTGTCGCGTGGTGCTCGTCTTTTGTTGCTGTACTGACATGATTTTTGACATGTGATATGTGGTGTTATCAGGACATTTGTGCACCCTCTTGTTTTTTGGGGCATTGGCCTTTCAGTTTGCAGCGCTGGGCCTGTGTCACGTTCCAGTGGATGGCCAGATGGGCACCCCGGTGGCGAGTCGTTTTTCGGCGGCGCGCACAGGGGAAGTGAGTGCGGCAGGCCTTCCCAGCCGGCTGCGGGGCTTCGGAGAAGGCTCAGGAATTTTTCTCAAAAGGCCAGAGGCCTTGCGAGCCTTCTGAGAAGGCCGGCCCCCTCTGCCTTCCCTTATATGCGCCGCCGAGTTTTGCATCCCCACATTTGGCTTCGCGCTGCACGCAGAACAGATCCGCATCCCGAAACGATGCTGAGATCGCCTCCGTCGATCCATTACCGCCCTCGCCTGCTTTTTTTAGTGGACGTTAGCGTGGCAAACAGTTGGGCAAGATTTCGGCAGCGCTGCTGGATTACGTGTTCCCCTGGTCGTTGGGGACACAGCTGGCAGAACATTCTTTTCATAGTGATTTGTGAGGTAGGGCCCGCTTGGGGTGTTTAGACGTTCTCCGACTCCATCCTGGAGGCCGGTGGGGCTATCTTGGCAGCTCCTTGGGCAACACTGGGGCGTCGGGGGGGCTTTAGGGGCATCTTGTACCGTCCTGGGGGCCTTTCGGGTGCAAGGTGGGCCCAGCGAGACCCCCCCCCATTGGGGCACTCTGAGCGAAAGACCCTCCGGCACGGAACCAGATGATGATGATGATGCTGATGATGATGTTGATTATGATGCTGATGATGATGGACTTTAAGGGTAGCTCTTTGGGAGATGTTACAGTATCGGGAGCATAGCTCGCGCGCCGCTGCCTTGGGCTCAAGGCACGCGCGCCCTATTTGCCCGGACACCGCGAGTGTTCGCTATGTGCTGGAAAGATCATTACATCGATCTTATCCTATCTTATCCGCCCATTCCTCATACTGTACCCTCACAGCAGAGCGATGGACGCTATTTGCCATCCGATGTCCACGGTCAGCGCCATGGAATCGGATGCTATTTGAGTTACCAGGCTCACTTTCGACTTGGTAGCGGAGCTGGCCGCACTCTCGTGCGGTCAGCTCTTGCTCTTCTCAGCCTCACATTCTTCGGCACGATCTTCGTGACCACCTACTACCCTGCGCCACCACTCCCAGTACATTTACGAGGATCTATTCAAGAGCAAGAAGCTACACGAGAGGTACGACGTCTAGACGACCAAGTTGGTACCATATACGCTTCACCATTGCGTTACTATCAACTGCTCGGCAACGAGCCAATAACGCAATACCTGAAGCAAGGGCGGGGAAACCCGCCAGACAGAGCGCCTCAAAGACTCGGCAAGGCGCTACCCCAGCGCGACGCCGCTCATCATAACCATTCTTCGTTACACATTCTCGGGCTAATCGTTATCGCTATCATATGGTTCGCGCTGGGGGCAGCAATCGCACACATGCGTCGGGGAGATAACAGCACCGATGGGCAAACACATGGCCCATATTGGGACCCTCAGGGTAATGTACCTTTTCGTGAGTACATTTACGAGGTCAACGCGTGGCTCAACGTTACAAGCGGACGTATGACGCCACAGGCCCAAGCGGCCGCAATACAACGCGGCCTGGGAGGCCTAGCGAGGACACTCGCCATGAGGGTACCGCCTGACATTATAAACTATGGTGCTGACATTGATGGGGTCCACACAGACCCAGTAACTTACATCATGTTCCTCCTCAGCATGAAGTTCGAACGCCTGGAAGATGAGCGACAGCTCACTTCCGGCACACAACTCATCGACTTCCATGTGCCTCACGGGGAACGAATCGATGTCACTCTTACCCGATTCGAAATGGCCCGACTTGAGGCACAGTCGGTGGGATTCGACCTTCCTAACTTCCAACTGCTAACCACTATCTTTTTCCGCGCCTTAGGCGTCGGCAACCAGAAAGCCATGCAACTCTTACAACCACTCAACCACCAAATGCCTCGAACACAACAACAATATGATGAGTTGCTGGAAAGGATGCGTTCGGTAGGTCACCTATCCGAACGATCCCCTGGCAACATAGGATCCGTGTTTGGAAGAGGAAGGGGATCTGGTAGTGGAAATTTTTACACTACCTTGACTACTGAAGCCCAGCCTGGAAACGGGCCCTCAAACATATGGGCCGATGACCCAGGAGAATCCACTGCTTGATTAGCAGGGGATCGATCACAACCAAGCTGGGCAACCAGCCCTCCTTCTAGAGAACCACAACCACACCGCTCGTTATGGGGGGAATCAAATCCCCTAACCGACGGTGTATCCACCTATTTAGGAGACGAAGATTTCGACTCCGGCACCGATACAGACACTATATCATCAGATGGTGTTGAAGCTCTAGATTGGTCAGATATCATGAATATGGATAACGACAATCAGCGTGCTGAGCATTTATTCTGGCTGTTACAACAGGCTAAACGAAGGTGGAGGAGGTTCACACGAAAACCAGTGCGTCGTGTTAGAAGGAGGATACGCAGAAGTTTTAAAGGAAAGGGTAAAGGCAAGCGTGGTCGTCGGAGGTTGAACGGGCGAGGTATCGCGGCATTTCTCCAGAGGCTCTCAGATGAACAACATGATGAGATATTCTTTGGGGGAAAAGGCCGCGGTAAAGGCCGTAGAGAGACCTCAGGTAAAGGTAAAGGTAGGCGGGGGAGCCCGCGAGGTAGAGACGGCCAGGTTCTCAAATGTCATGAGTGTGGTAGTGCCGATCATCTTGTGCGAGATTGTCCAGCGAAGGGAAATGGAAAGGGCATGTCGTCAGAAGTCCATTTCGGCTCAAGCACACCATCCATTGAGTATCTGAGCCTCCAGGACTTTGAGGCTATGGAACAGATATTTTTCACATGGGTCGTTGGCATGGACAACATTGACGAGCTCGAGGGGTATGGACATGGATTAGACGCGTATTACCTCGAGTACGTCCGCCGGTTCGTCACGGGCAGTAATGAACTCACTCCCGTGGAACACGGTACGCTCGGAAACGAGCCTCTTTCCTTCTTCGACTGGATGTTCGGGAACCCAGGCAACATCATGGCCTACGAGAGCGACGACGAGGACACCACTATAGAGGCTTCGCCTTCCGAGGTTCAACGGAACCTCGAACCTCCGCCCGAAATCCCGCCTGGACACAGACCTTTTCTGCTGGGGGAATATCCCCATACTATGGAAGACTTAATTGAAATGGAGTCTCAAGCATTTGTTCAGGCCTTCATTGCAGGCGAACCAGGTTCTCCGTTCATACCTCCTGGTTCGCTTGCTCCAGGCGAATATGGACCGCGTACACTTTTGCAGACCCTCATGTGGATGCATGAGATACTTGCAATTGCATATCCTGAGAGTCAAGAACAAATCGAAGCTGGTATTATGACAGAACAGGATAATGATGCTTGCGGTAGCTCAGAGCTACTCTTGGCAGCTTTGACTCTCATTGACAGTATAAATCCTCAGGAAGTGCAGAGACACTTGATATACTCCCATGGTAGATGGCGTCGTGCCCTGGAAATGGCAATGGCTATGCGTGGTCATGATCTTCCCCCGCCAGGATGGAATCTCCAGGAGCTGGGGATGAGGCCAAACCATACGGCCATGCGTAACATTGCTAGGCAGCCTATGCTCGTCGATGACCTTGAGCCGACGACTGTGCCTCCTACTCCAGGACAGCCGAGCGACGCCCAGACGCCGGCCATGCAGGGAAACCTGCCTTTACCAGATGCGCCAATGGCCATCATAATTGGTAGTTCGACATCAGAAGAAGTAGAAGGCGATGGTTGTGGGTTAGATGAGGATGACGTCACCATCCTCATGATGGACGTGACTGGTGAGGAAGAGGTCGATTTCGACCCTGATGAGTCTGAATCATCATCACCATCGGCACAAGAGCCACTTGCGCCGAGCTCCACCCAGCAGGGAGACCTGCCTCCATCGAGCGATCCATCTGGGATCGCAGAGGAGCCTCCTCAAGCACCTCCAACGGGTGCCGCTCCTGCTGCATCGGCAGCTTCTTCTGATGAGAACACCAGAAGATCTCGTTCCCATACGCGCGTCAGAGAAGAGCCACATCCCCAGGCTCGACTTCCTCGTGAGTGGAGACAGGCTGGCCCAAAGGAACACGCTCTCAGAAGAGGTGGCCAGCTACTTCCGTACAACGACCCACGGGGAACACTCGGCCTTCGGCCAGGGCAATCCTGCTTATAGGGGCGGCGATGGCAGGCCCATCCGTGGGGGCTATCAGCTTGCAGCAAACATCCGCCGCCCTGAAATTCAAGAAGCGCGGGCCCAGTTGCGAGATATTATCGCGGCTCGCAAGCAGTATAGGCCTCACGCTGCATGTGGTCCTTGTTCCCAGCCGTTCCAGAATCACAGGCCAGGATGCCCCGTTGGAAACAACGAAGGCCTGAGCACCAACAGGGGCAAAACCCCTCCTAAAGAGGGCCATCCGCCACTTGGCCCGATGACACCGGAAGAGATCGCAGCAGTGAATAGTCGTCTCGGGATCTTGGGCCACTTGGATCCGACAGAAGAAGAGAAACCTACTCCGGCTCCAAGGGGAATGGTAGCCATGACCCAGGAAGAGAAAGACGCGCTCTTTAGTCTTCCTGGTATGCGAGGAAACTCGCCTGGCGTCTCTAGCCAGTCCCAACAACCAGAGCCGATCATCAAGGACGAGACAAAGGCTCAACGTGTGGCGGAAGATGAGGAGCGTATTCGGACAGTAGAAGAACGCACACGTGAGGCAACTCGCAAGATGCTGGAGGATTCCAGCAAGCTCTACATGAAGGGGGCTAGAAAGCCCCCACTCCCACTAACTTCGAAGGCCAAGAGTGAACCCCCGACACCTAAGCCGCCTCCGGCGCCGAAACCGAAGGCGAGCTCTCGGAGCCCTGGGCCAGACGTGCATATGGAGGTGTCTCGATCTGCGACGCCGAAGCCGCCAATTGGCACAGCTCCTACACCAGCATCTGTGCCCAAGCAGCAACCCCAGGACCCCACTGAGGAACGAAGACGTTCGCTTAGCCGCAGCAAGTCCATTGCGGAACGGGCGGCAGCTTTCGAGCGCAGTGAGTATGCACCTGCGCCAGCTTCGCCTGTGGCGGCTCGTTCCAGGAGGTCCGATGAAGGTGCTATGTCGAGGGGTAACTGGGTGCCGAAGATCAGGGGCAGCGCCAGTCGCGCATCTCCGCGGGGAAACCCGCCAGGCGCTGCTGCCGCAGCTTCCTCCTCTTCAGGAGCCGCAGCCTCTTCAGCAACAGAGGCTCCGATGCGGGGAAACCCGCCAGTAGTTCAGCTGCACCACCCAGGAGACACATCCTTTACTAGTGGGACTCCAGATCTGATTAGGGATAGACTGGCACTTCGGAAGCTCCCACCGATACGTTCGGTGGATGAGTCATTCATGAAGGAATGCAGGAAGGCCGGAATTCTTCCCACATCCAATGATACTCTTAAAAGGTTAAGCAAAGCTATCAGCAGGATATGTAGACATGCGCCAGATAAGTCACATAATCCTGTGTGGCGCCTGAAATCTTTTGATGATCATGATGGTTGGATCAACCTCGTGGAACTCGTGGCTGACTTTCCGTGGAACACAGGTCACTCGAGGCACGCTTATGACGAGGCCAAAGTCATTAGCGAGCAGTTGTATGGTCGCTCGGTTGACCAACTCGCAGCCATCATGATGGAAGTTGTTCATGTTCGTGAACCAGACGGAGAAAAAAAAAACAGCGCCTTCAATTCAAGGTGCTAATGCGGGACTCCGGCGAGCCCGCTATCTTCGTCCGCGCCTCTCAGGGGCATTCATGGACATTGAAAGCTCCATGGTCGCTGTACAGCTACATTGTACTGTGCGACGAACCCGCCGGGAGACCGGCCCCATACCCTGAGGTCGCCATGCGTGGCACTCGATGGCACGCTTTCGAAGGCATTATGTGGCACGGCCTGTCCTGTAGACCTGAGCACAACACGAAGAAAAGGGGGGCAGGCCGTTCACACATCCATTTCGTGCCGACATTGCGCCGCCGTGCCGTGAACAGTGGGTGGGACCCAGATTCAGACCTCATCATCTTTGTAAATTGGCGCAAGGCCATGCAAGATGGTATAAAGTTCTGTTGGTCCGATAACGGAGTCCTCTTGTCCGAGGGAGATAACGGTATCATTGAACCGTATTACATTTCTCATGTAGAGGACCTGACCACTGGAAGGCAATGGCGCAACCCAGAATATTTGGGGAGCCGCCGTGCGCGAGTCTCTGTCAGTACGATGACCGCCCCAGATAGGTGGGCTGATGTTGGTGACTCCAGCATTAAGTACCAGTGGTCCCGAGACCAAGAGGGCGTTGATCCAGCCATGGTCTACCTCCACAGGGACGTTGGGGACCACTACAGCCCCACCCAGCTGGGAAACCAGCCTGAGATCTTTCGGATCTTTATGATCACCGAGAGTGAGGCCGGGAGCGCGGCTCCAAGCCGTGCCCCAAGCCAAGGGCCGAGCGCCGTGTCTTGGCAGGCCATAAGTACTTCAGACCTGGATCAGATTGCAGCTTCGCTGAACCCTGACCAGGTAGAACAGCTGGTGGACAGGCTGTGCCAGCAGGATCCCTGGGCCGCAGGCCAGGGAGCAATGTCCGCTATGGCCACGAGAAATCGTCAAGCTATGCAGGGAAACCTGCCTACAAGCGGACCTGCTCGGTTCGAGCCAATGCACGCAAGCCCCACGCAGAGCATGCACACTCCAAGGGGCATGACTCCATCGGCACTCCGCCAGCACAGTCCCCATTTGGGACACCTGTCCGCCCTGCCGTAAACGGCGCACTCATGGAGAGGTTAGCTGCGGCTAGGGCTGATCACAGCACAGCCCTCCTCAACATGATGCCGCCCGGCACGCCAACGAGTCAGCAGGGAAACCTGCCTGGTACACCAAGCCACCACAGGGCGGGTATACCCGACGACTATCGCTCAAGAGTGGCGGCCGCGGTACAGCAGGTGCAGAACCATAATCTGCCTCACCCAAGTGGGCAGAGGTGGAGGCCAGCCTGGTCCTGGGAACCGGAGGGTCCCAACCCACGGGGCCCCGCTCGGCAACGAGCCTTTATCCCGGCGTTCAACGCCCATCCGAGCATGTCTCAGGGCCAGAGGCCACCACCCACGCAGATGAATCCGCCATTATACCCTGACGGTACAAGGGCCCCGAACAAATTTGTTCGGGAATTGGCGGATCAGATGCACAATCTCACAAATGTGCGCTGCAGTGACCAATCCATGTACCCGCACATGGCCTTCATGCCTTCTCCAACATCACCAGAGGTGGATGTTCAACCCACTGCCCATTCAATATCGTCTGGCAGTAGGGGCGTGCCTGACTACATCAGGCAGACGCACCACACTCAGCAGGCATGTTTCAGGAGGAGGCAGGCGGTGCAAAGTGTACGGGACCAGTCACGTGCAGCTGCACTCGACGTGGTGCGGAATAGGGGCTCACCTTTGCGAGGAAACTCGCCTGCCGTGACTCCTACCACTTCCATGCCCAATGTCGAAGTGCAGGAAGTGCTGAATTCAGCGGGGACACCCCCATCAGCCTTCATGCCCTCCGAGGCGGTACTGGAGAGGCAGCGGCGGGTATATCCCAGGGTAGCAGACGTAGAAGTCTTTACTGGGATGGAGGACACCTGTGCTGTATGCCTCGAAGAATTTCAGCCCAGGGATAGTGTGTACCGCCTGAGGTGCAATCGCCGATTCCACGAGGGATGCTGGAATTCTAACGTGGTGGGCCACGCGACAAACCAGCGAGAGGGAGATCCCCAGCAGCCACCATGTGCGATCTGTCGTGCACCTGGCATTATAACATCGCTCTTCCTATGGACTGGCTCCCTCAGTCAGACTCCCGAGCAGTCAGCGAGGGAGCTGCGGGAGCTGAGGAGCATGGTGGAGGAGGTGACGGCCAGGATGCTAGCTATGCAGACAGTTTCGCCACACCAGCAGGGACACCTGCCTGAAGAGGTAAGGCCGCCTATGGCAACGGGATATTTCGATCAGCTTATCCCGATGACGGCGCCTCAGCAGGGAAACCTGCAGGATACTCCTCAGATGTCTCCCCAGAGTGGGGGCGAGGCTGAGATGTCACTGGGCCCTGATCAGCTGCGCGAGTTGCGTGTGCGACATTTCCAGAATCAGATGGATAATACGCACACAACGTTTATACTAGATGCCAATAATCCTGAAACTGATAGTCCGTCGTTAGACCTATCAGAATCCTCAGCGACGTCAGCAGCAACAGCAGCCAGGGCCATCAACATCTCAGCGACGAATGAGGAGTTCGAGGAGTGGCTGCGGTACCGGGATCACGTCACGAACGAGGGGCTGCAAGACATCGCCCTTCACTCGTACCTAACGCTGATAAGGCGCACTACCCGCGAGCAGTATATGAGCATACGTGATGAGTATGCCAACTGGCGGGAGGAGCGCGGTGATCACGCCCAGCACGTGTCGTACTTCCAGTACATAGACCTGGCACGCATGGCCGAGAGCAAGTCGCATGCCAGTGTCGTGCGGGGTAACCCGCCAGGGAGTACGAATGTGCCGCGGGGAAACCCGCCTACCGACACAGCCGACACTTCAGAAACTGTGCACATCAAGCAGCCGAGTAAGACGTTCTTGGATGACGGTGGAAATTCCATACTCATCGACGTCGGTTCGAAGATCAATATCATGGGCGAGAACACGAGCCGTAAGTTCGTCCAGGCTGCTGAGTCACATGGTCGTGCTTGTACGTTCGAGCCCCGCTCTCGTTTGCATATCAACGGAGTGGGAGAGGGGTCGGCCCCAGCGGATACCGTAGGCACATTTAGCATTGCCTGCGAGTACCAGGGGTCAGCCCAACACGATTCATACAAGACGAACATTGTGTCAGGCTGTGGAAAGGACCTGCCAGCCATCCTAGGTCTCGATAGTATGCAGGACAAACGCACGATCATCGTGCTTGAACGAGGCCAGGAAAAGCTGATATTCCCTGGTAAGGGGCAGGTCAAGATGGAGCTCCCGGAAGGCTCCAAAATCATGCCGACGACGAAGTTGCCGTCAGGGCATCTGTCGATCAGGTGTGATCGTTTTGGAGCTGCGGGGCAACCCGCCTCGGGCTCAAGCAGCACGTCCTTCCAGACAGTGCTGACAGGCGAGCCGACCCCAGCGCAGGAGCGCAATCAATTGCAGGGAAACCTGCCCCAGGGGTTGATGGAGACGCTCGCCAAGGCCACCATGCGAGGCGACAACATCGACGATCTCGAGACGTTCGATTGTTTTGTTGCCAGGACACTGGCCCAGCATGGTGGTAGTGTACCCATGGACGCTGTGCAGTCCCGCCGTAAAATAGTGATGGGATACACTAATCGTGAATTGCATACGGTCAGCGACGCTAGGTCCAAAGGCGTGCTGAAACAGCTGATGGATAATCCATCGATGCTGACAGCATTTGCGGAGCAATCCGCCTCTGAGGCCACGGCGCGCTGCAGTGCTGAGCTCCAGCATCTGAGGGAAGCCCAGATGTTGGCAGATATTGTAGGCACATCTTCTTCATCTTGAAGATGGCAGGGCGACGTCGCCCCCTCGTCGTCTTGCCTGATGGCTGAAAAGCCGGGGGGTAACAAGGACAGCGGGGCAACCTGCCTTAGTAAGAGGGCTTTTGTCATTGAAGATACGAGGGAGGCATGTGCCGACCTCCGCACACGAGGTTATATTTGTGACCGTATTTCCCGCAACGAACTTATGACAAGCGTGGGCACAAACTATCTAGGTGCGGTGATCAGTGGAGATTACACTCTCATATGGATCAGTACTCCGGGTGACTGGTATATACGAACTCCAGGAAAGAGAGTGGCCCCACACTGGTCATGTATCCAGAACCTGTTGATAAAAGCCAAGAAGCTCCGCATGAAAATCATCATATTCGGTCCCCCAGGATATGTTTGGAAGTTATCTCCAGTACGTGATACTCTGGAAGATCTAAAGTTGTCAGTAATACGGATGCGTTTGTGTCATTTCGGTATTCGGTTCAATATGCAAGACAATACACCAAGTGGTACATATATGCAGGTAGCATCATCGATACCGATTAGCTCGAAGCTGTGGACATGTACCTGTAAGCAGGCCATACCACAACATGTGTTGGACTGGTACGGCCATACGGTACGACATGCTGAATGGCGGGCTCAGACACGTACTACACTCATCCGTTACTTAAACGACAAAATCCTGGGGAGTACCACCACGCACGGAAACGTGCCCGTATACTTAAATACGTATACACGTACAGACCATAATACTCGTCATTACGTGACGACTCACAAGGGAGGACCAAAATGGTCTGAAGTTATCCGACGTGTAACAATCAACCTGGATACCAACGCGGTTATTCAAGATATCTCAGTTACCGATCGACCAACAGGGTATGCTTGGCATGCACCATTACCTGCAGGGGTTGCCAACATCAGTACTCGCTTGTACTGGCAACCCGAGGAACCGGTCTTGCTCGGAAACGAGCCTACTCAATCACCACAGAAACATAGACGCGTCATCATAGATGACTGTTCTCTCCCCCTCCCGACTCTGGCGATTGACGCATGTACCCATTCCACCACGACAATGAGTACACAGACCGACGAACAAAACGAGCAAGCTTTACCCACTGAATCGCGTATAAAGCAGAAGGAAAGGCTCAAAGCCGAAAAGGAAGCAGGCATCAAGCCTCGCCGCATTAAAAAGCACGTCGAAGACGGAAATGACGATTGCGGCGATGACTTGTCAGGACTCGGACAGGATCTTATGGCAACCTGGAGTGCTGACGCCCCTGTTGAGCTGATAAGCTCCGACGAGGACGATGACCTGTTCCTTACCCTTCCCACATCTATGCCCGACACACACGCTAACATATACAGCATAGTTGCTACACTATGCTACGGCCATAACAATTGCGTGGATATGTTGGAGCTTTGTGGTGGTGAGGGTGGCATCTCAGAGCTTGCCTTCTCAAGGGGACTTTCCTCAGGCGGCAACTTGGACAAGACTACATATGTCGACCTGGGAGACCCCTCGGTGCAGCAGGTTATAGATCATTACTTTAAGATATGCTACGTACGAGTTGCCATACTGCAACCCAGCTGCCGTACCACAGGACCACCATCTTACTATAACTACAAAGTCAACTATAACACTTGGGAACAGCACCACAGAGAAGACTTACCACACATAATCTATCGTGGTAAAATTGCTGTTACCCAAGATGACGCTCAGAGATGGTTTATACGCGAACAACCGACAGGAACATGGGTGGACGATATTTCTCCATGGACGAAGCTTGCCAACCGACCACACACCACAACCGTACGCATTGATCAATGCGCTACTGGACTTAAAGATACGACTGGTGACTACATTAAGAAGCCGACAAATATCACCAGCAACGACAAGACAATTCTTAAACCCTTTGAGCGACTCAAGTGCAACGGTCAGCATGTGCACGCACAACCGTGCAACACCGAGCTTTCACTGGCACAAAAATACACTCGACGACTGCAGTCTGCCTTCGTGGAAGCCGTCTACTTGGCGAAAGCCATTGACACCACGCGCGGAAACGCGCCTATAAATACTGCACATGCTTATCCTGCCGACCTTCCTGAGCAAGCTGAACCAGGTGAAGGTATGAGACGCATCGGTGATCGTATCATCCCAAAGGTGGCTACGTGCCCGGCATGCATCGACAACGTCCGAAAGGACAGTCCTAGCCATAACAGAGACCCTACGCAGTGCAAATATCATGACTCTATCTCTGTATACTGGCCATGTCCAGCATGTCAGAGGGATCTTACGAGAAGCAAGGGTGTTAAGAATCACCTTGATACCGAACCTGGTAAATGTCGTTTTGCTGAACCATTTAAACTACCAGACGACCACGACCCCGAAGGCAAAACCGTGCCAGCTTGGTGGAAACCCCTACCTAAACCTGGTGAGGGCCAAGCTTCAGCTTCAGGTGGCCGCCAAGGCGCACACGCCAGGCCACCACGACCACGTTCCTTCGGTAACGTCGATCCGACATCTGGTACCAGCAGCTACGACCTGCTACGAGACGCCCCCGAGCGTGGAAACACGCCTTCTGCGTCTTCTAGCGATACGCCACAGGTAGCGGCCCGCCGCGGACGTCTACAAGGCGTACCACCACCTCCAGACGCAGTCAACACAGGGGATCAACTACGCAGAGCTACAAGGAACCCTCTTGCCTCCACCGGCTCTGGGGCTCCACGACTACCCGACTGGACGAGATTTGACATCCAACACAGTCTACAGAGTCTCCGTAGTCACGAACCCCATGTTGTGAAAAAGGAACTCCGAAAACTGCATCTGCGATGGCATCATGCGAAGGAGCCAAAGATGAGGCTAATCCTCGAAAAGGTGGGGCTTGATAACGTTCGACTGAACATGATCAAGGAAATATGCGACACCTGTCGGGAATGTAGAGCATGGGAACGTCCAGGAAACTCGACATTACCATCGGTAAGCCTCCCTGGTAACTGGCTCGATGAAGGGGAAATGGACCTCATGTTTTACAAGAAACGGACCATATTTCATATTATGGATCGTTGTATTCGCCTGGCAGCAGGCCTTGAAATTTCCGACAGAGAACGCGACGCAATCATCGATGCCTACCACTACTGCTGGATTGCCTATCACGGACCCTTCAAAGTTTTATACTCAGATGGAGAAGGCGCCCTGAATAATGAGGCCGCTAAAAGCATGATGGCCAATAAGGGCACGGAACTTCGTATCCGAGCACCGGGCCAACACGCGACTTCAATTGAGTCACGAAACGGCATTCTCAGAGGCGTCCTCCACATGATTGAGGAAGAATTGAATAGACACAACATCCCTGTTGTATTCACTAGAGTATTGGCGGAAGGCATCTTCGTTACTAATGCGTTTACGTTTTATAACGGAGTATCGCCATATCAGGCACACACAGGACGTCAGCCCTCCTTCCTTCCTGATCTCGATGCCCTTGACTTCCCCAAGGGGCCCGAGACTTCAGGACACGAGCGAGAACGTCGTGTAAGGGAAGTCAGCCTCGAAGCCATCACTCAGGCTACTGCTGTAGCCAAGACAAATCGGGCTCTTAGGGCTAAGACGACTCCTGATGGTGCTCGCCTCTACTCATCAGGGGATTTGGTCGACTACCACCGACCTACTGCCACCAAGGACGACCATGGAGGCTGGAACGGCCCATTCCCGGTGATCCGAAACGTGCCTGAAAGAGGACATATTGTTGTCAAGGCAGGATCTCGTGAGGTAATTGTGATGTATCCTGATGCTCGTCACACACTATACATCGAATGTCTCCTCACACGGGAACTTGGCATGGATAACATGGCCATGCAAACCGTCCTTGCCTATGTGGCACATCTCAGTGCAGGGAAACCTGCCAAAGTTTTCGGGTATATTCCCGACTACAAGGGAAACCTTAACCTGTCAGACGATAGCAAGTTTCACCCGCGCGTACACCTAGCACTACAGTATCTCGTACGAAATTACTTCAGAGTGGAACATGTAGTAGCAGTTCGATTGGCTAAGAGTGTGTCAAGCCTACCTGCAGTAAAGTACGCCACCGGGTCTACGCTGATCCACTATGACAATGACATTAGCCCGGCGTTCCACTACTATGAATGTGTGGGCACCGGCCTAAACATCTCTCAGATTACTGGTAGCACTCACTCCAGACTTATTCAATGCTTGACTTCACGTGTCCCTTCCTTAGGATTTCACGATGACCTGGCTAAATATCAGCATCCAAGCAACACGTCTGGAGAACACGAGTCGCCTGGAAACAGGCCTTCTCCAGACACACCATATGCTTCATCGCCTAGCGAAGGCCGTCTGTCGACAATCTATGAGGAAAATGAGGAACGCAATATCGAAGCCATGATGCTGGAAGAGTGGTACGACGAATTACGTATGGACCTTCATCCTACGACGATTACAGATGATTATCTCTTTTGCGTCCCAACAACTATGCTGCCTAACCAATGCGTTTTGGTTTCAGCATTTGCGGACGAAGATGATATTACATCATCAGATATGCTCGGAGACGAGCCTGACTCATGTGAGTCTTGTCTAGTATCTCTTTGTTCGAACACAAACGACGAGAGCTATTCCCTAGACAGTGATGAATATGGTCCTTACGTTGAACTATGCTTTACATCAGAAATGTCAAAAATAGTGTTGGATCAGACCCAACTTGCACAGCTCGATACCGATATGGTCGCAACGATGAGAGTATATGTATCCAATGCTGCTAAACGTGCTGTGGTTGTCAAAGAAGACGACCTACTGACCAAAACCGACATAGCAGCACATCCAAAGGAGGTTAGTGAAGCCTTATATACTGAGCTCAAGATCTGGATTGATAACCGATGCTTTGAGATGTACGACTTATCCAAAGCTTCCAACATCATGACGTCCAGATATGTATACAAGTGGAAGTTCGTAAAGATGGGCACCGAGAACGTTAAAACCATTCGTCTCAGATTGGTCCTTCGTGGATTTATGGATACTGAGGCCTTTGATGTGGAAACATTCTCGGGAACCGCCCGAAGGCAGTCTCAACGACTCTTGGCAAGTGAAGCGGCATGTCATCCAGAGTGGATCTTAGCATCCATGGATATCGATAAGGCGTTCCTAAAAGGTTTGACCTACGAGGAACTTGCCCATGCCACTGGCGAGGAAACTCGCATGGTCTGCTTTACTCTTCCACCAGGAAGCGCTCAGGTACTTCGTACCCTACCCGGCTTCTCATCCTACGACGAAAGTCGACACTGTCTTAGGTGCCTCAAACCAGGAACGGGTACTAAGGACGCCCCAAGAGCGTTCTCTCTCAAACTTCGTACGACCACACGAGCTATAGGACTTACACCGACTAGTTACGATCCTGAATTTGAATTCAGCCAAGATCTTCTGACTGCAAAACATGTCGATGACATTAATATGACAGGTCTAGAGAAAAATATCGACGACTATGTACAACGCGTCGAAAAGGTTTTTGGCAAATGCAAGCTCAACAAGCACACATATACGAACTGTGCCGTCCGCTACACTAAGAATGATCAGGGAGATGTGATCATGGACCAGGACGAGTATATCAAACAACTACGTCCCATCAGACATCCAGAACTTACAGGGCGGCGGCCGACGCCAAAGCCACGAAACTTATTGCCGACATGTTCGTCAGCCTGCGAGGAGCCCTCGCCTATGCCCTTCTTACTCAAATCTGGCTTATGGTATATGTGGTCTCTCTTCAGAAAATTCAAGAGCCCACCAATTTACAAGTCAGACGTTTGAATGCTGTGACGCGAAAGCTGATCAGCAGTCCGAAACGTATCACCTTCCCTCGGATGAAGCCGACGAATGAAGTCGACATCCATAGCGATTCGGGATATCGGAAGCTTACCGGGGAGGAGGATGACGAGACCAAGGGCTACGGCATACGCGGGGCCAACGTACTACGGCGAGGAAACTCGCCTCAAGGCAAGTCCGTCGTTCACCTCTGTGACGGACTATGCAAATCACACCGATTACAGGTGAGGTCCAGTTATGCTGCGGAGGCACTTGCAGCCGCACATAACCTTGATGAGTGTTACCCTGCGCTCATTACTCTCCATGAGCTTAAGGCAGGGGCCTTGACTCCACGACAACTACGAGATATGCGTGAAGTTGGAGGCCTTGCTATCAAAGTCTCTCTGACCATAGACGCTGAGTCCGTCTACAAATCTTTATCAAGCAGGGATCTCAAAATACCCACAGAACGGACTCTGCTTGGACATATCAGTTGGATACGTGAGCTTATGGATATAGGTATAGTACATAACGTGCAATGGTGTGATACTAGGGATATGACCGCAGATGGGCATACAAAGGGAAGCATCGATCGGGAGCTGCTTCTGGAAGTGATGTCAGGCACTCAGTCATTTAAGTATGACGTGAAGCAATTTGTTCCCTTTCGGGGTCCCGAGGACAGAGACAAACCCAAGTCTAATCAATTTTAGTCTGTCCTTGTTGCCCTCGCGGTCCAGTTTGCCAGCACGGGCGCCTACTATAAAGGCGCCCCTTTAGCTGCTCGGAAACGAGCCTTATATTTCACGCCTGGCAACGAGCCGGCTTCGTACAACTCAGGCTCTTTGCCTTAATACACATTTGCTTGGTGAGGTATGGCCTAATTTTGGCTTGCCTCTAACTAAGCCGATAGCCCTTCATTGTTTGAAGGGGCTGTCCTGTATTTGCGTGAAATACTTTGCGAGGAAACTCGCCTTACAGTCTGGTGTTTGACCAGACTGTACGCACTGTTTTCTTTTCTTTGCAAACAGTCGTGCGCGCGATCTTTGCGTGCGACTATGCTCTCCGTCTCCTCCCCTCCCGACTTTAAGGGTAGCTCTTTGGGAGATGTTACAGTATCGGGAGCATAGCTCGCGCGCCGCTGCCTTGGGCTCAAGGCACGCGCGCCCTATTTGCCCGGACACCGCGAGTGTTCGCTATGTGCTGGAAAGATCATTACATCGATCTTATCCTATCTTATCCGCCCATTCCTCATACTGTACCCTCACAGCAGAGCGATGGACGCTATTTGCCATCCGATGTCCACGGTCAGCGCCATGGAATCGGATGCTATTTGAGTTACCAGGCTCACTTTCGATTGATGGTGCTGATGATGATGAGGATGATGATGGTGGTGGTGATGATCATGACGACTATGCTGATGATGCTGATGCTGATAATGTTGATGATGTTGAGGATGGTTACGATGCTGCTAATGACGCTGATGCTGGCGACGACGATAACGATAATGATGATGATGATGATGATGATGATGCTGCTGATGCGGCTGCTGCTGCTGCTGATGATGATGATGACGATGACGATGATGCTGCTGCTGCTGATGATGATGATCATGATGATCATGATGTTGATGATGATGGTGATGATGATGATCATTATGTTGATGATGATGATGATGATGATGGTGGTGGTGGTGGTGATGATGATGATGATGATCATGATGCTGATGATTATGCTGATGAGGATGAGCATGATTGTGAGATGATGTGGAGGAATGGGTCGATGTGGGTGATTTATATATATATATATATATATATATATATATATATATAATATATATATATATGCATAGATATAGATAGTGGAGAGGGCGGATGAGAAGGAAGACGAGGACGACAAAAGACGCGGATCAGGAAGAAGACGACGAGAACGAGTCGGGGAAAATGTAAATAAGGAGGGAGACGAGGAGAAAACGTCGAGTAGGACAGAAGTGGGTGTTCCGACAGGTGCGCCACTGAACATTCTGTGGGCGCCCGCACACGAAAGAGATCTATCCGCAGCCGCGCTTCTGGGGTTGCATGGTTGCCGCGATTCTTTGTTAAATGCTTCTTCTTGCTCCCCCCTTCGGTAACCATTGTGTTTTTCAATTCGAGTGCTCCTCCTGGGGCTCGCACCTTATATTTTACAAGGAGAGTGAGGGGTCACCAAACTGGGCCCTGGCCCGCCCGCGTTACCCTCGTAAGGCCGGCCTGTCGGACCGACGGTGCGCGCTCGTCTCGCCTCGCCCGTTGGGGCACTCGGTGCCTCTGGGTCTTGGGGCCCTCTCGGAGCACTGCAAGGATCGTTTTGATGGTGTTCGGTTGCCTTCTCGGGCCCACGATGCAAAGCCCTGCAAACGGGGCGTTAGAAGACGGGGCGGTATCTAAGGTGCATCTTCAAGCAAGAACGGGGCGACGGGGCATTTACCTTGCACTAGTGCGTGATACATCGGGACGACAAAAACGTCGATACATCATCATAACTCTGGGCAGGGGGGTTTACCTCGCACTTGTAAGCGGCAACTCAGTGTTTTGTTGGAAAACACAACTGAAAACGCATCCTCAGCTACCTGCCCGTTTGCTAACGCTCCGCTTGCAGTGGCTTGGTGATGTCCGGATTTTTGGGTTATCGGGTCCTTTTGGAACGCCTGAAGGAGGGCCTTCGGCATTTTACCAAGAAGCCCGTGGCCAGTCGGAGCGAGAAGCCGACGGGTCCTGTGACGGATCGCGGCCCTAGCGGCGAACATGCGCTATATTGGGGAGTGGGAGCGAAGCAACTCAGAGGAGGGCGAGTGGAGACAACGGTAGTTGGCCTTCGGAGGGTCCCCTCATCGCCACGCCTGGGCGCAGCTCCGGGGAACTGGTGCGTTGGGGCCCCAGGAGGAGTCCAGGGAAAGAATTTTCGAGCTGCTGTTGTCTCAACTCGCCCTGTTATCACTGTGGAGAAAAACCCAGAGTCCGAGGAAAAGCGCAAGAGCACATGGTTGAACAGGCACAACACACAGTGCTTTTTTTGTCCACAGTGTTTTTTCCACAGAGAGGAATCCGCAGCAGTTTGTGTCATGCGTGCGGGGGATGCGGAGCTGAGCGAGGGCGGAAACAAGTGTCAGGCGTGTGTGCCGTAGACGCTCGCCTGGTGGTCCCGTGGATTGTCCCGTGGTTGTTATTGTCCCGTGGGGTGTCCCGTGGTTGTCCAAAAGTTGTTCCGTGGGTTATTCCATGGTTTGTCCTGTGGATTGTCCCGTGACTTTCAGGTGGGATGTCTCGTGGGCTGCTTTGTTGGTTACCCCGTGGTTGCCCCGTGGTTTGCTCTGTCAGTTGCCCCGTGGGTTGTTCTGTTGGTGTCCCATGGGTTGTTTCTTGGACTTCTCCGTGGTTGCCCCGTGGCTTTCCCGTGGTTTGTGTCGGCGTTGTCTCGTGCGGTGTCCCGTGGGTTGAGTGTCCTATAGGTTGTTTCGTTGGTTGTCTGTTCGTTGTTCCAGGTCTGTCCTATGGGCTTGATAGTGATACTGGGTGATGAAGTATCGCATGCAAGGCGAAGCTCAAACCCAATGTGTATATGTGTACATATCGCTAGATGCACTCCTACCTTGGTGCAGCAGTGGTAGCGAAGTGAGCGTGCGTTTTGTACATCTTCATTTAGACAGTTCGTGCCCCACAGATAGGTTCAATGCCGATTTCGGTTTCGGTTCCGTGGCGTGCGGGCGGGCGAGGCGAGGCTGCGCCAGAGCGGCGATGTGTCGGCCGAGCACAGGGCCAAGTCGGGCAGCGTGCTTCACTCTCTGGCGTTTCGTGGGTGGACTCAGAGTGTCCCAGGAGTTGTCCTGCGGTTAAGAGTTTCCTGTGATATGTCCCGTGGGTTCTGCCGTGGGTTCTCCCATGGGTTGGCCCGCGGGTGGTCCCATGGTTGTCCCTTGGGTGTCTCGTGGTTGTCCCGTTAGTGTCCCCTGGTTTGTCCCGTGATTGTCCCGTGGGCTGTCTCGTTGGTTTTCCCGTGATGGTTCCTTGGTGGCCCCGTGGGTTGTTTTGGAGGGTCATTTTGCGGTTGTCTCGTGGCTGTCCCGTGGTTGTCCCGAGGGTTGTCCCGTGGTTCTCCCCGTGGTGGTCTCGTGGTTTGCCCCGTGGGTTGTCCCGTGGGTTTTTTCGTGTTGTTCCGTGGGTCGTCCTATTCGTTGTTCTGTTGTTTGTCCCGTTGGCCGAGTCGTGGATGTCCTGCTGGGTGTCCCACGGTTGTCTCATGGTGGTCTCGTGGGACATGATTTTGGAATTGCAATTGCGATAGCAAGCGATGTGCAATTAAACATGCAAAGCGCACATCGAAATGGGGACCGGAGTGCACACCAACATGCACATCGAAGTACACACATTCAATTGCATTTAAAGTGAAATTCGAAGTGCAAATCGAATTGACATTCGCACGGCAAATGAAACTTCAAATCTAATCCCAATAGACACGCAAATCGGAATCCAAACACACTTGCAGTCGACATTTACGCCGACAGGCATTGTCAAAAGCTCATCATCAAGAGCATCGACATGCACATCGAAGTACACACCGAAACGGGAATCGGAATGCTATCGCAATGCAAGCTGGAATGCGAATCGGCTTGCAATCGGAATGCTTACCGAAGTGCAAGCATGACTCACATTCGAAATGTAGTTCTAACTGCGAACGACATACGCATCGACACGCACATCGACATGCAAGTCCGATCAACAAGGAACTGTAAGTCGAAATGCATTTCGACATGTCAGTCCAATTCAATAGCAACGGACATCGAACGCCATATCGAAACACAAGCTCTCTTCAACCACCACCACGTCTTTATCACTCGAAGGGTGGTGTATTATGTAGTAGATTGGTGCAAGCAGGGCGTTGGTACACCGCTGGGTAGTTGCGTAGATGTTGTCCCGTGGTTGTCCCGCTCGCGGGTTGTTCCGCGGGTTGTTCCGCGGGTTTTCCCGTGGGCTGTCCCGTGGTTGTCCGGTGGTTTGTCCCGTAAGTTGTCCCGTGGGTTGTTTCGCGGCTGTTTAGTGAAAGGGTAGTGATGCCGATCAATAATAATGCGGATCGAAACGGACATCGGAAAGCATTCAGAGAGATATCTTTGTATATACATATATATGTATACATGCATGCTTACACGTATAGCTATGTATGGTTCGACAAATATGTGATCAGGTCGGAAAGAGGTTCGACATTTAGTTGTTGATCAGAGTCCGATACCATGCATCGAACGTCCTATGTTCAAGGGTTTCTGTAGTGGTCTTCGGGCCATCTCGCCACCGTGCCTGGGTTGTAGGTGACAGGCTTCTTGGATGCCTGTGGGGATCTCTGGGGAGGCCTCTTTGAGCCTCTTGGTGGCGGTTTCGAGGCTGTCTTGGGGCCTTTCGGGTGTCCTTTCGGGGCATCTTGAGGCCTGATTTGGCTCTCTTTAGGGGCCTCGTCGGTATCTGCTGGCGAACTCGGGGGCCTTGGGGCGGAGGGCGCGAAATGTCAGTTCGATTTCCCCCTGTAAGGGCCCCCTTGGGGTCGTCTTGGGCCGTTCGGGGGGCCTGTCGGACCGTTTTCAGGGGTCCTCTTGGGCCGTGCCGTGGTCTTCTGGGTCTCTTGGGCCGTCTTGGAGCGCTGGAAGCCCGACATGGCGAGAACGCTAAAATCGCTCCAAAGATTCGGGCAACTCAGTTGCCCCAGCAAAGCACCATACTAGAACCAAGGGTGAAGAGGCGGGTCGAGGTGTAGGAGGTCAGCCAGTGAAAACGGGCATTCCAAGGTATTCCTAGTGATTCTTAGACAACGTAAGAAGTGCGCTAGGGTGTTGAGTTTGCGCCAGTCGCGTACGCGAGAGTGGAAGTCAGGCAACACGAAGAGCCTGAAATGTCATAGCGTGTGCTCTTTGAGTAAGAATCGTACGCGGGGGTGGAGTTCAGATGAGATCCAGGGCTCCGTTGCCGCGCACGATTCAGGTGGCGAAGCCGATTGGACGTGCAGCTCGGACGGGTGAAAGCATTGTATTTTTCACAAGGGATCGTGGCCGTCCGGACCAAACATGTGGCTGGCATGGAGGCGAGAGCACGGTTTCCGAGTCAGTGGTGAGGTGGAACGGTTGCCAGGCCGCTGCCGCACCGAGTGGTCTCGGGCTCCCCGTCCTCCTGTGGGACTTTTTAGTAGCCCTTCCTAACCGCTAGCAGAGTCCTCTCACGAAACGCCATTCGGAAAGGATCGTGGCCTGTCGGGGCCCCCTTGGGGGGGTTCCTTGGGCCCTCTTGGGGCGTCTTGGGGACCCTGTTGGGCCGCCTGGAGGCTATCTTGGGCGTCTTTGAGCGATCTTCGGACGACTCGGGGCATTCCTGGGGCATCTTGCGGGCCCCCTGCGTCCGGATAAGTCACGCGGGGACATGCAACAAGACCGAAGAACGCGCCTGGGAGCGCTCTGGAGCACCTGTGACTCCCGGGCTGTGGGCCCGTTAAGGGTTATTCCAGTCGGCGGCGCGCGAGGGGGGGCCTTCTCAGAAGGCTCGGAAGTTCCCCAGCCTTCTGAGAAGTTTTCTGAGCGTTTCGCAGGGTGGCGGATATTCGGTCATCGCTGACTGCTGAACACACGCGTAGGTCCACGTGTAGTTCCAATCGTACGTACCCATTGGAGATGCTCACGCAGTCAGATACATGCACACTTGGTCAGATGGTCGTATTGGTAGACCCAGTATGCTGAGGTAGCGTTATGCCTATGGGTGTGTTTGTGTGTGTACGTATGTTGAAATGTATACGTGTATGTTTGCTCCCTACCTAGGCTCTGCCTAGAAGGGTTCTTGCTCGCTTGGCTTAAAGGGGCCGGGCAGTGCAAACCGCCCCGGGCGGTTCCCACAGTCCCCTGGGAGCCACGTAAAAGCAACAGCAAAGGTAAAAGCAAACGCGCGGTTCCCCCAGTTGCGCTCCCTGGGTGCCAAGCAAAAGCAAAAGCAAAGGCAAAAGTGAAGGCAAAAGCGAAGGCAAAGCAAAAGCATATCATAGCATAGCATAGCATAGCATAGCGCAGCATAGCATAGCGCAGCATAGCATAGCATAGCATAGCATAGCCTAGCCTAGCCTAGCCGGCAAAGTGTAGGCAAAGCAACAGCAAACCCAAGAAACATAAAAAAACAAAAGCAGAGCAAAAACAACAGCACAAGCAAAAGCAACAGCAAACGCAAAATCAAAAGCAACGGCAGGGGCAACATCAAAGACAATAACAAAAAGCAAAGGCAATGCAACGCAAAAGCAACACCAATGCGAAAGTGTATATGTACATGTAGATGTAGATGTATGTGTAGGTGTAGATGTGGATGTAGGTGTAGATGTAGACGTATATGTAGATGTAGGTGTAGATGTAGGTGTAGATGTAGATGTAGCTGTAGGTGTAGATGTAGACGTAGGTCTAGATGTAGATGTAGGTGTCGATGTAGATGTAGGTGTAGATAGATGTAGATGTAAAGAACTCCCCAATGCCCCGCCCTCATCTCCGTGCCTGCTGGCTTTTGCTGCTGTCTCGGCGACTTGCTGCCTGCTTCTGCTGCTGCTTCACTTACGGCGTGGCGTCGGCGGTTCTGGCGATCTACTACTACTACTACTACTACTACTACTACTACTACTACTACTACTACTACTACTACTACTACTACTACTACTACTACTAATAGTACTACTAGTAGTAGTAGTACTACTACTACTATTATTACTACTACTACTACTACTGCTACTACTACTACTACTACTACTGCTACTACTACTACTACTACTACTTCTGCTTCTTCTGCTGCTGCTGCTGCTGCTGCTACTACTACTACTACAACAACTACTGCTACTACTACTACTACTACTAGTACTACTAGTACGACTACTGCTACGACTACTACGACGACGACGACGACGACGACGACGACGACGACGACGACGACGACGACGACGACGACGACGACGACGACGACGACTACTACTACTACTACTACTACTAGTACGACTACTACTACGACTACTACTACGACGACGACTACTACTACGACGACGACTACTACTACTACTGCTGCTACTACTACTACGACTACGACTTTGACTACGACTACGACTGCGACTACGACTACTACTGCTACTACTACAACAACAACTACTACTACTACAGCTACTACTACTGGTACTACGACGACGACGGCTACTACTACTGCTGCTGCTGCTACTACTACTACTGCTACGACTACAGCTACGACGATGAGGAGAAGGGGGAGGACGGAGTTTACCGCTTCTGCTAATGTTGCTTTCCTAGAGGCTCCAACGCCTAGGTAGGGTCGCACTGGGATAGTGTACATTTATGTGTATATACATAGAGGTCGGGTAGTCGGACGCGGGCTGTGAGGGAGTTTCTCACGGTTCACGGAGGGCCACGGGTCACAGGAACTTCCGAGGGTCTTGCTCGGAACCTCCTTTATGGGGTCAAGCGGGGGAGGCTTACGGAGAGATCGCGCAGTGATGTGGTTGCTACACAAATTCCCGCACAGTCGGTATAGAGCGATTGCTCATGGTAGCGCAACCCCTTTTTCCCAACCATCCTGTGGTGTGGGGTCCCCGTTTTGAAGAGACGGTGCCCCGCGTCTCCTCCTCCCGCTGCCCCCTCCCTCCTTCCTCCTCCCCCTCCTTGCCTCTGCTCTCGGCACACCTCTCACACGTTTCGTAGCCCCATAGGGAGCTCCACCGAAGGCGCCAGTGGCTGCTCTCGCATGCGGTTCCCCCACACAGGGCAGCGTTTCGTGGCCCCATAGGGAGCCCAACCGAAGGCACCAGTGGCTGCTCTCGCATGCGGTTCCCCCACCCAGGGCAGCGCTTCGTGGCCCCATAGAGAGCTCCACCGAAGGCCCCAGTGGTTGCTCTCGCATGCGGTTCTCCCACCCAGGGCAACGTTTCGTGGCCCCATAGGCAGCTCCGCCGAAGGCCCCAGTGGCTGCTCTCGCATGCGGTTCCCCTACACAAGGTAACGTTTCGTGGCCCCATGGGGAGCCCCACCGAAAGCCCCAGTGGTTGCTCTCGCATGCGGTTCTCCCACCCAGGGCAACGTCTCGTGGCCCCATAGGGGGCTCCACCGAAGGCCCCAGTGGCTGCTCTCGCATGCGGTTCCCCCGCCCAGGGCAGCGTTGGAGCTCCACCGAAGGCCTCAGTGGCTGCTCTCGCATGCGGTTCCCCCACCCAGGGCAGCGTTTCGTGGCCCCATAGGGAGCTCCACCGAGGGCCCCAGTGGCTGCTCTCGCATGCGGTTCCCCCGCCCAGGGCAGCGTTTCGTGGCCCTACACCCAGGGCAGCGCTTCGTGGCCCCATTGGGGAGCTCCACCGAAAGCCCCAGTGGTTGCTCTCGATGCGGTTCCCCCGCCCAGGGCAGCGCTTCGTGGCCTCATAGGGAGCTCTGCCGAAGGCTTGAGTGGCTGCTCTCGCATGCGGTTCCCCCACCCAGGGCAGCGTTTCGTGGCCCCATAGGGAGCTCCACCGAAGGCCCCAGTGGCTGCTCTCGCATGCGGTTCCCCCACCCAGGGCAGCGTTTCGTGGCCCCATGGGGAGCTCCACCGAAGGCCCCAGTGGCTGCTCTCGCATGCGGTTCCCGTACCCAGGGCAGCGTTTCGTGGCCCCATAGGGAGCTCCACCGAGGGCCCCAATGGCTACTCTCGCATGCGGTTCCTCCACCCAGGGCAGCGTTTCGTGGCCCCATGGGGAGCTCCACCGAAGGCCTCAGTGCCTGCTCTCGCATGCGGTTCCCCCACCCAAGGGGCAACGTTTCGTGGCCCCATAAAGGGGGCTCCACCGAAGGCCCCAGTGGCTGCTCTCGCATGCGGTTCCCCCACCCAGGGCAGCGCTGCGTGGCCCCATAGGGAGCTCCACCGAAGGCCCCAGTGGCGCAGTTCGCACGCGGTTCCCCCGCCCAGGGCAGCGTTTCGTGGCCCTATAGGGAGCTCCACCGAAAGCGGCACCCACAACGCGTTACGAACAGTTGCTTATGGTTGTGTCGTTCGCCAGGATATTTTTCTTCAGCAGGAACCAATTGGGTCCAGTGTTTCTGTACCGGCGCCCGTTCTGGTTCATGATTGCGTTGCCATTCCGTTGTGCGCAGTCGCTTCGCGCAGATGTTTTGTGTATTGCCCCCAGACCCGTATAACTTTGCTGGTGAGGTTGTATATATATATATATATATAGGTATGCATTTATGGATCTATGTGTGGGTGTGGTTCTGGCTGTTTCTTCAGCGCTCAACAGTGAAGGGTGCGATAGTATGTCCAATCCTACTTCTCAATGCTTTTCACTGTGGAGTTTGATAGGTATTGTAATGATGCAGCCTTCAGGATTGAAAGAGAACCTCAATGGCAAGGGTGTCAAGGCGGGCTTTCTCTGGCAATCATGGCTCGCTTCCTCTCTCCACGATTGTCATTGTCACTAGAAGAGTCCTTGGAGCGCGACGAGCCAGCAGGTCAAGACCTTCAGGTTTCTTGCGCCTAGCGCATCGGGCTGCTCACCATAGGCGCAGCATGAGCGACGGCCCGTTCGGCATCGCTATCGTTGGCAACGACCCTATCGAAGACGTCTCCTCCGACTCACCGCTGCCGTCAGCTCTTCTTCAGATGTCCCTGGCAAAACGTTGGGCCAACGGTCGGTCAAGCTGCTGTAGTGTGTGTCCACCCTTTGCCGTTGAAGAAACGACTAGGGTAATGTTTGGGTAGGTTTGTTGTGAATGTTGGCATCTCTTGTATGGGCTCGTGATACTTGAGGTGAATTTATTGTAGTGTTGTTCGTTTCGTCTTTCTTCGCACGGCTCGGCCCGCGCTAGCACCACCCTTTCCCTGCACAGTAGAGTATTTCAGATATCGGCGTGCACAGGCTGGACGTAGATGGTCCACTTACATGTTTTCGCCGTACGTTCAAGATTCGCCATGCGCTCACATATGAGCACTACCTTTGTCCGTAGGTGTTGGAATGGCACACATTTCGTTTTTTTTGTGTGTGTGTGTGGGCATGTACGTACATTTGCTTGTGTGAGCATGCATATTTTCAGTTCAGCGCGGCTGATCTTAGGCTTGCGCTACTTCGACTTTGGACCATAGGCGGTCAGCCCAGCGCGAGCTTATGTTCAGCTTAGCTCAGGCTGGGCTTCTCACCCGCTGCACCCGTGCACGGCTCGAGGTAGTACAAGTACAAAAGCCATGCGCCAGCCCCCTGGCGCGGCGCCTGGGCACCACTGCCGCCACTGAGCCGGGTTTCCGGTAGGGCGCGTGGGCAGAAGAGTGCGCGAGGTGTTGGGGAACACAAGCATATCGTCATCGCATCTGTGCCAGTTATCGTCGTCGTCATCGTCCGCTTCTTCCTACTCCGCCTTCTCATCCTCCTCTTCCTCCTCCGACTGACACACTTCCGACGACGACGGCGAAAACTACACGCCAACGATGGCGGCGAATACGAAACGGCGACGACGACGTCCTCTTCCTCGTTGTCCTCCCCCTCGTTGTCTCCTCCGAGGGCGACGGCGGCGAACAAAACGAGACTGGCGCACGGACGGCGGGCATTGGGCCGTGCTGCCGTCGCTGCGCCTCAGTCCCCGATCCTCGATCGTCGTCGTCGTCGTCGTCGTCGTCGTTGTTGCCGCCGACACGCATGGCAATCAATTTGTCAGAACGTCGGAATATGGACGACGAGTTCGTGACCGCGACGTATACCATTCACGTTTTTTCTTCAACGGCTACGGCTCTTATGGTCCCGCCCAGATGGGCGCGGCTCTGCCCGCAGTAGAGCCGGATGGATGCTCGCTTGCTCGCTCGCTCCTCGTCGTCATCGTTTCCCATCAAAGTTCGGCCTGAGGTTCTGCCCAGGGGCGGGCTAGAAGGTTGGGGCAAGTCCTGCCGTGCCGACCAAGGCCGCCCCATGATGTCGGAAACTGTGTCGAAAGCTTCAAACATCGTCGTCTTCGTCGTCGTGCTGTCGTCGCCGCCTCCGCCGCCGCCGCCGTCGTCGTCGCCGCCGCCGCCGCCGCCGTCGTCGTCGTCGTCGTCGTCGTCGTCGTCGTCGTCGTCGTCGTCGTCGTCGTCGTCGTCGTCGTCCTCGTCGTCGTCGTCGTCGTCGTTGTCGTCGTCGTCGTCGTCGTCGTCGTTGTCGTATTTGTCGTCGTTGTCGTCGCCGTCGTCGCCGCGCGAGCTCCTGTCCTTCGACGAGGCGGCTGGCCGCTGGGAGTGCGAGCTGGCTGGCGAGGAGCCCGCGCCCGCTGGCCAGCCTCCACGGTGCCCTCCTCGGTCAGGCGTGGACCTCCCTCTCCTGGGCCCTGGCCAGAAGGATGCCCCAGATTTCACAATGGGTAAAGCTGGGGGAGGGTCACAACCCTCCCAGGCGAGCATTTTCAGACCCCCCCCAGCCCAGCCATGAAAGGGCTGCCTTTTGTCCAGACCCGCCCGAACTCTCCAAGACAGCTCAAAATCAGGCCCCCCAAATGTGACCCCCCCCCACTTTATCATGTAATCCGCAATGATGTTAGAGGGGGGAGTGGTGGGAGCCTTGTATGTCCTCACAATTCCGTCTTCAGCGTGCAGTGGCGTGCGCTAGCGTGTGGTAATCGATGATAGAGCGCCGAATTTGCATCGATTCGCG
>CAUYUJ010021439.1:52500-67500 GCA_963575745.1 Prorocentrum cordatum
TGCTTTTACAGGCATTGTCGGAGAAGGGAGTTCATGTAGAATATGTGCGTCTCTTGTCAGACATCTACAGTGCCCAATGGGGCAGCGCCAATGGAAGTGAAGCGTTCGACATTACGCGCGGCGTCAAGAAAGGAGACGTTCTGTCTTCATTGCTCTTTAACGCCGGCTTGGAGCACGCAGCTCGGAAGTTCAAGCTGCGTGCTCGGCAGTGCGGCTTCGACGTTGGAGGCGTCAGCTTGCTTAGCAATGTACGGTGCGCCGACGACATTTTACTATATGCGCGTTCTGCAGCAGAGGTTTGTCGCATGGTGGACATCCTTTCGGAAGAATTGTCAGCTTGCGGCCTGTCATTGAATGCAGACACAACGCGAATATTTACTAACGACGTTGCTGTTTCCAATGCCGCAGAGCCCACCATTCTGCAGCTTGCCGGTTGCCAGTTGCCGGTTATGGCGTCCCACGTGTTTCACAAGTATTTAGGTAAGAAATCCGGGCGCGATTTGCGCAATAGGTCAGAGTGCAATGTGAACTACCGCGTGGAGTGCGCATGGGGGAAGTTCTATTCCCAGAAGGCAGTACTTTTGAACATATCTATATCTTTGCGCCTTCGTTTGAAGTTTTTCGATGCGATTGTTGCGCCCACGGCTGTTTACGGTCTTTTGACAACAGCCATGACAGCACAGCAGCGGGCGCGAGTTGTATCTACGCGCTCAAAAATGCTCCGCCGGAATAGTTGGTCTCAGCAAACTTTCCCACGAAAGTTGGGAGGAAGCGGGGCGACGCACCAAGCAGAAAGTGACCGTTGCTTTGAAGATTTCTCCTGTGTCGAAGTGGCTTGTCGTGTTGGATCGCTCAATGTGGCGCCTCGTGGCGCGACTCGCCACCGGCGGCTCGCGAGAATGGCCGGCGCCAGTTCTACGGTGGCGTCCGGACGGCATCAGACGCCGAGGGCGGCCACGTCAAAGATGGACCGATGCCGTCGATTCATTTCTGCGAGAAGAGCACGGCACGAATTTATTGAATATGATTCGCAACCAGGAACCTTGCCCTTGGCAGCGGATGGAAAAGCATTTTCTAGATTTCATGAAGAGCGGTTGATGTATACTACTATGTATAATTTATTGTTGCCCTGTCCACTACGTTTCTCTTGCATTCGCGTTTTGTTGCCGTAGTGTCTCACGCCCTCCTGGCTCCGCTTGCGGAACGAGGTGCCTCCATAAGACCTTCGACCGGACTTGACTTTGACTTTGACTCGGAAAAGTAGCAGTAGTAGATGCAAAAGAAGTATTGTTATTATTCGTAGTCGTATTAGTCTTAGTAGTCGTAGTAGTCGTAGTAGTCGTGGACGTCGTTGCAGTAGTAGTAGTAGTAGTAGTAGTAGTAGTAGCAGTAGTAGTAGTAGTAGTAGTAGTAGTAGTAGTAGTAGTAGTAATAGTAGTAGTAGTAGTAGTAGTAGTAGTAGTAGTAGTAGTAGTAGTAGTAGTAGTAGTAGTAGTAGTAGTAGTAGTAGTAGTAGTAGTAGTAGTAGTAGTAGTAGTAGTAGTAGTAGTAGTAGTAGTAGTAGTAGTAGTAGTAGTAGTAGTAGTAGTAGTAGTAGTAGTAGTAGTAGTAGTAGTAGTAGTAGTAGTAGTAGTAGTTGTAGTGCTCACCTTCCCTCTTTACTTCCTGTCGTTTTTTACGCTGCTGCTGCGCGAGGTCGCTTGCTTTGTCGTGCCCGGCGGCACGCCTCCCGCACGATTCTCCGTACCGAGGGTCAGCGCGGCCTCCATTCCTCAGTGAGGCCGGCGCTGCCGAGCCTCGCGCCGACCGGCACTGTGCCATGCTGCGCGAACTCCCCATTTCCATCAGCGCAACCCTCCAGCACCTGGGGGAGCGGAGGGCTGGGTACGAAAGTCAACGCGCATTCGTGGGCCCTGCCAGCAGACCCCCCCGCAGGGAGCCCCCAAGCCCTGCTTGGTTGCTGTGGCCGGCCCCCAGCCTGCAGAACGCCACGCCCCGCACCCCAGCATTTTCTGCGCCCTCCCGGGAGGAACGCCCCTGGACCTACGTGCGAAAACAAGCTCCACGAGCCTGGGCCGCACCCTGGGGAGCCCACCCGCTCCCGCCTGCTGACCCCGCCAGCTGGCAGGCCGCGTCCCCTTTGAGGCTTACCGCGCCAGCAAGCGGGCGGCGCGCCTGGGAGGGCAGCGAAGCAAGTCTCTGGCCACCGAGGCCCTTGCTTCCAGCTCCCTCTGCACCCTCTGCAGGAATGCCGATAGCGCGTATTCGTCTTGCTGGACGAAATCATCCGCGACGACGTCAAGGGCGGGGGCAGAGGATCGTGGAGGAGTATTTGGAATACAAGAGTCGCGTATGTCGGCAGGTGTACCCACACCAGATGGCGGCGGAGGAGATCAATCGGAAGGTAGAGGAGGCAGAGAAGTCGTGGCCTGAGTTCAAGGCCGAGGGCGGTCTCCTTTGCAGGCCCGCGTTCCAAACGCGCGCCCTTGATGCAGAAACCACGAAAACGGAAACCCAGGATGGCGGTGTGGCATGGGAGAAAGCGTACATGGACGAGGACGTGCTATACTTGCAGGAGTTGAAGCAGCACTACGTGCATTTGAAAAAAAAACGAAGAGACCGGGGAACGGGTGCCCCTGCGGGCGTGCCGCCGACAGAACAACCCGAAGTTGTGTAAGGCGGATTTTCCGTGCACGACGCAGATCATTGACCGCGCCATCGTCGCGTGTCCGGGGCAGGCGGCGGCGTTGGACATGGCAGGGTGTCGGAATCGGGCGGGCAGCCTTTGCGGGCCGATGAGTCACGATAATCTGAACGGCACGCATCCCTGCACACTGTCCGCGCAAATATTCGATTCGGACGTGCAATTGCCGCGTCGATTCCTCGTCGCGGAGGTCTGTTGCACGCGCGGGAAAGCGTGCGATAAGAAGCTTGACGACGCAGCGATTATCGCCAAGTGGAGCGCGCGAGCCTGAGGGCCTTCGCGAGAGGGAACTACGCGACTGCTGCGGAATCGATGAAGTCGTGCCAGACCATAGCTTTTTTTTATAGTCGGGAGTGCGTAAACTTGGTCGTGCGCCTGGCAGACCGCGAGGCAGGCGGGGGCAAGGCTCAGTTTGCTGAAGTGGACATGCGGCATAGGAGACGCCGACGCGTGACACCTCGAGAGGTGGCCATGTTGCATGGGTCACGACCGCAGAGCCCCGACCTGTGGGGCTTGTCCCCGTGCGAGCTCGCCCCGTATTGGACGCCGGTGTTGGTGTCGTTTCTGACAAAATTTCGGGATGCGGAACGCCCGTGCCGTCGCGCAGTCTTCGCGGCGAGCGGCGAGGACAAGGTGCGTCAGAATTGGGGGAATCAGAGACAGGAGGAGGACCTGGTTCCAAGGGAAGACTACAGGGTATAGGCATGCTGAGGGGAGCATTGGGCGCCCTCCCAAGAAACAGACGGGCGCGCCCACCTTCGCCGCGCGTGGGTCTTGCAGCGGAGCCAAAAAGCCCCATGGCGCAATTTTTGCTTGGGGCGCCCGTGCCTCGCGGGCGCCCAGGAGAGGCGGAGCGCGCGGCGCGCGTCGTCATGGCGCGCTGCCACCCGTGGGCGCCTGGGCGTGACGCGGCGGACCAGCGCGTGGTGTTTGCAGGGGGCCTGCGCGGCGACGCGCTGGCGTGGGGCGCTGCAGTGGCGGCGCGGCTGGGCGGCGGCGTGCAGGCGAAGGAAGCCGCGCGACGCGTGGGGGGCTGCGTGAGCGCTCGCCGCGCTTGGCCACTAGATGCAGGCGGGGCGGGGGAACGGAGCGACGGACATGTGCGCGACGTGGACTTGGGCGTGAGTTTTGAGCAACTCGACGAGCAAGTCGCGCGTGGGCGGAAAGAGAAGGAATGGCGGCGAGGGGGGCGAATCAGGCGCCGTGCAGGGAGCAGGGGGCGTTTCCCATTGCGTCAACGCGAAAGGGGGCATGGCGGTGGCGCGACGGCGAAGCGCCGTTGAGTGAGATCTCGGGCGCGTGGCCAGCAGAGGAGCCCTGCGACGTAAAACAGGTGCTGCAAAAAGCGCGCACATCCAGGAACAAGGAGCAGTCGATGGCTGGCAGGATGGCAGACGCTGACGGAGGGGTTGTCGCCGCGGGCGCGGCCGCCACATGGGCGACGCGGCAAGGTGGCTCGAGGGCCTCGAGTTCCGAGTGGACAAGGACACAGGGCGGCGCGTGGCGAACGCGAAACAGTTCGATATGGTGAAGAAGGTGGCGCGTCGGGCGATGCAGGGGATTGATGGCGAGGGGGGGGGGGGGGGGGCGCCATGGGCGAACCCCTGCAGTGATGCGTGCGCGGGGGCCCTGGGGCGGGGCAGTCACGCGTGTTGCGCATTCTTTGTCAAGAGTTGTTTGAGGGATTGAAGTGGAAAACCGGAGTGAACTTCCAAATCGCCGCTCTGCACGCCGTCGTGGCGCAGCTGCTCGGCATTCCGGCCATCGAGCGGGGGGAGAGAAGGGGTGGATGTCATATTGCAGTGCGAGGCTGCGAAGCGCGTGCTCCAGTGGAGGTGGTTATTCATCGAGGAGATCAGCATGGTGAGCGCCAGACTACTAGCAGAAATGGACGCGACACTTCGCGGGGCCATTCGGGGCGTGGGGGCGACGATGCGCGGAGACGGAGGCGCGCCGTGCCCGTTCGGCGGCTTGAACGTCGTGCTGAGTGGTGGCTTCTGGCAACTGGCACTCCCCGACGGAGGCCTCCTTGCCGACGTGCCCGCGGAGCGCGTCTCGGCCGCGCGAGAGTGTGCCTCCCTGCCGCCCTTGCTGCGCGGCCACTCGATGCTGTGGGGTGGGGCAGCGTGCGACGTGTAGGGCGTGGCGGAGTTTGAAGAGTGCGAACGATGTGACGATAGGAGGTGCCGGAGTAATATCGTGCAGGGTCGCCGTCCGCGGACGCGCGCGCATTCTTGCGCGGCTGGGGCACTACCGTTCCGGGGAGCTGGCTGCGCGGGGACGTCCGTTGCGGGGATCGGTCGTGTGGGGGCATGTGCAATGGCGCGCGCAATGCAGCGCCGGCGGCAGCGGGGCAACGTCGTGGACGCGAAATGACGCCCAAGGAGATCCGCCAGCAGGAGTGCCAGGTGTGCAAAGAGGAAGGCGCGCGGCGCTGGCTCGTGGTGGCTGTCCCCGACGACCCGCGTCTGCAGTCGGAGGAGTTTCTCGTCGCGCCTGGTGTGTTTCCCAACGACGACGTGAAGTGCGAGGCGAACGAGCTCCGAACGTCCCAGTAGGCACGCAGGCAGAATAAGCCGATGGTGTGCGTTCCTGTGCGAGATACGCCCACGCCTGGGGCGCTGCGTGAACGGCAGTTGCCGCAGCAGAAGATGGCATGGCTCCAGCGCCACGACAAGGAGAGCGGAGACCTGCGCGGCTTCTTGCCCACCGCAGAAGGGGTGCCTGTCTTCCTGACCGATCACGCAGATCGAAGCGAGGACTATGACCTTCTGCGTGGTCGCGTCGGCCGAGTGTAGTCCTGGATTTGCGACGGGGGCGGGCAGCGTGATCAGGTCACGCGCGGCGGAGAGGCGATGTTGAAGAACACCCAGAGGTGATCTTCGTGTTGTTCGACGAAGGCGAGGGCGGGAAGGGCGGTCGGAAGCCGTGTATGTGGACGATCGAGGGGCTTAACGCCCGGATTGTATCCGGCGGCCCCGCAAAAGAAGGCGCGGTTCGTGGACGAGGGTCGTCAGTATCCGCGCTTGAAGATCAAAAGACGGCAATTTCCGTTGGCCGCGGCCTTCGGAGTGACGGCCCGTGCGGCGCAGGGGCTTGGATCTGAGCATCGGCGGGGGCGCGTCGCCTCTGTCGAGCTACGTGGCGCAAGCGCGGGTGCGACGCCGCGAGGACATGTTGATCTTTCGCCCTCTCGGCGTAGCGCTGTATCAGAGGAAGGGCCAGCGGGGGGGCCCGGACTTATTGCTGCGCGCGTTGCGCAGAGAAGACTTAGACGGGGAGGCGAGAGAAGGAGTTCATTCTGTCCGGCAGGTGGGCGGTCTGCGGATGCACGAAGCGCAGGAATATGTGCCCGGCGGTCGGGCAGTGGGGCCGCGCAGACGGCCTTCGCGTGTGCAGCGTGTGCCTGGGAGAAAAGGAGAGGTCGGGCACGCCGTGGCAATGCGTGGAGCGTGGTCTATGGAAGTGCCAGGAGGCTCTCCACGCATCGCAGCGCCACCGTTCGAAGTTGACGACGCGGCGCTGCGTGGACTGCCCCGATAGACGCAGTTGCCGCGAGTGCAGCGTTCGAAAGTACAAAGAGGCGTTCGCGCGCTGTATCAGTGGAAGCTCGCAGGGAACAGCCTTTGTAGGGGGGGGCGTGTTCGCGGAGTGCGAAGAGCTGAAGCGGTACTTGCCGTGCTCCCGCTGTGGTCAGTACAAGTTGTCGGTCGACTTTGCCAAGGCGGATGGGGTCGCCGACGAGCGCCACTGCAAGACATGTAGATGGGCAGTACGAAATGAGGAGAAGTAGCGCGTAGTCGAAGCAAACCGAGTGGTCTGCTCAAGATGTTGTGAATCGATGAGTAAGAGCAATTTTGAGCCTTCATGCTGACAAGCGTATCGAAATGGCCAATTGCTTGTGGCAAGTGCGTGGGCGCTGCAGCTGCAGAGCGGGGCGTGGCGGCGCGGAAGAACGCGGGGGTCTGCGTTCTGTGTGACGTGCCTGAGCAGCGAGAGTGCTTCTCGGATCGCGCGTGGGGCGGCGCGGCTGATCGGGGCCGCAGGTGCAAGCGGTGCATCGATGGAGCAAAGCTCCAGCGTGGATGTTGGAAGTGCATAGGCTGCAAGGGCGCTTTTGGGAGGGTGGAATCCAGCGGCTGGTTGGCCAAGCGGACGTCGACGCAATCGGACGGGAATCAGAGGTGCAACGTTTGCTTCGCAGACGAAGAGCGGAAAAAATGCTAGAGGTCGCCGGGCGAAGTGCGGCGTCGGTGACGAAGAGACAGGAGACAACCTGGGTGTGATGCGTCGGGTGGGTGGCCCCCCCCTGGAAAGGGGTGCCGGGGCGGGGTGGGGGGCGAGGATTCGGGGAGCCCAGTGCCGACGTGTCGTGGGCTGGGGGTGCTGGGGCGAGGTGGGGAGCGAGGGGGGGGGGGCAATCGGTCGTGTGGGGGGTTCTCAGAGCAGAGCTCTCGTGGGGTGGGGTGCCGGGGCGAGGGGGGGGGGGGGGGTGCGGGTTTCGGGCGAGACATTGTCGCGTGGGGGGGACCGGGAACAGAGCTCTCGTGGGTTGGGGGTGCCGGGGCGAGGAGGGGGGCGTGGGTAGAGTTCGGGCGAGAACTTGTCGTGTGGGGGGGCCCAAGAACAGAGCTCTCGTGGGGTGGGGATGCCAGGGCGAGGAGGGGGGCATGGGAAGGTTTCGGGCGAGAAATTGTCGCGTGGGGGGTCTCAAGAACAGAGCTCTCGCGGGGTGGGGCTTCCGGGGCAAGGAGGGGGTGTTGGTAGAGTTCGGGCGAGAAATTGTCGTGCGGGGGGCCCCGAGAACAAAGCTCTCGTGGGGTGGGGCTGCTGGGGCGAGGAGGGGGATATGGGTGGGTTTCGGGATGAGAGATTGTCGTGTGTGCTGGTCCCAAGATCAGAGCTCTCGCGGGGAGGGGATACCGGGGCGATGAGGGGGTATGGGGAGGTTTCGGGCGAGAAATTGTTGTGTGGGAGGTTCCGAGAATAGAGCTGTCGTGGGGCTGGGATGCCGGGGCGAGGAGGGGGGTATGGGTCGGTTTCAGGCGATTTTTTTTTCGCGCGGGGGGTCCCACGAACAGAGCTCTCGTGAGGTGGAGATGCCGGGGGCTCACCGAAAACCCCAGTGGGACCGTCCGCGTGCGTCATCCACAACCCAGCACAGCATTTCGTGGCCCCATAGGGAGCTCCACCGAATGCTCCAGAGGGACCGCCCGCATGCGTCACCCACCACCCAATACAGCGTTTCATGGCCCCATCAAGGGCTCCACCGAAGGCCCCAGTGGGACCGCCCGCATGCGTCATTCACCACCCAGTACAGCGTTTCGTGGCCTCACAGGGAGCTCCACCTAAGGTCTCCGTGGCGGAAATCTCATGGCGGTTCAGTGGCGGAGTTCGCATGGCGGCGATTTTCGATTTCTTGTGGTTGTTCGTCGTATTCGACGTGTTGATGCCGCTTTCGGGCCGCGCATCCTTGGCGGGGGCCAGCCTGCTCGCTCTCTCTGCTCCGCGCAGCGGACGACCTGCGCGCGTCGCCAGAATTCCGTGCGGCGCCGCGCCCGCAGCCTGCGACGTGGACGTGCACGGGTAAAGGGGGAGAATAAGAACGGGAAGGAAGCGGGCGCGATCCTTGTTAGAGGCGCGCCGGCCTGGGCGTCGACATTTATGCGCGTAGACTCACGCGCGCGCAGACTCATCCACAATCAGACTCACTCGCTCTCAGTCTCTCGCACACACACACACACCTATCGTCTTCGCTCGCGCTGTGTGTCCCGCCACGCATGTCGGCGCGCCCCTCGCGCGGTTCGTGTCCCTTCTGAGCGGCGCGGGCGAAGATGATATTCATATTTGCGGTATATACAGTTGCATATGGTTGGGTTATTTTAGTTTTTGTTGTTGTTGTTTTTGGTGTTGTTTTTTCCCAACCATCCTGTGGTGTTGGGTCCTCGTTTTGAAGACACGGTGCCCCGCGTTCCTCTCCTCCTCCTCCTCCTCCTCCTCCTCCTCGCCCTCCTCCCTCTCAGGGTTCGCATGCCTCCCCGCCACCCATCTCGGCGCACCCTTCACACGTTTCGTGGCCCCATAGGGAGCTCCACCGAAGGCCCCAGTGGCAGGGTTCGCATGCCTCCCCACCACCCATCTCGGCACACCCCTCACACGTTTCGTGGCCCAGTAGAGAGCTCCACCGAATGCCCCAGTGGCAGGGTTCGCATGCCTCCCCACCACCCATTTCGGCACACCCCTCACACGTTTCGTGGCCCCATAGGAAGCTCCACCGAAGGCCCCAGTGGCAGGGTTCGCATGCCTCCCCACCACCCATCTCGGCACACCCTTCACACGTTTCGTGGCCCCATAGGGAGTTCCACCGAAGGCCCAGCGGCAGGGTTCGCATGCCCCCCACCGGGTTTCGTGGCCCCATAGGGCTCCACCGAAGGCTAGTGGCAGGGTCGCATGCCTCCCACCACCCATTCGGCACACCCCTCACACGTTCGTGGCCCCGTAGGGAGCTCCACCGAAGGCCCCAGTGGGCATGCCTCCTTTCACCCTCACACGTTTCGTGGCCCCATAGGGAGCTCCACCGAAGGCCCCAGTGGCAGGGTTCGCATGCCTTCCCCACCACCCATCTCGCATACCCCTCACACGTTTCGTGGCCCCATAGGGAGCTCCACCGAAGGCCCCAGTGGCAGGGTTCGCATGCCTCCCCACCACCCATTTCGGCACACCCCTCACACGTTTCGTGGCCCCATAGGGAGCTCCACCGAAGGCCCCAGTTGCAGGGTTTGCATGCCTCCCCACCACCCATTTCGGCACACCCCTCACACGTTTCGTGGCCCCATAGGGAGCTCCACCGAAGGCCCCAGTGGCAGGGTTCGCATGCCTCCCCACCACCCATCTCGGAACACCCCTCACACGTTTCGTCGCCCCATAGGGAGCTCCACCGAAGGCCCCAGTGGCAAGGTTCGCATGTCTCCCCGCTGCCCGTTTCGGCACACCCTTCACACGTTTCGTGGCCCCATAGGGATCTCCACCGAAGGCCCCAGTGGCAGGGTTCGCATGCCTCCCCACCACCCATCTCGGCGCACCCCTCATACGTTTCGTGGCCCGATAGGGAGCTCCACCGAAGGCCCCAGTGGCAGGGTTCGCATGCCTCCCCACCACCTATCTCGTTTCGTGGCCCCATAGGGAGCTCCACCGAAGGCCCCAGTGGCAGGGTTCGCATGCCTCCCCACCACCCATTTCGGCACACCCCTCACACGTTTCGTGGCCCCATAGGGAGCTCCACCGAAGGCCCCAGTGGCAGGGTTCGCATGCCTCCCCACCACCATCTCGGCACACCCCTCACACGTTTCGTGGCCCCATAGGGAGCTCCACCGAAGGCCCCAGTGGCAGGGTTCGCATGCCTTCCCCACCACCCATTTCGGCACACCCCTCACACGTTTCGTGGCCCCATAGGGAGCTCCACCGAAGGCCCCAGTGGCAGGGTTCGCATGCCTCCCCACCACCCATTTCGGCACACCCTCACACGTTTCGTGGCCCCATAGGGAGCTCCACCGAAGGCCCCAGTGGCAGGGTTCGCATGCCTCCCCACCACCCATCTCGGGACACCCCTCACACGTTTCGTGGCCCCATAGGGAGCTCCACCGAAGGCCCCAGTGGCAGGGTTTGCATGCCTCCCCACCACCCATTTCGGCACACCCCTCACACGTTTCGTGGCCCCATAGGGAGCTCCACCGAAGGCCCCAGTGGCAGGGTTCGCATGCCTCCCCACCACCCATTTCGGCACTCCCCAACATTCATTTCGGCACACCCCTCACACGTTTCGTGGCCCCATAGGGATCTCCACCGAAGGTCGGGGGGAGCTTGACAGTGGTTTCCTTGCGGTACTCGCAGCTGCATATGGTTGGGTCCTTCGCCAGGTTTTTTTTTGGGGGGGTTCTCTGGGCCGCTGCGGAACTCTACGCATCGATCAGGAAAAGTGCAATGGGCAGCGAAAGACCGCATCGACGCGGATTTCTGGGATCTGTGGTGGACCCCTTCGGGGCGCCTCCAGCGCCGCCCCTGGCACGCTTCGCGCGCCATGGAGGGGGTTCATCCCTGTTCCAGGAAGTCTGCGCGAAGCTTTGGAAATTTGGGTTTCTGATGTTTTCTCTAGAAAGTTTGGGATAGGCATGCGTCCGCTAGTCGTTTGGTATGCGTTTTGGTAAGTTGTGTGATCCCGCCAAGGCTAATGACAGCATTCCCGCCACCAGCGCGACCAAAACACAATTGCATGGAGGCTTGTGGTAGGCAGGGCCGGTGGCGTCCACATTTCTCATCGCACCTCCGATTGCTGCGTAAGGCGTAAGCCCTGCAGTTGCGGATTTGAGTGAGGATCCGAATGAGGAGTCGGAGAGGGGGCCGCGTAAGAACAGCGCAATATGTTGAGCTTCCCCAAGACTCTCAGCGAGGCCGCCTTCCGCCTTCCGGAGGGTTTCGGCTCAGAGGCAAAAGGGCGCGTTTGGCTCAAGGACTTTCGGCGGGAAGGCCGGAAGGACAAGCAATGTCTGAGCTCGCGCCCGTCTTGTCGCCGAGACTGCAAGCATGTATGCCCACAGGGGTACCAGAAACGGGGGATCTAGAACGATATTTGGTGGCGAAGAACTTGTGTTCGATTCTCAGAGTGCATAGCTGGTTCGATTCACCCGACGACGCGTCGCAGAGTTGGGCGGTGAAGCCTGTTGTAGCCCGTCAGTGGCCAGGGAATTCTATGCACGGGTAGATCGGAATGCTTGGGTAGCCGTCGGGGGGCATGCTCGCGCGGAGTTGGCTGGAGGAGAACGAGTCCTTTGCGACCCCCAGGAAGCACCAGCGGTGCCCACGACCAGCTCTGGAAAGTCACCGTCGGTGGCCTTCTATCCGGGGGGGAAGAGGCACAAATCCGAAAAGGTGGAACAACACTGCCAAGACCGGGAAGCTGCTGCGCTGTGCAGCCAGGTCGGTTTAGTGCTCGATCTCGCCGGCCACATCGGGGACGCATCGCCGAGACTCCGGGGATGGGCCCTCAAAGGCCTCAGCTGGGAGGATCAATCGGCTCTCTTGCGGCCTGTAGTGGTCAGGAGGGCTTCGGTGGCGGCGACGGTGCGATCCCACCTGCGAGTCCTTGCGCGGCTGCAGAAATGGGCAGAAGCGGCCGGGCTCCAGCCGTGGTCGTTAGATGCAACAGATGTCGCGCTATTTCTCCGCGGCGCCAGCGGTAGAGGGCCGTCAGTGCCGAAGGCGTCCTTTGCGTCGCTGGTGTGGGCGAAGGAAGTATTCCAGTTCCCGTGGCCGTTGGAGGACCCGCTGGTCGAGGCCCAGAGATGCACGTCAAGCAAGCAGACAGAGGAGCAGCGGCAGCAGGCGAGCCCGCTAACAAGGGCAATCGTTGATTGCCTTCTGACCAGCTTCTTCGTGGCAGCTGAAGCGCACGACGCAGCAATTGTAATTGCTATTGGATTTGTGCTGGCCTTGACGTTTGGCTGCCTTCGTTGGGCTGACCTACAGAGATCCACGTCTTGCAATCTGTCGCGGGACGCACTGTACGCGGAATCGTGGAGGTCAAAGAAGAAAATCGGCCGAATCCCGTGGGCCGCCCCGCGGAGGGATTGGCAGGGGCGCGACTGGGGTGGACAGTTCCACGCCGCCGTGGCCGGCTACGTGGATCTTGCTGAAGCGGACTTTATCGTCCCAGCGATGGCGGTGGAGTCTGGCAAGATATTCGTTCTGAGCCCAGTCCGCCCAGAGAAATATTCTGGCGCGTTGAATGTCATGAGGCGGGTGCTTCGCGCATGTGGCGGCGTGGCGAACACCGCCGAGTGGTCGTTACGCAGCCCCAGATTTTTCTTCCCGACGCTTGCTTCGCTTCCCCATGGAAGAACGCCGGACATTGGGCAGGTGGGGCCCGGGCTCGGGCATGCCCGTGCGCTACGATCGCGCGCGCTGTGTAACTGAATTGCTCCTCAAGTATGACATAGTGGGGCGTGTCCGAGATGGGTTCATGCCGGCGCGGGATTTTGAAGTTCCTGAGTCGCGCGCGCCTTCGGCGGCGGCTGCGGCGCCCGCGGTAAGGCAGACGTCGCTAGTGAGCCGCGCCGTGCCTGATCAAAATATGGTGCTCAATAGGAGCAGCATGATGTTGCACCGCCAGTCCGAACAAGAGCCGCGCCGCACGCGCTGCTCTTCCTGGTGGGCGCAGTCGCGGGCGCCAGTAGAGGCGATTAGAGGCGCGCCTGGGGACTACGAAGACCGGTTCGTCAGATGCGAGCGCTGCTGGGGTAAAAACTCTGGCGGCGCCCCGCATTGGTCTCGGCCGGAATCCTCCGGCGAGGAGGAAGGAGCATCGCTTGTCCAGGATGCACGAGATTCCTCCGGGTCAAGCAGCTCCGCAGCCATCGAATCGCAGCGTCGCCCGGTAAGGGGCGCGCGTTGGGGCAGTGCGACGCGGCAATGCGGAGCCGAGAATGCCCAGCCCTGAAAGTGGGGGCGCGTTGGGAGTTAGGCCTGGGCAGATCGCGAACGTGACTGTCGGGGCCCGACAAGTGACTGCCAACGAGAGCCCTGGGAAAATATAACAGGGCGACAGCGTGGACCCCTGACAGGGGACCGCCATACTGCAAGCGCTGTTTGGGAATTGTGTGGACTCCAGACAGGGTCTGCGTGGCGTAGTGCAAACGCTGTTTCGCCGCCGTCGCCGTCGTCGTCGTCGTCGTCGTCTGCTGCCTGCCTCTTCTCCTCCCTCCTCCCTTGCCTTTTGCTGTCTCCCTCCTCCATCCTCCCTAGCCAGGTAGCAGGGGAAGTGGTGGCAGCAGAGCAGGGAGTGTGCGGACGATGAGAATTGCATGGGGGCTTGTGGTAGGCAGGGCTGGTGGCGTCCACATTTTTCATCGTACCTCCGATTGCTGCGTAAGGCGTAAGCCCTGCAGTTGCGGATTTGAGTGAGGCGCCGAATGAGGAGTCGGAGAGGGGGCCGCGTAAGAACAGCGCAATATGTTGAGCTTCCCCAAGACTCTCAGTGAGGCCGCCTTCCGCCTTCCCGAGGGTTTCGGCTCAGAGGCAAAAGGGCGCGTTTGCCCACCCGACAGCGTCTCCCACCCTTTGCAACAAATAGTAGCAAGAGTAAACCTTGTGAACATGTCTTGCGTGTATATATATATATATATGTATGTATGTATATATATATATGTATATGCGATATCATTCTTCGCGCTCTGTGCAAGTGAGAGCGTAACAGTCTGTACACGTGTATAACATATGCCAGCTTTAAGGGTCCGGGGGCGACTACTGGCCACGCGGCCGGGGCAGTTCGTATGGGCCCATGCTCTTTCATCATGTCAAAATTACGTTGTATGTTGCGGATTGTGCGCCAACCAAGCTATCCGGAGCTTTGTGGCTCAAAGGCGTGGGCGGCGCCGCCCAAGCGCTACAGACTTACCGGGCGATAAGAATAAGCTTCTGTAAGCCAAGTACGGCGTTGGAACCGGATCCTCGTCTGGACAAGTTGCTTCGCAAGCACGGTGTCGACGAGAAAGTGTTTGCGTACCTCAAGACTAAGCAGATGGTAACAATTTGCAAGTTCGCCGGCCTTGCGGACACGAAGGCCGATGTGGGCGAGGGCATTTGTACCCCTGCGGGGTTAGATGCCTCTGACAGGCCGCTATGCCAGCCGGTAAAGGCTGCGTGGCAGGAGGCCGAAGCCCTGGTAATTGGTGAGCTGGAACTCATCAAGAAGGGTAAATTCGGCGACTGGGACGACCCAGTGGACCCAGAGGTGCGAGCCAAGAAGACCGACACTTTCGTGGAGTACTACCACATCCGCTTGCCAGCCCACCTCCTCGGAAACGATGCGTTGATGGGGCGCTTGGTGCGCGAGCACGAGCGCAGGGCCCCCGCGGTGCACGACCTCCGGAAGGTGCGCCCCCTTGACAACGACGCCACGCAGTACAAGCCCGAGGATAACAACATGTCGGCCCACACGTTCACCTACAAGCACCGCGTCCTCATGAACGCGATGGCGTGGGCTGCTGCGCCCGAGTGGGCGGCGGCGGACTGGTCGGTATTGTTGGACTACCACGAGTGGGTCGTGCTCAAGATGTACGAGAAGAACGGGCGTCTCCCCAGCGTGGAGGCCGTGCGGCGCGCAGACCAGCAGATGCGCGCGAAGTGGGTGGACGTCGTGCGCAACGACAACAAGACGCTCACGGAGGCCGTGAGGGAGTGCAGGACCGAGTGGGTCTCCCTCCTCGCAGAGCTCCACATCGACCGGGGCGCGGCGGGGAGCC
>CAUYUJ010021439.1:72500-139123 GCA_963575745.1 Prorocentrum cordatum
ATACATGCATGAAGCGCGTGGATGAGCGACATTACAGACTCTCTACAGGACCTCGGTCGATGGGCATGTTCTGTGTGGGGTAGCCGTACGCGTAGGACGTAGTTGAAACCTTTGGGGAACCGGATCGGAATCTCGGTGGGCCGCAGATACGGCGCACATGTGTTTACATCTTGCGAGAGGGGGGGGAAGCAGAGGGATATCAGAAAGTCGAACCGATTTCCAATGTATGTGTGTGTGTGTGTGCGTGTGTGTGTGTGTGTGTGTGTGTGTGTGTGTGTGTGTGTGTGTGTGTGTGTGTGTGTATGCGTGCGTGTGTGCGTGCGTGCGTGCGTGCGTGCGTGCGTGTGTGTGTGTGTGTGTGTGTTTGTTTGTGTGCGTGCGTGCGTACGTGCGTGTGTGTGTGCGCGTGTGTGTGTGTGTGTGTGTGAGTGTGTGTGTGTGTGTGTGCGCGTGTGTGTGTGTGTGTGTGTGTTGGTGTGTGTGTTGGTGTGTGTGTGTGTTGGTGTGTGTGTTGGTGTGTGTGTGTGTGGTCGTGTGCGTGCGTGCGTGCCTGCGTGTGTGTATGTGTGTGTGGTCCCCGTGCCACATTTGGCCAGTGGCTGTCCACCAGCTTTCACCCTTTTCCTCCTCGTCTCTCCGACGAAGGCTGTCCGACGACGCTATTTTGACGAAGGCCTTGCGGCAAGTGCTGTCGACCCTGAAAGCGGGACCTTCCCGGGACTCCCGTTGGCGCCCCTTCTGGGACCCGCCAGGACCCAAGGGGGGACGCCCTCCTCGGACCTCCCCTTCACAGGGGGGCCCACCCTTTGTCCTCCCAGTCCACAGGGGGGGGGACTGGGGGGGGAAGGGGGGGCCGCCTGGACCACGCTATTTTGCACGACGCGGTCACCCGAGCTGTCCATCCTATCACAGGAGATTACCTAACAGCGAAGAATGAGAGGTTTCTAGTGGGGTCAAAAGAGAGCAGCAGATGACTCCACAGGGGGGTCCGGGCGGCATCCGGGGAGCTGGGTCCGAATTCGTTTTTCGCAAACAGTCACACACTTCGTGCTGTTCGACCTCCCAGAACTCCATTCCCGGGCCACATTCTGAATGCCCGGAGCCAACTGTAGGCCACTTCGTGCTCTTCGACCTCCCAGAACTCCATTCCCGGGCCACATTTTGGATGCCCGGAGTCAACTGTAGGACACATCGTGTTCTTCGATTTCCCCAAACTTCATTCCCGGGCTACATCTTGGATGCCCGGAGCCAGCTGTAGGCGACTTCGTGTTCTTGGACTTCCCAGAACACCATTCCCGGGCGACATTTTGAATGCCCAGAGCCAACCGTAGGCCTCTTCGTGCTCTTGGATTTCCCAGAACACCACTCCCGGACCACATTTTGAATGCCCGGAGCCAACTGTACGCCATTTCGTGCTCTTCCACTTCCCAGACTTCCAAGACTCATCATCTTCATCATCATCATCGTCCCCGTAGCCTTTTTGGCTACAGCCTTGCTTTCGAAGATTTCATTTCCAAGGCACTGCGCAGCGCCTACTGCACACGTTAATGCCAGGACATGCTGATAGTTCTCGGTCTGGCGGCGGTGCTCCTGACCCTGCTGCATCACTCCACACACTACAACTACTTCACTGTTACCACTACCATCACTACTACTTCACTGTTACCACTACTTCCACCACTACTACCATCACACTACTGAGGCTGTGGCTGAGGCTGAGGCAAGCTGCGGCTGAGGCAGGCTGAGGCTGAGGCTGATGCAGGCTGAGGCTGAGGCAGGCTGAGGCTGAGGCTGAGGCAGGCTGAGGCTGAGGCTGAGGCCGAGGCAGGCTGACGCTGACGCCGAGGCAAGCCCAGGCAGGCTGAGGCTGAGGCTGAGGCCGAGGCAGGCTGAGGCTGAGGCTGAGGCTGTGGCTGAGGCGAGTTGCGGCTGAGGCTGAGGCTGAGGTTGAGGCAGGCTGAGGTTGAGGCTAATGCAGGCTGAGGCTGAGAGGCTGACGCTGAGGCTGAGGCAGGCTGAGGCTGAGGCTGAAGCCGAGGCAGGCTGCGGCTAAGGCTGAGGCAAGCCGAGGCAGGCTGAGGCTGAAGCTGAGGCTATGGCTGAGGCTGAGGCAAGCTGCGGCTGAGGCAGGCTGAGGTGAGGCTGATGCAGGCTGAGGCTGAGGCAGGCTGAGGCTGCTGAGGCTGAGGCCGAGGCAGGATGAGGCTGAGGCCGAGGCAAGCCGAGGCAGGTTGAGGCTGAGGCTGAAGCTGAGGCAGGCTGAGGCTGAGGCTGAGGCTGAGGCTGAGGCAAGCTGCGGCTGAGGCAGGCTGAGGCTGAGGCTGATGCAGGCTGAGGCTGAGGCAGGCTGAGGCTGAGGCTGAGGCAGGCTGAGGCTGAGGCTGAGGCCGAGGCAGGCTGAGGCTGAGGCTGAGGCCGAGGCAAGCCGAGGCAGGCGGAGGCTGCCATTGCGAGAACAACAGAATTCGACAAGTGGATTCTCACTTAATCTCAAGGGGAATGCTTCCAGATATGCTTCTGCACATCGCTGTTAGGTTGCTTTGCCGGGGTATTTTTTTGTTGAGGCCGCACGCCTTCGATGTCCTTGAAGTATCCGTATCCGCGGTCTCGCCGGCCGGGCCCTTAAGCCGCGGCGGGCGCGGATACTGTTTAGCACATGCCCCGCGCAGAACGTATCCGTGCGACAGCGTATCCGCGGGATCGCGACCCGGAGTTCCGACCGCGATGGCGCGGATACGCATGTGTTCGCCTCTCGGGATGAGAAGCCCGTCCGCTTTCACCGCTCAATGAAAGCCCGATGCCGCTGCCACCCCCCTCCCCCCCGTGCGCCGCGCCAGCACGGCACAGCCTCCGGGGGCGGCTGGCTACCTTCTCTTGTTGGCGGCCGCAGCGCACAAAAAACGTAGCACGCACGGCACCCAACGGTGCGGCAGGGCCTTCCGGAAGAAGAAAACCTACCCCGCCCCCCCCCTTGAGGAGGGCCCCTTGGGCCGTCTTGGGGCGAGCCTGGGGGCCTGCTGGGCCGTCTTGGAACGGCGGAAGTCTGAAAAGGCCAAAGCGCGCTAAAATCATTGCAGGGCCGAGGGTGGATCAATGAAGTTGGCCTTCTGGAGGTCCTCTTGGAATCCTCTTGTCGCGCCTTGGGCACCAGCGGGACGTTCGACCAGATCACGCGTTGGCGGGCAGCGCACGGCCGTCGGCGCCAGCGTCACCGTTTTCCTGCACGGCATCGCGGCGCGTTGCGCAGGCGCCCGAGCGAATAGCCGGCGGGCTTTGCAGCTTTAAGGGCCCGTGCGCAGCTTGGAGGGTCGCCGTGTCGGGCCGTTCGCTCTCAAGGTCAGGGGTGGTTTGCTGTCTGTCGCGCAGGGACGTCTCTTGGGGAACAAAAAGGAGCATAAGAATAACCTTTCGGAACTGTGCGCGGGTTTCTCGCATCGGCGCTGGAGCCCTCTGGCGGCGCCTCTGGTGCCGCCCCTGGCGCGCTCCGCGCGCCAGTGAGGATGTTCCAGCCCAGCGCCGCTCTAAGAAATCCGCGCGGATCTCTGAAAATGGATGTTTATGCAATTATTTGTTCCTCCAGTCTCGCGCCGCGGCCATGGCGTTCCCTTCGTACGAGGGGGACTGGAACTGTCCGAACTGCGGCGACCTGCAGTTTGCGCGGAAAGTGCAGTGCCGCAAGTGCGGCACTCCCAGGCCAGAGGGCATGGGCAAGCCGGCAATGGCGAGCAGCCCAGGCGACCAGCTCACAGGGGGATGGGGGTGGTCTGCGCTCCCTCCATGTATTGAGTGCCTACTGCGATGTTGTTTGTCGGTGTGCACGAGGGAACCTGGTGGGGTGGGTGGTGAATAGGCGGGTTGAAGAGGATCGTGTGGGGCAGGTCATGGACGGATGAGAGCATTTTGGCAACGACTCGTGTGGCGTGGCATGGACCGCGCTCTTGCCGTGATTGAGCGCTCGAGTCCTGTCGGCCTCCTACACACGTCCGCCGCCCTGCTGTCAGTTTGAGATTCTTGTTATCGCAGCATCCTTCCGTCTTCTGCCTCTTTCCTCCAGCCAGCACCCGCTCTTCTCCCTTCTTCCATATCCTCTGCTCATTGACTCATCCTCTTCTAATTGCACTCTGCTTCTCCCACTTTCCCCCTCCTCCGCTCCTCCGCTCCTCCGCTTTCCCTCTGTTTTCGTTCCTCTTTCTTCAGTAGCTTGGCCATGAAACTCAGTGGCCGTGCCCCTATTCTGCCTTTCAAGCCGAAGTGTTCTCCCCAGCTAGGCTTGCCATAGGGCTTCTGTTGACAGTGGCTCTTGGTGGGATTACCATTCCTCTTGGTGGGGTCTCGACTGGGGTCGACAGGCGGTCTGCTCGGATCGTTAGGCAAGTGTCTCAGATCATTCGACAGAATGTTTAGCCTCTTTGCGGGTCATTTCGGTCAATCGGAATATTCTTTGCTCTTGGTGCCAGGGCTTTCTTCGATCCTCTTGAGAGCATCTTTGGTCACCTTTGGGAGCCTCCGTTGGCGCTCTCGGGAAGTTCTTGGTGCCCTCTGGAGCCATGCAGAGGGCATCTTGGGGCGCTCTTGAGCTGTCTGGGATTCTTGTGGCCTCTTCGGGGCTTCCCGGTCTGTTTAGAGACGTGGCAATCGAGTCAAAGGGCATATCCTTTGCTCTTCCTTTCGCCGCGGGAAGGTTCAGGGTCGGGTCTCAACTGGCTGTCTTTAGGGCGGGTTTTAGTTGAGTGAGTTGAGTGTTTTGTGTTTTGATGCTGATGCCGATGGTGACGATGGTGATTATCCTATCGTAGTGTTGATAGTGATGGCGATGGTGATGGTGATGATGATGGTGGGCATCATCACATACACAATCACCATCATCACCATCACCATCATCGCCATCACAATCACCCTCACCATACCATCATCACCATCACCATCATCATCACCCTCCGTACCATCGGCATCACCATCACCATCACCATCATCACCATTGTGGTCCGTAGGACTTGGCTCAAGGCAATGTCGTGGTCTGATGCGGCTTCCTCGAGCCCTGCGGCCTCGTCGTCTCCTGCGGCCCCCCCGAGCCCTGCGGCCTTGTCGAGAGCGGCGTCGTCGAGCCCTGCGGCCTCGTCGAGAGCGGCCTCGGCTTCGGCCTCGTCGACAGCGCCCCCCTCGAGCCGTGTGGCCTCGTCGAAAGCGGCCTCGTCGAGCTCTGCGGCCTCGTCGAGAGCGGCCTCGGCCTCGTCGAAAGGCGCCCCCTCGAGCCGTGCGGCCTCGTCGAGCCGCGCGGCCTCGTCGGCCTCGTCGAGCCGCGTCTGCAACAGCTCGGACGCCGACGCCGACGTAGTGGCCGACGCCGCCGACGCCGACGGAGTTGCCGACGACAGGGCGGGCTGTAACAGCAAAGCCTCGTCTTCCGAAGGCTCGTCTTCGGATAACGACTTCAACAACGGCTCCGAAGAGGACCGCGGCTCCAGCAGCCAGGCAGCCGTGGCCGCAAAAGCAAAGGCCGCCCCGAGCAAAGTAGTCGAGAAATTCGAGCCTTTGTTGTCCGTAACCCTGGAGGAGCACGTCGCCAGCCACGACTACCCAGAGAACATTGCGACGTGCGGCGCTGGCAAATTTTGGAAAAACAAGGACAAGTGCAGCGCCTCTCTGATTGCGACGAATCCAGTCACCCAGGAGCCTGGAACTTGGATCGGCTGCGTAGATGGTAGATTTGCAGTCTGCTTTCTCTGCGCGGCGTCCAAGGACGCTCGTTGCAAATCCATCTTAGGCCATGGAGCCGGGAGTTCCCAACGTACGGAAAACCTCATGCGCAATGCGCAGTGTGTCGAGCACGAGGCAGCAGAAGCGGCGTGGAAAGAGCGGATTCGAGCGGAAGGTGCGCACCGGGGTCGCCCCGTGTCTGCGTTTCCCACAACGGCCGCATCGGCTGCAACAGCTGCAACAGCCGCGGCGCACGCGCCCGTCGTCGTCCGCACCGCCGACCCGCGCCCTGGTTGCCGCGCAGTGGTCGCCACCCGTGCAATCTTGGAGACGCCCAGTTCCTTCAGGAGTTTCGATGTGCGGCGGGGTGCGCTTCTCGGGGGCGACCGCGGAGTTTTGGGGCCTCATCAGCAGCGCCGAAGGGTGGTGGCCGCAATGGCTCAGTGCGAGAAGCTCGTGACGCAGAGGATTCTCAAACAGGGTGCTGTTTTTCGTTTGGCAGCGGACGGCCTCGGCCGCGCGTGCCAGGTCGAATTTGGCGCCGTTCTGTGGTCGATCCCGAAGGCTTTGGCCTTCCTCCCACGCTATGGTCTCAAGGAAGGCTGGCTGGAACAGCTGGGCCCCGAAGGGCCCTGGATCGTGGAGCGGGTGATCTGGGCGCGGGAGTTCGCGCGGGCCATGGGCTGCGACGGCGAGGCTTCCATGTTGGAGCACTGCGTCCGTCGCGCGTGCCAGGCGGCAGGCGGTGAGCTGGACGGGGACCTGCACGTGCATTGTGAGAGGAGATGCGGGCATGGTGCAGCGATGGGGCGGATCTAGGTGCACCCCTGGCTGCAACAGCTACGTTCCCTCGGCTGGCGTTCCACGCGTAGGGCGAGTCGCACTCGTCCCAGAAGATTCTGGCCAATTCGATGAAAGGAGACAGCGAACTCGCGATCGCGGACGAGCTGCTGGCAACGGGTGAGACGCCGCCAAGTCTGGCCAAGTTCCTGACTAACTCCACCGTGTCCCGCGCCGCGCTGAGGGGGGCAGCAGCTGGTGGAAGACGACATTGCGTCCGTCAAAAACTTCGGCTGCCCCCCCCCCCCCCCCCCCCCCCCCCCCAGCGTTTCAACGGTCGGGCGAGGCCTTTCGCGTGGGAAAGTCGGCGTTGGGAAGTAATTTGCAATGCGCTCGGAGTGGAGTCCCAGGGGGGTGGCGCCGATCGGCGCATTCTCGCCCGGTATTTCCTGGAAGGGCGCGGGGGCGAGAACAGTTCGCGCCTGCTCCTGGGGGGTTCGCTGGCCGACTTGTGCGCGGGGCACTACTCCTGGGCCACCGCTGGGGACAAGGGCAACCCCGACGCTGCAAGCGTTGAATCAAGGGCCGCCGATTTCCTTTCCAAGCTGGAAGAGTTGTTCGTCCAGGGGGATATTCTGGGCATCCCCGACACGTGCACTGGCGTTGCCCTCGGGTTTCTGAGGGGCGCGCAGCGGTTCGCCTACGGCAGCGGCGTCCAGACCGTTGGCGTCGGCGAGTGGAATGCGGATCCCCGAGCCCGCGAAGCCATCGCGGCGGCTCTTCGACGGGCGCACGGAAACGTTGCCAACGTGAAGGAGAACGCGAAATTGTTTCGGCCGTACCATTCTTGGTTGCACGCGTTTGCTGCTTTTCGTTAGCTTACCCCCCTGTCTGCGACAGACGCGGGCGCAGCGGAGCGCGCGACAGAAGCCGAGGCCTGTTTGAGGCGCACCTGCCAGGCGGCAGACCCCCCCCCGAGCAGCGGGCAATTCCCCATCTGCGGCAACTGTTGGCGCGTGCCGAGGTGCGTCGTCGAGGCGGGGGCGCCGCGCGGCAGGCGTGGGGCCGCGCTGCGGCGGAGTGGCCCGAGCTCCACCGCAGCCGTCGTCTCGTGGAGCTCTTCCTCGCATGGAAAACGAGCGCGGGCAACGTGGAGAGGCAATTCCGTCGTTTCTCGGAGGTGCATTGCCCCGGGAGGGTTAGAATGGTGGACGTATCCGTTGAGGAGTGCGCGCTCGCGGGTTGCCGCGCGCGTGGCTGGGCCAGCCGCTGGGCGAGAGTTCTGCCGCGAGTCGTTGGTGCAGGCATGTGCTCCAGCTACAAGGGCGCGCCCATGGGGAGATCGCAGTGTCGCTGAGGAGGGCCGAGAGGCGCGACAAGGGAAGCGCGCGGGAGCCTCGGGCAGAACGTCGGACAGAGGTAGGCTTCGGCCGCAAGCGAGCAGCTGCCGTCGACGCCATGGTGGCCGCTCACTTTAAGGGTAGCTCTTTGGGATATGTTATATAGAATCGGGAGTATAGCTCGCGCGCCGTTGCCTTTGGCTCAAGGCACGCGCGCCCTATTTGCCCGGACACCGCGAGTGTTCGCTATGTGCTGGAAAGATCATTACATCGATCTTATCCTATCTTATCCGTCCATTCCTCTTACTGAACAACCTCAGTGCGATACCGGGCGCTATTTGCCATCCGCTTCCCACGGAATCGGATGCTATTTGACTTACCATAGTCATTTTCGACTTGGTAGCGGAGCTGGCCGCACTCTCGTGCGGTCAGCTCTTGCTCTTCTTATCCTCGCGCTACACGGCGCGATCTTCGTGACCAACTACCACCCTGCGCCACCACTCCCAGTACATTTACGAGAATCTATCCAAGAGCAAGAAGCAACACGAGAGGTACGACGTCTAGACAACAACATTGGTACCATATACGCTTCATCACTGCGCTACTACCAACCGCTCGGCAACGAGCCAAAAGCTCAGTACTTGAAGCAGAGGCGGGGGGACCCGCGAGATAAAGCGCTTCGGAGACTTGACAAGGCGCTACCCCAGCGCGGCAACGCGCCTAATCACCACCCATATCTTCACAGCCTTGGGCTGGTTATATTCGCCATCATATGGTTCGCGCTGGATGCAGCAATCGGACACATGCGTCGTGGAGAGAACAGCACCGATGGGCAAACACATGGCCCCCTCAAGGCAACGTACCTTTCCGCGAGTACGTTGATGAGGTCAACGCGTGGCTCAACGTCACAAGCGGACGTATGACGCCACAGGCCCAAGCGGCCGCCATGCAACGCGGCCTGGGTGGCCTAGCGAGGGCGCTCGCCATGAGGATACCACCTGACATTATATATAAACTATGGTGCTGACATCGATGGGGTGCACACCGACCCAGCGACCTACATCATGTTCCTCCTAAGCATGAAGTTCGAGCGCCTGGAAGATGAGCGCCAGCTCATTTCCGGCGCACAACTCATCGACTTTCATGTGCCTCGCGGAGAACGAATCGACGTCACCCTTACCCGATTCGAAATGGCCCGACTTGAGGCACAGTCGGTGGGATTTGACCTTCCCAATTTCCAACTACTAACTACGATCCCATTCCGCGCCTTAGGCGTCGGCAGCCAGCGAGCCATGCAACTCTTGCAGCCATTCAATCACCAAATGCCCCGAACACAACAACAGTATGAGTTGCTGGAAAGGATGCGTTCGATAGGTCACTTATCAGAACGGTCTCCTGACAATCTAGGATCAGTGTTTGGAAGGGGAAGGGGATCTGGTAGTGGGAATTTCTACATTACCTTAACCACTGAAGCCCAGCCTGGAAACGGGCCCTCAAGCATGTGGGCCGACGATCCTGGAGAATCCACTGCTCTACTCGCATGGGATCGATCACAACCAAGCTGGGCAACCAGCCCTCCTTCCAGAGAGCCTCAACCACACCGTTCCCCATGGGGTGAATCAAACCCCCTAACCGACGGTGTATCCACCTACCTGGGAGACGACGATTTCGACTCCGGCACCGACGCAGATACTGTATCATCAGACGGTGTTGGAGCTTTAGATTGGACAGACATCATGAATATGGAAAATGATAATCAGCGTGCTGAACACTTGTTTTGGTTACTGCAACAGGCAAAACGGATGTGGAGGAGGTTCGCACGAAAACCAGTGCGTCGTGTTAGGAGAAGGATACGGAGGAGTTTCAAAGGAAAAGGTAAAGGCAAACGGGGTCGTCGTAGGTTGAATGGACGAGGCATCACGGCCTTCCTCCAGAGGCTCTCAGATGATCAGTATGATGAGATATTTTTTTCGGAGGAAAAGGCCGCTGCAAAGGCCGTGGAGATACCTCAGGCAAATGCAGAGGTAGGCGGGGAAACCCGCGAGGTAGAGACGGCCAGATCCTATAGTGCCATGAGTGTGATAGTACCGACCATCTTGTGAGAGATTGTCCAGCGAAGGGAAATGGAAAGGGCAGATCGACCGAAGTCCATTTTGGCTCAAGTGAACCATTTATTGAATATCTGAGCCTCCAGGATTTTGAGGCCATGAAACAGATATTTTACAATTGGGTTAGCTGCATGGACAACGTCGACGAGCTCGAGGCGTATGGCCATGGACCGTGCGCGTACTACCTCGAGTACGTCCGCAGGTTCGTTGTCGGCAACAACGACCTCACTCCCGTGGATCAAGGAACGCTGGGAAACCAGCCTTTATCTTTCTTCGACTGGATGTTAGGGAACCCAGGCAACATCACGGCCTACGAGAGCAGTGACGAGGACGTCACTGTAGAGGCCTCGCCTTCAGAGGTCGACCGCAACCTCCAACCTCCACCCGACCTCATGCCTGGAAACAGGCCTACCTATCGTCGAAATCACGCTGAACTTATAGAAATGGAGTCTCAAGCGTTCGTTGCGGGCGTACCAGGGGACCCATTTATACCCCCTGGTCGCTTGCTCCAGGCGATTACGGACCACGCACACTACTGCAAACCCTCATGAGGCTGCACGATATATTAACCATATCATATCCCGAGAGTCAAGACAGCATCGAAGCTGGTAACATGATGCTGCATGACACTGACGCCTGCGACGACTCGGAGTTAGTGTTGGCAGCCTTGACTCTTATTGACAGCGTGCACCCTGAGGACGTGCAGAGGCATGTGTGGTACTCCAGAGGGAGTTGGCGCGAGGCCCTTGAAAGGGCCACCGCCATGCGCGGCCAGGCTCTTCCTCCGCCAGGATGGGGTCTCCAGGCGGCGGGACTATGGCCCAATCATACTGCCATGCGCAACATTGCTGGGCAGCCTGTGCTTGGCGACGAGCCTGAGCCGACAACCGTGCCGCCTACTCTGGGACAGCCAAGCGATGCTCAGACGCCGGCTACGCAGGGAAACCTGCCCGTCCCGGCTGCACCGATGGCCGTCATCATTGGCATTTCTACATCAGAAGACGAAGAGGGTGATGGTCGCGGGCTGTGCGAGGACGAAACCACAATCCTCATGATGGAGGTCACTGGTGAGGAAGAGGTGGACTTCGACCCCGACGAGCCTGACGCACCAACGCCACCGGCACAAGCGCCAATTGCGCCGGGCTCCAGCCAGCAGGGAAACCTGCCTCTGTTAGACGATCCACCTGGGATCGCGCAGGAGCCTCCGCAGGAGCCTCCGCCGGCTCCCGCTCAGGCTGCATCGGCAGCCTCTTCTGATGAGCATGCCGGAAGGTCTCGTTCCCATCCACGCCAGAGAAGAGCCCCATCCGCAGGCGCGGCTTCCTCGTGAGTGGAGGCAAGCTGGCCCAGAGGAACACGCTCTTAGGCGAGGAGGCGAATTGCTTCCTCATAATGACCCAAGGCGTCGGAAAAGGGGAACACTCGGCCTTCGGCAAGGGCAGCCCCGCCTATAGAGACGCTCAGGGTAAGTCCATACGCGGTGGCTACCAGCTTGCGACGAACATTCGTACTGGTGAGATACAAGAAGTACGAACGCAGCTGCGTAACGTCATCGCAGCACGCAAACTGCACCGACCTCATGCAGTTTGTGGACCATGCTCAGAGCCGCTTCAGGAGCATAGGCCGGGATGCCCTGTAGGGCTCAACGAGGGTTTGAGCCCGAACAGAGGCCGTACTCCTCATAAGGAGGGTCATCCACCGCTGACCCCGATGACACAAGACGAGATCGCAGAGATCAATCGTCGTCTCGGGATCACGGTTCACATGAGGCCGAAGGCCGAGGAGGTTAAGCCTCCTCCGGCTCCGAGGGGACTGGTGCCCATGTCCCAGGAAGAAAAAGATGCGCTCTTTAACCTTCCTGGAATGCGAGGAAACTCGCCCGGCGTTTCCAGCCAGTCCCAACGGCCAGAACCGACGGACGACGATGACCAGAAGGCCCAGCGAGTTGCGGCAGATGAGGAACGTAGACGGACAGCAGAGGAACGCACCCGCGAGGCAACTCGCCAGATGCTGATGCACTCCCAAAAGATCTACATGAAAGAGGCGCAGGCGAAGAAGCCCCCACTTCCACTCCAACCGAAGGCTAAGAGTGAAACACCGGCCCCTAGGTCGCTTTCGGAGGAGAGACCGAAGACAACAGCACGCTCTGAGGAGCTTGGGTCAGATGTGCAGATGGAGGTGCCCCGCTCTAAAACGCCGAGATCACCGACTAGAGCAACTCCAGCGCAGAGACCCAACCCCAGACAGCCACCACAGGAACCTGTAGAAGTACGTAGACGCCCGCCTAGTCGCAGCGGATCTATCGCCAGTAAGGCTACGGCTTTCGAGCGTACAGGGTGCGCCCCTGCGCCGGCCTCCCCTCCTGCCTCACTCTCCAAAAGTTCCGATGAAGGTGCTCTGTCTAGGGGCACCTGGGTGCCGACGATTAGGGGCAGCGCCGGTCGAGAGTCACCGCGGGGAAACCCGTCAGGCGCTGCCGCTGCAGCTTCCCCCTCTTCAGGAGCCGCAGCCTCTTCGGCGACAGAGGCTCCTGTGCGGGGAAACCCGCCCGAGGATCAGCTGCACCACCCAGGGGGCGCAGCCTTCACCTGTGGGAGTCAGACCGTGATCAGGGATAGACTTGCCCTGCGAAAGCTCCCACCGATACGTTCGGTGGATGTGGAATTTATGAGGAAGTGCAGGCAAGAAAATATTATCCCGAGTAAGAATCACACCCTCAAGGAACTGAGTAAAGCCCTCAGTAGGATATGCAGACACACGCCTGACAAACCACGCAATCCTGTGTGGAGCCTGAATACATTCGATGATCATGATGGTTTGATTAACTTCGTAGAGCTCGTAAATGAGTATCCGTGGCACCGGACGAACGAGACATGATGGGTACAATCCCAAACATGACGAGGCCAAAGTCATCACCGCGATCGGTGGACCAGCTGGCTGCCATCATGATGGAGATTGTCCATGTCCGCGAACCAGACGGTGAAGAGAAACAACGCCTTCAGTTCAAGGTGTTAGTGTGGGAATCTGGCAAGCCCGACATCTTCATCCGTGCCTCTCAAGGGCGCTCGTGGCATGGTCGTTGTACAAGTACATCGTACTACACGACAACCCTGCCGGGAGACCGGCCCCATGCCCCGAGGTAGCCATGCATGGTACTCGATGGACTGCCTTGGAAGGTATTATGTGGTATGGCCTTTCCTGTCGTTCCGAACGCAACTCAAAGGAAAAGGGGACAGGCCGGTCACGCATCCACTTTGTGCCGACGGTCCGCCGTCGCAGTGTGAACAGTGGGTGGGGCCCAGATTCCAACATCACCATCTTTGTGGACTGGCATAAGGCCTTGCAGGATGGAATAAAATTTTGTTGGTCTGACAATGGAGTCCTTTTATCCGAAGGAAATGACGGTATCATCGAACCGTGCTACATTTCCCACGTGGAGGACCTTGCCACGGGGAAGCAATGGCGCAACCCAGAGTATCTGGGAGATCGTAAGGCACGCGCCTCCACCGCCATAATGTCGGCCCCTGGTTGGTGGACTGATGTAGGCAGTGCTAGTGTCAAGTACCAGTTCTCTCGCGACCAAGAGGGCGTCGACCCTCCTGTGGTTTACGGTCACAGAGAAGTTGGGGATCACTACAGCCCTGCCACGCTGGGAAACCAGCCAGAAATCCACCAGATCTTTATGATCACCGAGAGCGAGGCTGGAAGCGCGGCTCCAAGCCGCGCTCCAAGCCAAGGGCCTAGTGCCATATCTTGGCAGGCCATCAGCAACTCGGATCTGGACCAGATCGCGGCCGCTCTAAATCCTGAACAGGTGGAGCAATTGGCGGATATATTATATCAGCAAGACCCCTGGGCCGCTGGCCAGGGAACCATGTCCGCCATGGCGACGCGTAATCGTCAGGCCATGCAGGGAAACCTGCCCATAAATGGACTCACGAATGAGATGCCTGAGCCGCAGGGAGACCCGCAGACTTTCGGCCGCATCTTTGGAGAGCCTGCTCGATTCGAGCAGATGCATGGTAGCCCCTCGCATAGTATGCGCACACCGAGGGGCATGACCCCAATGGCGACGCCACCTGCGCAGTCTCCGTTCGGGACTCCTGGTCGCCCTGCCACGAGTGGCACCCTCATGGAGAGGATCGCAGCGGCCAGGGCTGAGCATGGTACAGCTCTCCTGAACATGATGCCGCCCGGCACTCCAACGAGTCAGCAGGGAAACCTGCCCGGCACTCCAGGCCATCATCGACCGTTTGCTGGACAAACCACAGTCGCTGGTATGGCTGAAGACTACCGTACAAGGGTGGCAGCTGCTGTGCAACAGGTGCAGAGTCACAACCTGCCTCACCCGAGTGGTCAGAGGTGGAGGCCGGCATGGTCCTGGGAGCCTGAGGGTCCCAATCCAATGGATCCTGCTCGGCAGCGAGCCTTCATCCCAGCCTTCAATGCTCACCCGAGCATGGCCCAGGGCCAGAGACCATCGCCAGCACGCATGAATCCGCCGCTGTACCCTGATGGGTCCAGAGTTCCGAACAAGTTTGTTCGCGAGATGGCGGATCAATTCCACAGCCTCACAAACGTGCGCTGTAGCGATCAGTCCATGTATCCGCACATGGCTTTTATGCCTGCGCCGACGACGCCAGATGTGGCTGTCCAGCCTACTGCCCATTCGATATCGTCTGGCAGTAGAGGTGTGCCTGACTATATCAGGCAGACATACCACACCCAACAGGCATGCTTTAGGCGCAGACAGGCCGTGCAGAACGTGCGTGATCAGTCGCGTGCAGCCGCGCTTGAGGTTGTGAGGAACAGAGGCTCACCCATGCGAGGAAACTCGCCCGCTGTGACGCCTACAGCCTCCGTGTCAGCAGCTCCTCCAGTTGTGGCTGCTGGAGTGCCGGAGGTGCTGGATCCACCAGGGGATCCCCCAGCGACCTTCATGCACTCCGAGACGGTCCTGGAGAGACAGCGGCGGGTATATCCCAGAGCAGCAGATGTGGAAGTTTTCACTGGGATGGAAGATACCTGCGCAGTATGCCTCGAGGAATTTCAGCCCAGGGAGAGTGTTTACCGTTTGAGGTGCAATCACTTATTCCATGAGGAGTGCTGGAACTCAAATGTGGTGGGCCATGCTGCAAATCAGCGCGAGGGAGACCCTCAGCAACCACCATGTGCTATCTGCCGAGCGCCTGGCATCATAGCGTCATCATTCCCATGGACCGGCTCCTACACTCAGGCTCCTGAGCAAGCAGCGAGGGAGCTGCGGGAGTTGAGGAGCATGGTGGAGGAGATGACAGCCAGGATGCTAGACAGGCAGACAGCTCAGCCCCAGCAGCAGGGAAACCTGCCGGAGGAGGTGAGGCCGCCGATGGAGACGGGATACTTCGATCAGCTTATCCCGATGACGGCGCCTCAGCAGGGAAACCTGCCTAACGCCTAACACCCCACGGGTGGCTCCTCAAATGTCTCCCCAGAGTGGGGGCGGGGCAGAGCTGGCACTGGGCCCTGAGCAGCTGCGTGAGTTGCGTGTTCGGCATTTCCAGACCCAAATGGATAATGCGCACACAACCTTTATGCTGGATGCCGACAATCCTGAGACTGAGAATGTGTCGTTGGACCTCTCAGATTCCTCAGTGGCAACAGCAGCAACAGCAGCCAGGGCCGTAGATTTCTCAGCTACGAACGAGGAGTTCGATGAGTGGTTGCAGTACAGGGATCACCTCACGAATGAGGGGTTGCAGGACATCGCCCTTCATTCGTATCTGACGCTGACGAGACGCACCACCCGCGAGCAGTATAAGAGCACACGTGATGAGTATGCCAACTGGCGGGAAGAGCGTGGCGCTCATGCTCAGAACGTGTCGTACTTCCAGTGCGTCGACCTGGCACGTATGGCCGAAGGCTGGCTGGGTGCCAGCGTAGTGCGGGGAAACCCGCCAGGGTGTACAACGGAATCGCGGGGAAGCCCGCCGGATGGCACAGTTGGCACTTCAGGAACAGTGCACATCAAGCAGCCGAGTAAGACTTTCTTGGACGATGGTTGGAACTCCATCCTCATCGATGTAGGTTCGAAGATCAACATAATGGGAGAAAACACGAGCCGCAAGTTTCTCGTTTGAACATCAACGGGGTGGGCGAAGGGTCGGCCCCAGCGGATACCGTAGGCACCTTCAGTATTGCCTGCGAGTACCAGGGCTCGACCCAGCTCGATTCGTACAAGACGAACATTGTGTCAGGCTGTGGCAAAGACCTGCCAGCCATCCTAGGCCTCGATAGTATGCAGGACAAGCGCACTATTATTTTGCTCGAGTGAGAACAGGAGAAGCTGATATTCCCTGGGAAGGGACAGGTCAAGATGGAGCTCCCCGAGGGCTCCAAGATCATGCCGACGACGAAGCTGCCATCAGGGCGTCTGTCGATCAGGTGTGATCGATTTAGAGCTGCGGGGCAACCCGCTTCGATCTCAATCAGCGCGTCATTTCAGACGGTGCTGACGGGCGAGCCGACCCCGGCGCAGGAGCGCGAACAATTGCAGGGAAACCTGCCTCAGGGGTTGATGGAGACGCTCGCCGATGCTATGATGAGGCGATAGCATCGACGATCTTGAGACGTTCGATTGCTTCGTAGCCAGGACACTGGCCCAGCACGGTGGAAGTGTACCCATGGACGCTGTACGGTCCCGCCGGAAGATAGTGATGGGGTACACGAACCGTGAGCTGCAGACAGTCAGTGACGCAATGTCCAAGGGCGTGCTGAAGCAGCTGATGGATCATCCATCCATGCTGGCGGCATCTGCGGAGCAATCCGCCTCTGAGGCCACGGCGCGCTGCAGTGCTGAGCTCCAGCATCTGAGGGAAGCACAGATGCTGGCAGACATTGCAGGCGCATCTTCTTTATCTTGAAGATGGCAGGGCGACGCTGCCCCCTCGTCGTCTTGCCGGATGGCCGAAAAGCCGGGGGGTAACAAGGACAGCGGGGCAACCTGCCTTAGCAAAAGAGCTTTTGACATTGAAGATACGAGAGAGGCTTGCGCCGACCTCCGCACCCGAGGTTATGTCTGTGATCGTATTTCCCACAATGAGCGTATGACGACCGTGGGCACATATTACCTGGGTGCGGTGATCAGTGGAGATTACACTCTCATATGGATTAGTACCCCGGGTGACTGGTATGCACGAACTCCAGGGAAGAGAGTGGCCCCACATTGGTCACGTATCGAAAGCCTTTTGATAAACGCCAGGAAGCTCCGTATGAAAATCATAATATTTGGTCCCCCAGGATATGTTTGGAAGTTATCTCCAGTACGTGATACTCTGGAAGATCTGAAGTTGTCAGTAGTACGGATGCGTTTGTGTCATTTCGGTATTCGGTTCAATGTGCAAGACAGTACACCGAGTGGTACTTATATTCAGGTAGCTACATCAATACCGATTAACTCTAAGCTGTTGGCATGTACGTGCAAATTGGCGATGCCACAACATGTGTTGGATTGGTACGGCCAAACAGTACGGCATGCTGAATGGCGAGCTCAGACACGTACCACACTCATCCGTCATCTGAACGACAAAATCCTGGGAAGCACCACCACGCACGGAAACGTGCCTATATATTTGAACACCTATACACGTACGGACCACAACATCCATCACTACGTGACGACCAACAAGGGAGGATTGAAATGGTCTGATGTTATCCGACGTGTAACAATTAACCTGGATACCACTGCGGTCATCCAGGATATCGCAGTAGCCGATCAACCAACAGGATATGATTGGCATGCGCCACTACCTGCAGGGGTTGTCAACATCAGCACACGGTTGTATTGGCAACCCGAGGAACCGGTCTTGCTCGGAAGCGAGCCTACTCAATCACCACAGAAACCTAGACGCGTCATCATAGATGACTGTCTTCTCCCCCTCCCGACTGTGGCGATTGACGCATGTACCCACTCGACCACGACGATGGGCACACAGACCGGAGAACAAGACGAGCAAGTCTTACCTACGGAATCGCGTATCAAGCAGAAGGAAAGGCTCAAAGCCGAAAAGGAAGCAGGCATCAAGCCTCGCCGCAGCAAAAAGCACGTTGAAGACGGAAACGACGATTGCGGCGACGACTTGTCAGGACTCGGACAGGATCTCATGGCGACCTGGAGCACTGACGTCCCTACTGAGCTGATAAGCTCCGATGAGGACGATGGCCTGTTCCTTACCCTCACCACATCTATGCCCAACACACGCGCTGACATATACAGCATAGTCGCTACTCTATGCTATGGTCGTAACAACTGCGTGGATATGTTGGAGCTTTGTGGCGGTGAGGGTGGCATTTCAGAGCTTGCCTTCTCAGGGGGACTCTCCTCAGGAGGCAACTTAGACAAGACCACGTGTGTCGACCTGGGAGACCCCTCGGTGCAGCGGGCTGTAGATCCTTACTTCGCAATATGCTACGTGCGAGTTGCCGTGCTACAACCCAGTTGCCGCACCACAGGACCACCATCCTACTACAACTACAAAGTCAACCACAATACTTGGGAACAGCACCACAATAATATTTTAAACTATGCTGTCCTAGGATCCCTCGTGCCAGAGCTGTAGGGGGGCAGGCGGCGCCCACGGCGCCGTCAGGCTTCAAAGGATAACTGCGAATACCCGACACAGCAGCAGAAGACGAGGAGAAACCAGACACGGGCGAGCGTGGGGCGTCCAGCCCCCAACGTTTGTTCGATCGATCCCGCTCGGGACCTGCAGGCGGGCCCCGAGGGCCCCAGAAAGTCGGTGCCTGACCTGGCACTCCAGGGGGCCCTCGAGGCCAACAAAATCAGATCACGTGCGGAAGACCCCTCCCCTCGAGAGGAGGGTGGGCGGGGCCGAAATCTTGAGGACGGCAGAGCCGAGTGAAGACACAAAAGAGGACGGCACGAGGGGAGGGGAACAAGCAGTATAAAAGAGCGTTACAATAACATTTATTCAAACTATGCTGTCCTAGGATCCCTCGTGCCAGAGCTGTAGGGGGGCAGGCGGCGCCCACGGCGCCGTCAGGCTTCAAAGGGTAACTGCGAATACCCGACACAGCAGCAGAAGACGAGGAGAAACCAGACACGGGCGAGCGTGGGGCGTCCAGCCCCCAACGTTTGTTCGATCGATCCCGCTCGGGACCTGCAGGCGGGCCCCGAGGGCCCCAGAAAGTCGGTGCCTGACCTGGCACTCCAGGGGGCCCTCGAGGCCAACAAAAAACAGATCACGTGCGGAAGACCCCACACAGGCCAACCAGCCCCTTCTGGCCGCAGGCCCTATCTAGATTGCACAGCGCAGAACGTAGCACACCAGGGGGGGAGGGAGGGAGGGGCGAAGGAGTAGGTAGGACCCCCCCCCAGACCATCTTTAGGGATCCCCGAAAGTACATCATTCTTCATGTTAATTGGAGAAAAGAGGCTACGTACTGCTTCTAATTTGCGCCTTGAGGCCCGACCTGGGCCTCGCCACCTCTGGGTGCGGCTCCTCTGAGGAGCCGAGCGGCAGCGAGTCGCCCTGCGGCAGCCCCTTCAGCATCACTATCAGACGAGCAGTGAGTGGCTTCTGCGCCACCCTGGACTTCCCCAGCGCCTGTGCCATGAACATGCCTGGGGCCCGCCAGAACTCCTCGCCGTCTCGCAGCTTGGCGTCAGTCATGATGCTGCGCCTCGCAATGAAGATGAACGACTTCGTATACCTCTGGAGGGCACTGGCGGTGTTCCAGCGCCCCCTTCTCCGTGCAACCTCCAGGTCTCCCCCTCCCGCCACGAAATGTGCGGCCCCCGCGTGCCTGAGTCCGTGCGGGGGCCCGAACTGCTCGAGCCCGAGCCTGACGAGGGAGCGGTTCCACTCGCGCCTGTACTTGTCGGGGGTGATGGGGAAGACGCAGTCGTCGGGGGCGAGGTCGGAGATCAGGACCTTCATGATCTGCTTGCCGAGCTCCGTCGTCAGCTCGACGCCCTGGCCCGACCCCGTCTTGACCTTCTCGCCCCTGGCGCGGTCCCCCAGGAGCAAGGCCATGCGCCCCGTCTTGTCCGTGCTCACGTCGCGTCTGCGAAGGCCGGCCCAGTCCTGCTCACGTAGCCAGCCGTCCAGCTGCACGATGACCGCACAAGCCTCGAGGGGCAGCCCGCGCTCACACAAATCCACGACTATCAGCGCGACCCCTTCGATAGGGATGGGCTGCCCCTCCTGCCCCTGCTGCTGCCTTTCCCACGCCTTGAGAGCTCTCGCAGCGAGGGGCAGGTAGTTGCGATGATCTTCGAAGATGTGCATGAATCCATTGAAAGCCAAACTGCCACTCGCATAACCCAGTCCACGTACGTAGCATAGGTCCGAGAGGTATGATGCCAGGGCCTTGTCACGCCGGTGCACCGTCTCGAACGGAACGCCCAGCCTCTTTGTGTCGATGAAGAAATCCCTGACAGCCTTCTCGTACACCACATTCGTCTTGTCGTCGACCGCGTGGATCGCCAATCTGTTGTTGAACTCCAACGTGTCCGTGGCCGCGTTCGCCCAGGCCAGGGCTCCCCTGGTCTTCAAGGGCGGCGGTCTCGATGTCGAACGAACAGCTCCGACGGTGTGCACGAGGCCAAAGATGATCAGGAAGAGGCGAGCTGGCCGTGATCTCGTCGAAGTACTCCGCGGGGGCTGGAGCCCGAAGTCCCACTCCTCGGGCCCCTCCCGCGTCTCGGCCAGCTCCATCAGATAAATCATCACGTCGAGGGCCTCCCCAGCATCATCCTCACAGCCTTCGGGGTGCGACGCCACTTGTGCTCCTCCTTCGTCGCCTCCGCCGCTCCGATCCCCAGTCCACGACTCGGTCCGTCGGCCACGTTGTCCTCCGATGCAACCCATCTCGCACACAGCTTGATGCCACACACCAGCACCACTGCTGCCGCTTGCCTCGCCAGATGCAGTAAGCCAGCCGCTGATGACCGTCCTTTGGCCGGCACTCCCATGGATACCAGGGAGTCCGAAAACACCAGTACCCTCATGCCCCAGCAAGGCCTCGATCGGGAAAGGTGACGAAGCAAAGCAACGATCGTGCGCAGCTCGAGGATGTTGTTGTGCTCCTCCTTGGCCCACTTCCCCTGAAACAATAGGGCCCACCTCGAAACCGTTGTCCATGAGGCAGAAGCGGGTAGGGCCTGACCCCTTGCCCGCACGATCTTCAGCTGCCCCTCCTCGATCTTCGCCTGGGCCCCCGCCGAGACTCTGCACCAATCGGGCAAGATCTCCGCCACGGTCTCGCCGTACAACTTCCGCCAGGCAGTGCCGTAGCTGAAGTCCGTCTCCCCCGTGCCTGACCAGGTCCCGGGCTCCTCCACACTGCGCAGCCTCGAGAACCGCTTGTCGTTGGTCACCAGCAGCGTCTCCGATAACGCGTCGCCGCAGGTGTAGCCGTAGACCCCGTCCAGCACCAAAAAGTCGGACCAGACCTCGTCGGTAAATCGTCTGTGCCGAAGGATCGCCGTGAAGATGAGGCCTTCCCTGCGCATCAGCTTGGCCACCTCCAGCGCCAGGTGCTGTGCGACAGCATCCTTGCCAGGCTGCAGGTGCGCCAACCACCACCAGCGCCTCCTGATCCGTCCGAAGAGCCGCTCGAGCTCGCTCGGGATCATCAGGTCGTAGTTCGGGCCGCGCAGGATCTCTGAGGCCTCGCACCAGATGCCCTCGATCGTTATCAGGTCGTCCGTCAGCGTCTCGACGCCCGAGTAGAGCTCGAGGAAGCCTGGTATCCCCGCTGGGGGTTGGATGACCTCGTCGTCCTCCTGTCCCGCCATCTTGATCTCCTGCTCGATCTCGCCAAAGACCTCCTCGGTCCTCATCTCCCAGACCTGGTGGTTCCCCTTGCTCATCTCCGCGCGGCACTCGCTCGAAGTGGCCTCCGTCTGGACGATGCCGTACCCCTCCTCGGAGGCGTCCGTCATGAACACCCTGGGGTACCAGTCGGCCTCGAGGTTGGAGGTAAAGTAAACCGAGAGGCTCGCCAGCGCCATCAGCTCGGACACGACTTCCTGGGGGAGCCTCAGGTTCACGTCCCACTCGTCGCCCATGTGCTCCTGCACCCACGAGTAGATCGCGCTGAGGATCGCGAAGCCAGACCGAGAGATCATAAGACACCAGGTCCAAATCCCCAGCAAAGACGACAGACGCGATGGTGTGGTGCTCCCAGCTATCACGATGGCCTCCGTCGCCAAGACCAGCTCCTTCATCTTCTCGGGCTGTATCATGACGGTGCATGGCCGTCCTCGGATAGTCAGGCCCAGCCCCCTCGTCATCCCAGGCCCCCAATCCTCCTTGTGAACCTGCAGACCCTTCGCCTCGAGAGAGCCCTTGACGATATCCTTGTCTATCTGGATGTCGCCGTCCTTCGCGTCCAGGATCCTGAAACCGATGTAGTCGTCGATGTAGAGCATCAGGATCAGCGAGGCCTTCTCGAAGGAGGGGGTCGGGCGCCCATACGCCAGCTCCGCCACCTCGTAGCCCTGCACGTCCCTGAGGCACTCGGTGAGGCAGGAGTGGGCCAAGAACACAGCCCAGGAATGACCCATCACGAGTGCGATGGCTCCAACACCCACGCTCGTCCCCAAGGGCTCCTCTATCGGCCTCCCCACTTCGCAGGAATACTTCCACAGTTCCCTCGGGGAGACGTCCTCCAGCACACAAAACTCCGCCAACTTGCTGTTCCATCTCAGCCTGTAAAACCAATCTGGAATGTCCCCCGCGAACGAGAAGAGCTCCTTCGTACCCAGCACGTCGGGAGGCAAATCCAGTGAACTCAGCGCACTCGGTGACCCCAGTCCCGTCCACGGTGGCCTCCGAAACCTCAGGTTGAGACGCCGGCAGTCCCAGACGAGCCGCGATGACTCCACTCGGCCCTCGTCGTCCTGACTCAGGTTCTTCACCACCGTGAACACGCCCACCCGCTCCTCGATGTGGTCGACGTACGTCAACATTCCCCCCTCCCACATGCGGAGGCTCAGCTCCAGACGGTTCTTCTTGTTCCTCCACCCTGGGTCGCAGTAGCTCGTCATCCCCCGATACTTGTCCCAGTCGATCTCGTCGTCCGTCCTCAGCATGAGCCCCGCCACGTTCTCCAGGTAGGGGGTCGCGGCCGCCGACAGCTTCGATATGGGTAGGCCCCTGACGCCCCGTCGAGGGACAGACACCTGCTCCGCCAAGAGGTCGCACAGGTCCCCCTTCTTCAGCCGTCCAGTTGTCCGTGCCGTCTGCCCGACACCGCCATAGTCCATCATTCTTCCCGCGCCCAGGCGGCCGAGAACCGCCCTGCCATCGCTGATGCTCCCCCAGTCGGCTCTCAGCACAAACTTCGACCAGAGCTCGCTGATGATCGTCCTCTGTGTCGGCGTCGCGCTCGCCCAGGTGGATGGCGGGCAGTCGATCCTCAGCTCCTCCACTACCTTGCAGTGCCCTCGAGCCAAAGACCTTATCGCCGCCGTCGCCCTGGCAAGCCTCCGCCACGTCACCCTGCGTTCCCTCTCCGTCAAGTGGGGATCTCTCCCCGCCATCGCAGCGTAGGGCGGCGTCGGGAGGTCTCGCAGCGGATCGCGTTGACGATCGCACGTAGCAGCCCCACATGCGCTGATCGGGGAAGCAGTTCGTTTGGAAATGCATTCCACGAGAGCGACTTGGACGATACCAGAGCGGGTGAACATCAACATACATTGAGGAAGTCTTAGGCAGGCTCGTAAGGGCGCTTTGAGATTAATACATGGGTGTGTCAACAAAAAAACAACGGACGTTCTGGGGTATAGTTCGGCATCGCTTACTCAGTGTGATGCTCAACCGGGGTGTCGCGGGAGCACGGTGTGCCAGAGTGGTGTGGCGAGACCACGCCCACGCTCGGTGTCTCTACAGTGTGCTGAGGGTAGGAGGTGTGCGCACGTGTGACGCGTTGAGATAGAGAGGGGAGATACACGTGTATGTTTACATCGGAGAAATTAAAACTCTGGGCGATCAAGCTACACGGACTTATGCACTGTGTGCTGGCTTGGCAAGAGGTAGCCGTGAAACCTCCTGCCGCAACCTATTCGTCCGCATGGCCACGACCGCCTGCCTCGCCGAGCCCGCCGAGGTGCTTGCTGATCGCAGCCTTCCGCTTGAGACGCTCCGCCACCTCGTCGTCCTCCGCCAGCACGCCAGGGCTGGTCTGCCTCGCCAAGTCCAGGAACTCCTCCGCGTAGGCCCAGTTCACCTTGGACTTCCACTTGCTGCCATTCGCCGACTTCGGGCGTCGCCAATCCGCCTCCTGCTCGACGAGCTCGTAGGCCTTGAAAATCGAGTACAAGCGCAAGCACGTGAGCTCGGCCGCCTGCGAGTTGATCAGGGAGTCGAACTCGCCCGCCGACATCATCTTGTCCAAGACAGCCCCGAGCATGTACACCTCCGACGCGATGGAGCACTTGATGAGCTCCTTCTGCCTGAGCCAGTCATCCAGCTCGGCCCGAGTGCCCCGCCCCGACTTGTAGAGACGTGCAAGCACCGTCGGGGCGACCCGAGCCTGGACCCCCCCGACTCGCCCCCCGTCCACCTCGCGGTAGGACTTGAGCGTGGCGAGCAGCCCCTCCTTCGGGTTGCGGGCCTCGATCTCGAGCTGCGCCACGGTGTCACGCACCCCCGCGGATCCCGCGGAGACCTTGTCCCAGCTCGTAGGTGTAGAAGAGGCCGACGTCGGCGCACTCCCCTTGGTGGCGCGGCCCGAGTCCTCCGAGACCACACGCTCGTGCTCCTGCAGCTTCTTCAGGAAGGCGTCCACCTGGGTACCTGAAGGCTTCTCGGGCTGCTGCTCCTCGCTGTCGCTCTCGAAGTGGAGGCGCCTCGGCGGCTTCTTCGGCGTAGACGGCTCGTCCTGGCCGGCGCCCGTCTTGCCCGCCATCGCCTCGGCCAACGAGGCGACGCTCGCCTGGAGCGCCGACTGGCCCCTAGCAAGCTCTGCATAGAGGTGCCGCGCATCAGGCTCGTCGTCCGAGTCGGGGACCTGGGTCCCCGCCACGTAGTCCGAATCCGAGGCCTCACTCTCCGTGTCCGAGTCCCCTGACCAGAGCTTGCGCCCGCCGTGGAACATCCAAAACAAGACGTAGGCACCCGCCACCACGCAGCCCAAGGTGGTGATGATCGTCTCGAGCTCGCCACTCTCCCACATCTCCTCGGCCATCTCGTAGTACTGCCCTGCCTCATGAGCCGATTCACCTGCCGTGACGACCATGTCGTAGAAGGACTTGAGCGCCGAGCCCAGCCCTAGCGCCCGCCAGGCGCGCCAGCCCAGGAACCCCGCTGCCACGCAGAACCCGCCCGAGCGGCGGAGCCACACGAAGCTCACCAGGTTGATGGCGCCCCCGACAGCCCACCACACGAAGTGCTCCTTCTTCTTGCCAGTCCTCTTGGACTTCGGGGCCGCCTTGGCCTTCGGGCTGGGCTTGTTTGTGCGCGGCCCCCTCGCCCTCCAGCTCCCGCCCCGCGATGAGCTTCTCCGAGGCCGCCAGCACGAGGTCGCGCGAGGCCGCGCTCAGCCCAGGGTGCTCCGTCCACTGGATGCCGACCCTGGGTTTCGTGAAAACCCTGTCCTTGTCACGGACGTTGACGACCTGGACCCACAGGGTGGGGTCGGCACACGTCCAGAGCGTGCTGTTCGACTTGCCGATCTTGCTGATCAGCAGCATGACGCTGCCGCTGCTGCTGCCCGTCTTGAGGTAGATGCGGTTCCACCTCGCCCACGGCGCCATGACGACCGATGCCTTCGCCCCGACGATGATCACCTGCCCCGCGGCGTCCTCGTAGTCCGCGCCGTCGCCCTCGTCCAGCTCGTCGGCCTCCGCGAACCCGAAGAGAGGGCGGCCCTCCTCCGCGAGGTCGGGCCCGATCCAGCCCGCCGCGCAGGCCGCGATGTACCACCACGCCCTCGTGGTGACGAGGGTCTGGGCCCTCCGCTGGGGATGGCCAGGCCGTCGGGCGCCGCCCGACACGTGCAATCTGCCAAAAAGGAGACGGCTCTGCCCACGGGTCCGCTGGGACCCCAAGCTTCTAGAGCCGAAATCTTGAGGACGGCAAAGCCGAGTGAAGACACAGAAGAGGACGGCACGAGGGGAGGGGAACAAGCAGTATAAAAGAGCGTTACAATAACATTTAGACGGAAAGACCTCACATGAGAATCCTCTGGGCGAATCTAGAAAAAGCCCTCACCGTCGTCCTCGTGGTTGGTGAGGCGTCCTGGCTGTCTCTTCTGCGTATATTTCTTCTCGCCCTGGCGCGGGCCCTCCCCCCGCTCCCTACGGTGCCCCCGACCTCGCCCTCCTGTTTTGGCTCCGGACATTCATAAAATGGCCCAGGAGTGGTGTTCTGGGAACACGAAGAACACGAAGTGGCCTACTGTTGGCTCCGGGCATTCAAAATGTGGCCCGGGAGTGGTGTTCTGGGAGCGAGAGCCCAAAAATGTCGACAGTTATAGGAATCGGATGACCCGCTCGGATTAGAAACATGATCCGCGGGCCTCATAGAGAGGGAGGTCCCGCTTGAGACTTCCTCGCAATTCATTCACAAATGTGGCCTGGGAATGACGTTCTGGCAGCGCGAGAGCCCAAAAGTGGTGATAGTTACACGAATCGGATGACCCGCTCGGATTAGTAACATGATCCGCGGGCCCATACGGAAGGGGTTCCCGCTTGAGACTTCCTCGCAAATCACTCACAAATGTGGCCTGGGAATGGCGTTCTGGCAGCGCGAAAGCCCACCAAAAGTGGCGACGGTTACAAGAATCGGATGACCCGCTCGGAGTAGCAACCTGATCCGCTGGCCCCATAGGTACGGGGGTCCCGCTTGAGACTTCCTCGCAATTCACTCACAGATGTAGCCTGGGAATGGCGTTTTGGCAGCACGAGAGCCCAAAAGTGGCGGTAGTTACACGAATCGGATGACCCGATCGGATTAGAAACATGATCCGCGGGCCCATAGGGAGGGGGCTCCCGCTTGACACTTCCTCGCAATTCACTCACAGATGTGGCCTGGGAATGGCGTTCTGGCAGCGCGAGAGCCCAAAAGTGGCGACAGTTACAGGAATCGGATGACCCGCTCGGATTAGTAACATGATCCGCGGGCCCCATAGGGAGGGGGCTCCCGCTTGAGACTTCCTCGCAATGCACTCACAGACGAGGCCCAAGGCGAGTGAGTGAGTGAGTGACTGACTGACTAACTGGTGATGATGATGATCATCACACTCTCTCACGCGCACACCCATCATCATCATCACCACCATCATCATCATATGTGAGTGATGATGAGTCAGTGAGTCAGTGAGTGAGTGAGTGAGTGAGTGAGTGAGTGAGTGAGTGAGTGATTGTGCGAGGGATGATGAGTGAGTGAGTGAGGAATGAGTGATGATGATGATGGTGGGTTCCTGTTCCTGCGCGGGGTGTCCAGAGAAAACAAGAAACCCACTTTGGATGTGGGGGGCTGAAGGGGCGTCGCCCCCGGGCGGGCCCCCTGGGGGCCGGCGGAGTCGGACCCCCTTAAAGCTCAAGCGGAGCTCTAGCGTGCCATGTTAGATGTCCCTGGGAGCCCTAACATGCTATGTTAGAATTCGTCGGGAGCTCCAACAGAGCATGAGCTCCCAGAGAGCTGCAGCACATCACGTTAGAGCTCATTCGAACTCCCAGGGAGCTCTAACATGCTATGTTAGAGCTCCATAGGAGCTCTGACATTGCATGTTAGAGCTCCCATGGAGTTCTGAGATAGCACGTGGGAAAAGGGGACGCGAGGGAGTAGGAAGGAAAGGTGATGCGAGCTGTTGCGGCCAAGAGGGAAGGGCGAGGGGACCTGGCGGAGCTGGCTCGCAGCTGCTCCGAACTGGCGCTCCGAGCTTGACAAGCAGCAGGACTTGGCGGTCGAGCGGCTCGCGGCCGCGCACGGCCGTTGGCGCCCATGTCAGGGCGGCTCAAGGTCTGAAAGGGCGCGGCCGCCCTGCCGAGAACCATGGAAACTTTGCTGAGACCCCTCCGAGCGCATGGGAAGGAATCTACACCAGGAGGCAAAGGTGCGCGGGATCAGGAGGGAAAGGGGCGCGGGATCAGGAGGGAAAGGGGCGCGGGATCAAGAAGGAAAGGTGATGGGAGCCGTTGCAGTCAGAAGGCAAGGGGACGCGGGGGCAGGAGGGAAGGTGATGCGAGCTGTTCCAGGTCAGGAAGAGCGAGGGGAACAGGGAGACGGGAGGGTGCATTAGTACTAACCCATGAAATCAGCATGGCCTAAGGTCCCATGAGAGCAGCATGGCCTGCATAACGAAATTATGTCCACGCTGCCGTATTCGCTCAGCAGTGGGCCACGCGGGCGATGATATTACACTGGGAAGCCACAAGCTGCACGATTCGGTCGTGGCCCGACCTGGCCTCATGAAGGGAGTGCCAAAGGAGTGGCACCGGGACAAAGGGGTGCGGGATCAGGAAGGAAAGGCGCGGGAGGCCTGCTGCTCGAGTCCAGGAGGCAAAGGGGCGCGGGATCAGGAGGGGAAGGCGATGATAGCAAACTGCGCGTGCACCGTGCGCCTGGGGCGCCATGCGTCAGCTGGCGGCGGCGCTGTTGCAGCCAGGAGGCCAGGGGGTGCGGGGGCAGGAGGGAAGGGCGACGCTGGCTGTTCCAAGCAGGAGGGAAGGGCGATGGGGAAAAGGGAGACGGAAGCGTGCGCTATACATTATCCATGAGATCAGCATGGCCTGAGCTCCCACGGGAGCAGCATGGCCTGCCTGAACTGGTTGACATATCGGACGTCACCCCCAAGCGGGACGGCGCTCCGAAAGGCTAGCCGCGCGTGGAGATCCAAGTCGAACAGGGAGCTCCAGAGGAAGATGGCGGAGCTCGAGGCCAAGATCGAAGCCAAGGCCTCAGAGCGATCCGCCACAGGGAGGGCCCCCGCTTCAGCGCTGGCAATGCGCGCGATGTCCCCGAGAAGGGAACTCAAGAGCATATTGCTGCTGCTGGAGAGGGGGAAGAAGAGCGCGCAGTGCATCACCAAGTCGGCATCGAATCTCGTCGAACTACTGTTCGACATACTGGACGGCGCCGCTGCAGCGGAGGACGGGCCCTTGCCCGTGCCCTTGGCCGTCGTACCTTCGAGACCCTTCACGCAGGATCGCATATCCACCAGTGCACCTCAGTGGGCCGTAGTACTGTTCCAGTAGCGCCGTCAGCTCTGCCCTCGCGCGCCACGCGCCATCAGCTGGGCCCGGCCTGCGCCCTGGTGGGCGCGGTAGGAGGGAGGGCTGCCGCCAGAAGGCCTGCATCTGCCTCCTGGAACACAGCCCCATGTACATCAACCGCATCTCAGGCAGCGCGCGCGGGCGGCCATCCACTGGGTCCATTCGGAACAGCATCCCCAGCGGCGGTAGAGGGCCCCAGCCCCTGCAATTACCTCCCTGCAGCTTGAGCCGAGAGCTGTCGGGCGCCTGATGCGCTCCACCCCCATCCTCCCACCTGGACACCTCCTCCTGCTCCTCCTCCTCCTCCTCGCCTCGCCCTCCTCTTCATCGTCATCCTGGCTCCCCCCGGCGGGCCTGCGGGGGCGCCGCGGCCTCCCGCGTCGGCGCCGCCCGCCGCCGGGGACCTGGGGGGCGGGGAGGTGGGAGCAGCATGCCCTGCGTTGAACAGTCGAGAGCGTGCAAGGCGGGCGTCGCGAAGCAGGAACGCAACGTTTTGGACGCGCAAGCGAGCTCCAGAACATGCAAGGCTCGCGGATTGAGCCGCAGACCGTCGGCAAGCATCGCGCGCGGCGCGCTGACCGCGGTAGCCAGCGAAGGACTCTCAGTGAGCTCGCATTGGGGAGCTCGCGGAGCCGCGAAGCGATTATCGAAATGGGCACGGGCGCGCCCGCTGCCCTGGCTGGGGTCGCCTGTTTTCCTCCAACTGGCTGGCGCATCCGACGGGCAGAGCTCATCCGAGCGGCGGAGCTATTTCAGCCCGGTCTAAAGTGGCGCTGAAACAAACACTGCCTACACGAAAAATGGCGCGGCGCAGTCCGAGCCCGGAGGTGCCCGTCGATGCAGTTGCAGCCTACGCTGTTGCAGCGGCGCCAGGCTGTCCGCTGCTCCCAGACGCGGGCCCGTCCCAGTCAGGCTCACAGAGCTTCGCGGCGTTCCGACTGTCATGCTTTAGCATCGGCTGCACCGTAGCGTAGGCCTTTTGTGGGTGCGGGCGACGGTAGTACCTGCCGTTGTACTCCCGCTGCACGGCCACGAGGATCCCGAAGATGTGCTCCTTGTAGACCCAGCCTTTGTAGTTCTTCTTGAAGCCGCCGATCCAGCACTTGTGCTCGTTACGAACGCAACACACCTCCATCTCGATGACGATGTGGGCGTAGTACTGGTGCTGCGGCTGGACGAGGCAGAACACGACGTCTTCGATGTTCACGGTGAACTCCTCCTTGACGAAGGAGCCGAGCCCCGCATCCGCTTTTACAGCATGGGCGGGGTGAAAGGTGCAGAAATCGCGCGCCTGCACCAAGGGCCACGCGCTGTTCCCCGAGCTCTAGTAGAACACGGGGCGGCCCTCAACGAGGTGCTCATGCATGAGCGTGTTCTCCTGGTCCCGAAGCCTCATCTCCCTCTCCCGCGCCTCGGGGTCGTTCCACGCATCCTTGACCAGCGTCCAGTCCTGGTGGGGCGACTGAATGGCCTCGCGTGGGCTCGACAGTACTAAGGGTGGAAGGCGCGACGGCTTGGCCTCCTCGATGACTTTGGCAGACTCCGGGGGCAACTTGGCGATGGTCTTGTACCTGATCGACTCCTCCGCCGTCTGACAGAACGATGCCCTTGCTGTTCCAGCTCTGCGGGCATCCGTCGCATGTTGCGCCTCCCGCAGCCGAAGTTTCTGGAGCTCGACAGTCTCCTCGCTGGCTTTCGCGGCGGCAGAAACCGCCGCCCCCCGCGTAGCTGACCCGCGTGCCCTAAGGCGGGCCCGCTCAGCCCGCAAGTGCACCTGCCGCGTTCGCTCCGTCTCGGAGATGTCGCGCCCCACCTCTCGTTGAACCTGCTCCTGCGGCGGCGGCGGCGGCGCGGCCGAGGGCAGTAGCCACGCCATTGGTGGAACCACACATGTTGCAGATCCGTCGATGTTGAGGGCTCGCAGTCCCGACGACGCCGCCTGGGCTGGCGGTCGGCTGGGCGGTCGTTTCGGAAGAGGCGGTCCGCCCCCCTCCTTCGGAGGAGCGTGAACTGGCGACGCAATCGGCGAGTTCTCCGACGGAGCCAGCAATTGGCCAGGCAGATCAGGCGTTTTGCCCTTCGTCGCAAGCGTCTCTCCTTCCGCGGGCGTGCCCTGGGCCCTCTTCGGCGCGTCCCTCCATGGAACTTTGTTTTTCCACTCAACGCCCCCCCGCGGATTGGAAAGCGCTGCTGGAGCACGATGCGCCGCCCCAGGGCGCAGCACCGCACGCTGCTCCGGCACGGGCCAGGGAGCAGGTGCTGGCGCATACGATGCGGATCCAGAAGCACGAGCAGGTGCCGTTGGAGCGGAAGGCATCCGTTTCGGAAGCGGGCGCGGCAACTCGTCGACGTCATCGCCGTCCACGAGCCCCCAACTGCCCGTCATTCGCTGCTGGCCCCTGCTGCGGGCGCGCTGTCTGAGGCGCGCTCCACCTTCAGGCTCTCGGCCATCTCCATCGTCATCACGTGGCGCCTCGGGGTCGCTCGAATAAGGATCGCTCGAACCCGACTGCTCAGCCTGGGCCGGCGTTCCGTCGGCCTCCGCAGCGGTCGCGGGAGCTCTCGTCGGCACCCGATCTGGCGGCGGGCCCATGGCGCCTGCGCCCTCACGAGCTGTTGCTGCCGACTGGCGCCCGCGCGACGCTTCAGGAGCTGTTGCAGCCGACTGGCGCCCGCACGACGCCTCCCTGGCGCCTCTCGGCGTTTTCACGGCTCTGCCCCCCGCTGCCTGCGACGCTTCTCCCAGGTCTTCCGCGCCGACTCTTCGACCCCAGTCGGCCCTGGCGGGTGCCGGCGCTCGTACTCCATCATGCCCCTGTTCCAGTGGATCTCCCCCTCGCTCAGGCTACGTGCTGCTGGCGGGCCCGCGAGTCCGCAGGGTCTCGCCTCGTCCTCCCAGACCCCTGGCAGGTCAGTGATCACGAGGCCCTCGTTGTCCAACTTCCGCTGCTTGAAGTCGACCCAGCGCGCGCGGCGCTGAGCTCCCAACGCCTGATCGTAGAAGCCATCCGGCTGCGCGAACTGAGCATCCAACAGGCACCGCCCCTTCTGCCCGCGCAAGCCCTTGCGGTGGTTGGCCAAGAATTCCCCGCCGCCGACCTGTAGACTAGCCAAAACTGGAGGAGCTGAAATACAGGACGTCTAACATGCTATGTTACAGTTCCCTGGGATCTCTAACATGCGATGTTAGTGCTCTCTGGGAGCTCTAACATGCTATGTTAGAGTTCCTGGGAGCTCTAACATGCCATGTTAGAGCTCCATGGGAGCTCTGACCTAGCACGTCAGCTTTCACGGCGCACACATCGAGCTCTAACATAGCACATTAGACGAGCTCTAACATATCACGTTGGAGCTCTCATCGAAACCTCAGACAAGGGGGGGGGGGGGGGCGCAGCTAGCCTAGATTTGGCTGGTCTGACGGGCGCCGCCACGAGCTGGCGCCCTTGCGGTCCATCTGCGCTGCTGTAGCTAGAGCGCGCGGCAACACTGGGGGCGGCGCGCGCGGGCGCGGGCAGGCTAGAGAGTCGGGCCGACAGCTACGGAGACGAGGGAGACAGAAAGAGGGAGAGAGAAAGAGAGAGAGAGAGAGAGAGAGAGAGAGAGAGAGAGAGAGAGAGAGAGAGAGAGAGAGCCAAGGATTTCGTTGGAGATCGCTGCAGAAGTTTCGATTGGGATGGGAAGGCTGCGCCGTTTCAGCTGCGGGGGGAGATCGCTCTGGAGGCTTCGATGGAGATCGCTCGATGGAACGCGAACACGCTGGTAGACGGGGGGCTGTATTTCGCAACTGCAATGGAAGACGGCCCCCCCCCTACTCCTGCCTCGCCCTGCCCCCCCCCCCCCCTCCCCCCACCCCCATCGCCCCCCTCATCCCCCTCCTCCTGAGAGCGGCCCTGGGCGCCCGATGCCCCCACCCCCACCCCCCCACCTCCGCCACCGACAACCGCCGCCACTAGCAACCGCGGCCCTCCCCCTTCGGCGACCTCCAGGCCCCCGGCGGCGGGCAGCGCCGCCCGCGGCAGCGGCGCCCCCCGAGGGGCGCAGGGGGGGCACGGGGAGGAGGGGAGTCTGGAAGAGGAGGCAAGGTCGGAAGACGTGGGAAGGCATTTTTCGCTCAGCAAAACCGGCACGATCGCAATCTACGCGACGGGCCACTCACGCTGTCACAGCCTTGGTGTCCGGGCACAGCGCTTCAACGGACTTGTCGAAACGCAGAACCCAGTTCCTCGGACTGTTGCAGAGCTGTTTGACGGCTCTGTCGACGCCCGCTTCTTCTCCTGAGCGGCACGGCACGCAAGCCCGCTGCACCAGGCGGGCCGTGGTTGCGGCGTGCTCCTTGAAGAACTTGCAGAGCTTCTTGGGGGTCTTGTAATAGATCGCACACCCACTCGGCGCCCGGGCAGGCGCTCGCAAAACGCGGGGCAGCGTAGGCAAGTCTTCCCGGAGAGCCGCCGTTACAGCCACGTGGTGGCTTTTTGTCCGAGCTCCGAAACTCCCCGGTGCACTGGGTGCCTTTTGGAATCCCCCCGCGCAAAGTCAGCCGGCGCTGCGAAGAAGGAAGAAGAAGAAGAAAAAGGGGGAGGGTGGAAGAGGGAGAGAGAGAGAGAGAGAGAGAGAGAGAGAGAGAGAGAGGGGGGGAGAGAAAAAAGAAGAAGAAGAAGAAGAAGCAGAATAAGAAGAACCCCCCCCCCCCAAAAAAAAAGCGAACGAAGCTACAACCTGGGCGGCGATGCCATAGACTGCGTCAGCTGTTGCAGCCAAGACTACGCCCCCCTTCCCCCGGGCCTGATTCGCCAGGCGGGCCAGGAAGTCCACAGGTTCGTGAAACGACTGGAAACGCAAGCGCTGCGCCTTGCGGCGAGCTCCCGCATCTCCCACGCGAGCCAGCATGAGGCCAGCGGGGCGCGGGGAGAGCAGCAGGCAAGCGTCGCGGCCCGCAGCTGGCTTGGCACTGCGCAGGATTTTATTATCCCGCGTACTCCTGGCCTTGGCGGCGGCCTTCGCCCCTCCCAAGATTGCGCTCTCGGATCTTGGCCTCCCGCTCGGCAACTGAGGCGACGACTGTTGCAGCCGGCCCAACTGGATCTGCGCCACCCGCCCGGGCCGCCCCCTGAGCCACCGCGGCGAGATCGGGGGCGCCCTCCGCGAGAAGGCGAGCGCGCTTGCTCGGGGGAGCGAGTCGAAAGTGACTATGGTAAGTCAAATAGCATCCGATTCCATGGGAAGCAGATGGCAAATAGCGTCCGGTATCGTACTGAGGTTGTTCAGTAAGAGGAATGGACGGATAATATAGGATAAGATCGATGTAATGATCTTTCCAGCACATAGCGAACACTCGCGGTGTCCGGGCAAATAGGGCGCGCGTGCCTTGAGCCAAAGGCAACGGCGCGCGAGCTATACTCCCGATTATATATAACATCTCCCAAAGAGCTACCCTTAAAGTCGGGAGGGGAGGAGACGGAGAGCATAGCCGCGCAGACGTTAGGCTCTACAAAGGCCGCGCGCGCAACTGTTTGCAAGAAAACAATGCATACAGACTGGCCTAACACCAGACTGCAAGGCGAGTTTCCTCGCAAGGCATTTCACGCAAATACGAGACAGCCCCTTGGATGGTAAAGGGCTATCGGCCCGGCTAGAGGCAAGCCAAACGGGCCATGCCTCACCGAGCAAACGGGTATTAAGGCAAAGAGCCTGAATCGCATTGAACAGGCTCGCTACAAAGCGTGAAATGTAAGGCTCGTTCCCGAGCACCTAGAAGGGCGCCTCTGTAGCAGGCGCCCATGCTGGCAAATTGGACCGCGGGGGCAACAAGGACAGACTCAAATTGATTAGACTTAGGCTTGTTTCTGTCCTCGGGCCCCCGAACGGGAACAAACTGCTTCACGTCATACTTAAATGACTGGTTGCCTGACATCACTTCCAAAAGTAGCTCCCGATCGATGCTCCCCTTTGTACGCCCATCTGCGGTCAAATCTCTAGTATCACACCACTGCACATTATGCACTATACCTATATCCATGAGCCCACGTATCCAGCTAATATGTCCGAGCAAGGTCCGTTCCGTCGGTATCTTAAGATCTTTGCTGGATAGCGATTTATAAACCGACTCTGCGTCTATGGTAGGGGATACTTTAATAGCCAGGCCCCCAACTTCACGCATATCTCGTAGTTGTCGTGGAGTCAGAGCCCCAGCCTTGAGCTCGTGGAGAGTGATGAGCGTAGGGTAACACTCATCGAGGTTGCGTGCAGCTGCAAGTGCCTCAGCGGCATAGCTGGACCTCACCTGCAGCCGGTGTGATTTGCATAATCCGTCACAGATATGACCGACGGATTTGCCTTGAGGCGAGTTACCTCGCCGTAGTACGTCGGCCCCGCGTATGCCATAGCCCCTGGTCTCATCGTCCTCCTCCCCGGTGAGCTTACGATACCCCGAATCACTGTGTATGTCAACTTCATTCGCCGGCTTCATCCGAGGGAAGGTGATGCGTTTCGGGCTGCTGATCAGCTTTCGCGCCACAGCATTCAGTCGTCTGACTTGTAGGTTGGTGGGCTCTTGGATTTTCCGAACAGAGACCACATATACCATGAGCCAGACTTGAGTAAGAAGGGCATAGGCGAGGGCTCCTCGCAAGCTGACGAACATGTCGGTGATGAGTTTGGTGGCTTTGGCATCGGCCGCCGCTCCTGTAAGTTCTGGGTGTGTGATAGGACGTAGTTGTTTGATATACTCGTCCTGATCCATGATCACATCCCCTTGGTCTTTCTTAATACGGCGAACGGCGCAGTTCGTATATGAGTGTTTGTTAAGCTTGCATTTGCCAAACACCTTTTCGACACGTTGTATATAGTCGTCTATATTTTTCTCTAGGCCTGTGATGTTAATGTCATCGACATGTTTTGCCGTTAACAAATCTTGGCTGAATTCAAACTCAGGATCATAACTTGTCGGTGTAAGGCCTATAGCTCGTGTGGTCGTACGAAGCTTGAGAGAGAACGCTCTTGGGGCGTCCTTTGTACCCGTTCCTGGCTTGAGGCACCTGAGGCAATGTCGGCTTTCGTCATAGGATGAAAAGCCGGGCAGTGCACGAAGTACCTGGGCACTTCCCGGTGGAAGAGTGAAGCAAACCATGCGAGTTTCCTCGCCGGTGGCATGGGCAAGTTCCTCATAGGTCAAACCCTTGAGGAACGCTTTGTCGATATCCATGGATGCTAAGATCCACTCTGGATGGCATGCCGCCTCACTTGCTAGGAGTCTCTGGGACTGCCTTCGAGCGGTTCCCGAGAAGGTTTCCACGTCGAAAGCCTCAGTGTCCATAAATCCACGAAGGACAAGTCTGAGACGGATGGTTTTAACGTTCTCGGTACCTACCTTATCATACATCTCAAAGCACCGGTTATCAAGCCAGATCTTGGGCTCAGTGTACAAAGCTTCACTAACCTCTTCCGGGTGTGCTGCATGTCGGCTTTGGTGAGTAGGTCGTCTTCCTTGACTACCACAGCACGTTTAGCCGCAGAGGATACATATACTCGCATCGTTGCGACCATATCAGTGTCGAGCTGTGCAAGTTGAGTCTGATCCAACACTACCTTTGACATTTCTGATGTAAAGCATAACTCAACATAGGGACCATATTCATCAATGTCAAGAGAGTAGTCCTCGTCAGGTGTGGTTGAGCATAGAGAGACTAGACAGGACTCTTGTGGTTCAGGCTCGTCTCCGAGCATTTCCGACAATACGATATCTTCTTCGCCCACAGATGCCGAAACCAAAACACATTGGTCGGGCAGCATAGTTGTTGGGACGCAGTAGAGGTAATCGTCGGTAGTCGTCGTAGGATGAAGGCCCATACGTAACTCATCGTACCACTCTTCCAGCATCATGGCTTCGATATTATGTTCCTCGTTATCTTCGTAGATTGTCGACAGACGGCCTTCACTTGGCGATGAAGCACCTGGGGTGTCTGGTGGAGGCCTGTTTCCAGGCGAAGCGCGTTCTCCAGACGTGGTGCCCGGGCGCTGATACTTGGCCAGGTCGTCGTGAAATCCTAAGGAAGGAACATGTGAAGTCAAGCATTGGATGAGTCTGGAATGAGTGCTACCAGTAATTTGAGAAATGTTCAGGCCAGTGCCCACACACTCATAATAGTGGAAGGCTGGGCTAACATCATTGTCGTAGTGGATCAGCGTAGACCCGGTGGCGTACTTTACTGCAGGTAGACACGACACACTTCTGGCCAGTCTAACTGCTACGACGTGTTCTACTCGGAAATAAGTTCGCACGAGATACTGTAGTGCAAGATGTACGCGCGGGTGAAACTTGCTGTCGTCTGAAGGATTGAGGTTTCCCTTGTAGTCTGGGATGTAGCCAAAGACTTTGGCAGGTTCCCCTGCGCCAAGGTGTGCCACATACGTAAGAACTGTTTGCATGGCCATATTATCCATACCAAGTTCCCGTGTAAGGAGGCATTCAATGTATAGCGCGTGACGAGCATCAGGATACATCACGATTACCTCACGAGATCCTGCCTTGACAACGATGTGTCCTCTTTCAGGCACGTTACGGATCACAGGGAATGGGCCGCTCCAGCCTCCACGATTGTCCTTCGTGGCAGCGGGTCGACGGTGGTCGACCAGATCCCCTGCTGAGTAAACGCGAGCACCATCTGGAGCCGTTTTAACCCTGAGAGCACGATTTGTCTCGGCCACAGCCGTGGCTTGAGTTATTGCTTATAGGCAAACTTTCCTCACACGACGTTCTCGTTCATGGCCTGACGTCTCGGGTCCCCGGGGAAAGTCAAGGGTGTCGAGGTCAGGAAGAAAGGAGGGCTGGCGTCCAGTGTGTGCTTGGTATGGCGATACTCCGCTGTAAAACGTGAAGGCGTTGGTAGCGAAGATGCCTTCAGCCAATACTCTAGTGAATACAACAAGGATGTTGTGTCTGTTCAGCTCTTCCCCAATCATGCGGAGAACGCCCCTGAGAAGACCGTTTCGTGACTCGATTGAAGTCGCGCGTTGGCCGGGCGCTCGGATACGGAGCGTTGTACCCTTGTTCGCCATCATGGCCTTAGCGGTATCATTGTTCAGGGCGCCTTCTCCATCTGAGTACAAGACTTTGAAGGGTCCATGATAGGCAATCCAGCAGTAGTGGTAGGCGTCGAGTATAGCATGACGTTCTCTGTCGGAAATCTCTTGGCCTGCTGCCAGGCGAATACAACGATCCATAATGTGGAATATGGTTCGTTTCTTGTGAAACATGAAATCCATTTCGCCTTCATCGAGCCAATTTCCAGGAAGGCTCACCGAAGGTAATGTTGAGTTTCCTGGACGTCCCCATGCTCTGCATTACCGACAGGTGTTGCAAACTTCTTTGATCATATTCAGTCGAACGTTGTCCTGTCCCACTTTGTCTAGGATTAGCCTCATCTTGGGTTCCTTCGCATGATACCACCGTAGGTGCAGTTTACGGAGTTCCTTTTTAACAACATGAGGTTCATGACTACGGAGATTTTGCAGACTGTGTTGGATATCAAATCTCGCCCAGTCGGGTAGTCGTGGAGCCCCCGAGCCGGTGGAGGCAAGAGGGTTCCTTGTGGCTCTCCGCAGTCGGTCTCCTTCGTCAACTGCATCTGGTGGTGGTGGTACGCCTTGTAGGCGACCGCGGTGGGCCGCTACCTGTGGCGGTTCGCCAGAGGACGCAGAAGGCGTGTTTCCACGCTCGGGAGCGTCTCGTAGCATGTCGTAACTGCTGGCACCAGATGTCGGATCAGCGTTTCCGAAGGATCGTGGTCGCGGCGGCCTGGCGTGTGCGCCTTGGCGGCCACCAGACGCTGAAGCTTGGCCCTCACCAGTCTCGGGTAAGGGTTTTCACCCAGCTGGCACAATCTTACCTTCGGGGTCATGATCATCTGGAATTTTATAAACGGTATTTACCAGGTCCGGTATCGAGGTGGTTCTTAACACCTTTGCTTCTCGTAAGATCCCTTTGCCATGCGGGACATGGCCAATATACAGAGATAGAATCATGATACTTACACTGCGTAGGGTCTCTGTTGTGGCTAAGACTGTCCTTTCGGACATTGTCGATGGACGCAGGGCATGTAGCCACTTTTGGGACGATACGATCGCCGATGCGTCTCATACCATCTCCCGGTTCGGCTTGATCAGGAAGGTCAGCAAGGTAAGCATGTGCGGTATGTGTGGGCGCGTTTCCGCGCGTAGTGTCAATGGCTTTCGCCAAATAGACGGCTTCCACAAAGGCAGACTGCAGTCGTCGAGTGCATTTTTGTGTCAGTGAAAGCTTTATGTTGCACGGTTATGCGTGCACATGCTGACCGTTGCATTTGAGTCGCTCAAAAGGTTTAAGAATCGTCTCGTCGTTGCTGGTGATATTTGTCTGCTTTTTAATATAGTCACCAGCCGTATCTTTGAGTCCCGTCGCACACTGATCAATGCGTACGGTTGTGATGCGTGGTCGGTTGGCAAGTTCTTTCCATGGGGAAATGTCATCCACCCATGTTCCTGTAGGTTGTTCGCGTATAAACCACCTCCGTGTATCATCTTGAGCGACAGCAATGCAACCACAGTAAGTTATGTGTGGTAATACATGTTATTGTAACGCTCTTTTATACTGTTTGTTCCCCTCCCCTCGCGCCGTCCTCTTTTGTGTCTTCACTCGGCTCTGCCGTCCTCAAGATTTCGGCTCTAGAAGCTTGGGGTCCCAGCGGACCCGTGGGCAGAGCCGTCTCCTTTTTGGCAGATTGCACGTGTCGGGCGGCGCCCGACGGCCCGGCCATCCCCAGCGGATGGCCCAGACCCTCGTCACCACGAGGGCGTGGTGGTACATCGCGGCCTGCGCGGCGGGCTGGATCGGGCCCGACCTCGCGGGGGAGGGCCGTCCTCTCTTCGGGTTCGCGGAGGCGGACGAGCTGGACGAGGGCGACGGCACGGACTACGAGGACGCCGCGGGGCAGGTGATCATCGTCGGGACGAAGGCGTCGGTCGTCATGGCGCCGTGGGCGAGGTGGAACCGCATCTACCTCAAGACGGGCAGCAGCAGCGGCAGCGTCATGCTGCTCATCAGCAAGATCGGCAAGTCGAACAGCACACTCTGGACGTGTGCGGACCCCACCCTACGGGTCCAGGTCGTCAACGTCCGTGACAAGGACAGGGTTTTCACGAAACCCAAGGTCGGCATCCAGTGGACGGAGCACCCTGGATTGAGCGCGGCCTCGCGCGACCTCGCGCTGGCGGCCTCGGAGAAGCTCATCGCGAGGCGGGAGCTCGAGGGCGAGGGGGCCGCGCACAAGCCCAGCCCGAAGGCCAAGGCGGCCCCGAAGTCCAAGAGGACTGGCAAGAAGAAGGAGCACTTCGTGTGGTGGGCTGTCGGGGGCGCCATCAACCTGGTGAGCTTCGTGTGGCTCCGCCGCTCAGGCGGGTTCTGCGTGGCAGCGGGGTTCCTGGGCTGGCGCGCCTGGCGGGCGCTAGGGCTGGGCTCGGCGCTCAAGTCCTTCTACGACATGGTCGTCACGGCAGGTGAAGCGGCTCATGAGGCAGGGCAGTACTACGAGATGGCCGAGGAGATGTGGGAGAGTGGCGAGCTCGAGACGATCCTCACTACCCTGGGCTGCGTGGTGGCGGGCGCCTACGTCTTGTTTTGGATGTTCCACGGCGGACGCAAGCTCTGGTCAGGAGACTCTGACACGGAGAGCGAGGCCTCGGATTCGGACTACGTGGCGGGGACCCAGGTGCCCGACTCGGACGACGAGCCTGATGCGCGGCACCTCTACGCAGAGCTTGCTAGGGGCCAGTCGGCGCTCCAGGCGAGCGTCGCCTCGTTGGCCGAGGCGATGGCGGGCAAGACGGGCGCCGGCCAGGACGAGCCTTCTACGCCGAAGAAGCCGCCGAGGCGCCTCCACTTCGAGAGCGACAGCGAGGAGCAGCAGCCCGAGAAGCCCTCAGGTACCCAGGTGGACGCCTTCCTGAAGAAGCTGCAGGAGCACGAGCGTGTGGTCTCGGAGGACTCGGGCCGTGCCACCAAGGGGAGTGCGCCGACGTCGGCCTCTTCTACACCTACGAGCTGGGGCAAGGTCTCCGAGGGATCCGCGGGGGTGCGTGACACCGTGGCGCAGCTCGAGATCGAGGCCTGCAACCCGAAGGAGGGGCTGCTCGCCACGCTCAAGTCCTACCGCGAGGTGGACGGCGGGCGTGTCGGGGGGGTCCAGGCTCGGGTCGCCCCGACGGTGCTTGCACGTCTCTACAAGTCAGGGCGGGGCGCTCGGGCCGAGCTGGATGACTGGCTCAGGCAGCAGGAGCTCATCAAGTGCTCCATCGCGTCGGAGGTGTACATGCTCGGGGCTGTCTTGGACAAGATGATGTCGGCGGGCGAGTTCGACTCCCTGATCAACTCGCAGGCGGCCGAGCTCACGTGCTTGCGCTTGTACTCGATTTTCAAGGCCTACGAGCTGGTGGAGCAGGAGGCGGATTGGCGACGTCCGAAGTCGGCGAATGGCAGCAAGTGGAAGTCCAAGGTGAACTGGGCCTACGCGGAGGAGTTCCTGGACTTGGCGAGGCAGACCAGCCCTGGCGTGCTGGCGGCGGACGACGAGGTGGCGGAGCGTCTCAAGCGGAAGGCTGCGATCAGCAAGCACCTCGGCGGACTCGGCGAGGCAGGCGGTCGTGGCCATGCGGACGAATAGGTTGCGGCAGGAGGTTTCACGGCTACCTCTTGCCAAGCCAGCACACAGTGCATAAGTCCGTGTAGCTTGATCGCCCAGAGTCTTGGAAGGTCTTCGACGGCTACGAGGGGTTGGGACTGTCGCGCTGTTGGGCGTGGCTCGGCACGTGTGATCAGTTGCGTCCTGGTGGTCTTCGTCCACTTGTATATCGGGGCGCAGCTCTACCAGACTGTGGGCATCTCTCATCGTGGACTGCATGTCCAGTTGCTCCCCGATGGCTGGGGCTGCTACGTGCGATCGTCAGCGCGATCCACTGCGAAACCTCCCGACGCCGCCCTACGCGGCGATGGCGGGGAGAGATCCCCACTTGACGGAGAGGGAACGCAGGGTGACGTGGCGGAGGCTTGCCAGGGCGACGGCGGCGATAAGGTCTTTGGCTCGAGGGCACTGCAAGGTAGTGGAGGAGCTGAGGATCGACTACCCGCCATCCACCTGGGCGAGCGCGACGCCGACACAGAGGACGATCATCAACGAGCTCTGGTCGAAGTTGGTGCTGAGAGCCGACTGGGGGAGCATCAGCGATGGCAGGGCGGTTCTCGGCCGCCTGGGCGCGGGAAGAATGATGGACTATGGCGGTGTCGGGCAGACGGCACGGACAACTGGACGACTGAAGAAGGGGGACCTGTGCGACCTCTTGGCGGAACAGGTGTCTGTCCCTCGACGGGGCGTCAGGGGCCTACCCATATCGAAGCTGTCGGCGGCGGCGACCCCCTACCTGGAGAACGTGGCGGGGCTCATGCTGAGGACGGACGACGAGATCGACTGGGACAAGTATCGGGGGATGACGAGCTACTGCGACCCAGGGTGGAGGAACAAGAAGAACCGTCTGGAGCTGAGCCTCCGCATGTGGGAGGGGGGAATGTTGACGTACGTCGACCACATCGAGGAGCGGGTGGGCGTGTTCACGGTGGTGAAGAACCTGAGTCAGGACGACGAGGGCCGAGTGGAGTCATCGCGGCTCGTCTGGGACTGCCGGCGTCTCAACCTGAGGTTTCGGAGGCCACCGTGGACGGGACTGGGGTCACCGAGTGCGCTGAGTTCACTGGATTTGTCTCCCGACGTGCTGGGTACGAAGGAGCTCTTCTCGTTCGCGGGGGACATTCCAGATTGGTTTTACAGGCTGAGATGGAACAGCAAGTTGGCGGAGTTTTGTGTGCTGGAGGACGTCTCCCCGAGGGAACTGTGGCAGTATTCCTGCGAAGTGGGGAGGCCGATAGAGAAGCCCTTGGGGACGAGCGTGGGTGTTGGAGCCATCGCACCCGTGATGGGTCATTCCTGGGCTGTGTTCTTGGCCCACTCCTGCCCGACCGAGTGCCTCAGGGACGTGCAGGGCTACGAGGTGGCGGAGCTGGCGCATGGGCGCCCGACCCCCTCCTTCGAGAAGGCCTCGCTGATCCTGATGCTCTACATCGACGACTACATCGGGTTCAGGATCCTGGACGCGAAGGACGGCGACATCCAGATAGACAAGGACATCGTCAAGGGCTCTCTCGAGGCGAAGGGTCTGCAGGTTCACAAAGAAGATTGGGGGCCTGGGATGACGAGGGGGCTGGGCCTGACTATCCGAGGACGGCCATACACCGTCATGATACAGCCCGAGAAGATGAAGGAGCTGGTCTTGGCGACGGAGGCCATCGTGATAGCTGGGAGCACCACACCATCGCGTCTGTCGTCTTTGCTGGGGATTTGGACCTGGTGTCTTATGATCTCTCGGTCTGGCTTCGCGATCCTCAGCGCGATCTACTCGTGGGTGCAGGAGCACATGGGCGACGAGTGGGACGTGAACCTGAGGCTCCCCCAGGAAGTCGTGTCCGAGCTGATGGCGCTGGCGAGCCTCTCGGTTTACTTTACCTCCAACCTCGAGGCCGACTGGTACCCCAGGGTGTTCATGACGGACGCCTCCGAGGAGGGGTACGGCATCGTCCAGACGGAGGCCACTTCGAGCGAGTGCCGCGCGGAGATGAGCAAGGGGAACCACCAGGTCTGGGAGATGAGGACCGAGGAGGTCTTTGGCGAGATCGAGCAGGAGATCGAAATGGCTGGACAGGAGGACGACGAGGTCATCCACCCCCCAGCAGGGATACCAGGCTTCCTCGAGCTCTACTCGGGAGTCGAGGCGCTGACGGACGACCTGAGAACGATCGAGGGCATCTGGTGCGAGGCCTCAGAGATCCTGCGCGGCCCGAACTACGACCTGATGATCCCGAGCGAGCTCGAGCGGCTCTTCGGACGGATCAGGAGGCGCTGGTGGTGGCTGGCGCACCTGCAGCCTGGCAAGGATGCTATCGCACAGCACCTGGCGCTGGAGGTGGCCAAGCTGATGCGCAGGGAAGGCCTCATCTTCACGGCGATCCTTCGGCACAGACGATTTATCGACGAGGTCTGGTCCGACTTTTTGGTGCTGGACGGGGTCTACGGCTACACCTGCGGCGACGCGCTATCGGAGACGCTGCTGGTGACCAACGACAAGCGGTTCTCGAGGCTGCGCAGTGTGGAGGAACCTGGGACCTGGTCAGGCACGGGGGAGACGGACTTCAGCTACGGCACTGCCTGGCGGAAGTTGTACGGCGAGACCGTGGCGGAGATCTTGCCCGATTGGCGCAGAGTCTCGGCGGGGGCCCAGGCGAAGATCGAGGAGGGGCAGCTGAAGATCGTGCGGGCAAGGGGTCAGGCCCTACCCGCTTCTGCCTCATGGACGACGGTTTCGAGGTGGGCCCTACTGTTTCAGGGGAAGTGGGCCAAGGAGGAGCACAACAACATCCTCGAGCTGCGCACGATCGTTGCTTTGCTTCGTCACCTTTCCCGATCGAGGCCTTGCTGGGGCATGAGGGTGCTGGTGTTTTCGGACTCCCTGGTATCCATGGGAGTGCTGGCCAAAGGACGGTCATCAGCGGCTGGCTTACTGCATCTGGCGAGGCAAGCGGCAGCAGTGGTGCTGGTGTGTGGCATCAAGCTGTGTACGAGATGGGTTGCATCGGAGGACAACGTGGCCGACGGACCGAGTCGTGGACTGGGGATCGGAGCGGCGGAGGCGACGAAGGAGGAGCACAAGTGGCGTCACACCCCGAAGGCTGTGAGGATGATGCTGGGGAGGCCCTCGACGTGATGATTTATCTGATGGAGCTGGCCGAGACGCGGGAGGGGCCCGAGGAGTGGGCCTTCGGGCTCCAGCCCCCGCGGAGTACTTCGACGAGATCACGGCCAGCTTACCTCTTCCTGATCATCTTTGGCCTCGTGCGCACCGTCGGAGCTGTTCGTTCGACATCGAGACCGCCGCCCTTGAAGACCAGGGGAGCCCTGGCCTGGGCGAACGCGGCCACGGACACGTTGGAGTTCAACAACAGATTGGCGATCCACGCGGTCGACGACAAGACGAATGTGGTGTACGAGAAGGCTGTCAGGGATTTCCTCATCGACACAAAGAGGCTGGGCGTTCCGTTCGAGACGGTGCACCAGCGTGACAAGGCCCTGGCATCATACCTCTCGGACCTATGCTACGTACGTGGACTGGGTTACGCGAGTGGCAGTTTGGCTTTCAATGGATTCATGCACATCTTCGAAGATCATCGTAACTACCTGCCCCTCGCTGCGAGAGCTCTCAAGGCGTGGGAAAGGCAGCAGCAGGGGCAGGAGGGGCAGCCCATCCCTATCGAAGGGGTCGCGCTGATAGTAGTGGACTTGTGTGAGCGCGGGCTGCCCCTCGAGGCCTGCGCTGTCATCGTGCAGCTGGACGGCTGGCTACGTGAGCAGGACTGGGCCGGCCTTCGCAGACGTGACGTGAGCACGGACAAGACGGGGCGCATGGCCTTGCTCCTGGGGGGCCGCGCCAGGGGCGAGAAGGTCAAGATGGGGTCGGGCCAGGGCGTCGAGCTGATGACGGAGCTCGGCAAGCAGATCATGAAGGTCCTGATCTCCGACCTCGCCCCCGACGACTGCGTCTTCCCCATCACCCCCGACAAGTACAGGCGCGAGTGGAACCGCTCCCTCGTCAGGCTCGGGCTCGAGCAGTTCGGGCCCCCGCACGGACTCAGGCATGCGGGAGCCGCGCATTTCGTGGCGGGAGGGGGAGACCTGGAGGTTGCACGGAGAAGGGGGCGCTGGAACACCGCCAGTGCCCTCCAGAGGTACACGAAGTCGTTCATCCTCATTGCGAGGCGCAGCATCATGACTGACGCCAAGCTACGAGACGGCGAGGAGTTCTGGCGGGCCCCAGGCACGTTCATGGCACAGGCGCTGGGGAAGTCCAGGGTGGCGCAGAAGCCACTCACTGCTCGTCTGATAGTGATGCTGAAGGGGCTTCCGCGGGGCCACCCGCCGCCGCTCGGCTCCTCAGAGGAGCCGCACCCAGAGGTGGCGAGGCCCAGGTCGGGCCTCAAGGCGCAAATTAGAAGGCGCAGTACGTAGCCTCTTTTCTCCAATTAACATGAAGAATGATGTACTTTCGGGGATCCCTAAAGATGTGCCTAAGCTGGGGGGGGGTCAGGACTAGTTACCTACTCCTTCGCCCCTCCCTCCCTCCCCCCCTGGTGTGCTACGTTCTGCGCTGTGCAATCTAGATAGGGCCTGCGGCCAGAAGGGGCTGGTTGGCCTGTGTGGGGTCTTCCGCACGTGATCTGTTTTTTGTTGGCCTCGAGGGCCCCCTGGAGTGCCAGGTCAGGCACCGACTTTCTGGGGCCCTCGGGGCCCGCCTGCAGGTCCCGAGCGGGATCGATCGAACAAACGTTGGGGGCTGGACGCCCCACGCTCGCCCGTGTCTGGTTTCTCCTCGTCTTCTGCTGCTGTGTCGGGTATTCGCAGTTACCCTTTGAAGCCTGACGGCGCCGTGGGCGCCGCCTGCCCCCCTACAGCTCTGGCACGAGGGATCCTAGGACAGCATAGTTTGAATAAATGTTATTGTAACGCTCTTTTATACTGCTTGTTCCCCTCCCCTCGTGCCGTCCTCTTTTGTGTCTTCACTCGGCTCTGCCGTCCTCAAGATTTCGGCCCCGCCCACCCTCCTCTCGAGGGGAGGGGTCTTCCGCACGTGATCTGATTTTGTTGGCCTCGAGGGCCCCCTGGAGTGCCAGGTCAGGCACCGACTTTCTGGGGCCCTCGGGGCCCGCCTGCAGGTCCCGAGCGGGATCGATCGAACAAACGTTGGGGGCTGGACGCCCCACGCTCGCCCGTGTCTGGTTTCTCCTCGTCTTCTGCTGCTGTGTCGGGTATTCGCAGTTATCCTTTGAAGCCTGACGGCGCCGTGGGCGCCGCCTGCCCCCCTACAGCTCTGGCACGAGGGATCCTAGGACAGCATAGTTTAAAATATTATTGTGGTGCTGTTCCCAAGTATTGTGGTTGACTTTGTAGTTGTAGTAGGATGGTGGTCCTGTGGTGCGGCAACTGGGTTGTAGCACGGCAACTCGCACGTAGCATATTGCGAAGTAAGGATCTACAGCCCGCTGCACCGAGGGGTCTCCCAGGTCGACACACGTGGTCTTGTCTAAGTTGCCTCCTGAGGAGAGTCCCCCTGAGAAGGCAAGCTCTGAAATGCCACCCTCACCGCCACAAAGCTCCAACATATCCACGCAGTTGTTACGACCATAGCATAGAGTAGCGACTATGCTGTATATGTCAGCGCGTGTGTTGGGCATAGATGTGGTGAGGGTAAGGAACAGGCCATCGTCCTCATCGGAGCTTATCAGCTCAGTAGGGACGTCAGTGCTCCAGGTCGCCATGAGATCCTGTCCGAGTCCTGACAAGTCGTCGCCGCAATCGTCGTTTCCGTCTTCAACGTGCTTTTTGCTGCGGCGAGGCTTGATGCCTGCTTCCTTTTCGGCTTTGAGCCTTTCCTTCTGCTTGATACGCGATTCCGTAGGTAAGACTTGCTCGTCTTGTTCTCCGGTCTGTGTGCCCATCGTCGTGGTCGAGTGGGTACATGCGTCAATCGCCACAGTCGGGAGGGGGAGAAGACAGTCATCTATGATGACGCGTCTAGGTTTCTGTGGTGATTGAGTAGGCTCGCTTCCGAGCAAGACCGGTTCCTCGGGTTGCCAATACAACCGTGTGCTGATGTTGACAACCCCTGCAGGTAGTGGCGCATGCCAATCATATCCTGTTGGTTGATCGGCTACTGCGATATCCTGGATGACCGCAGTGGTATCCAGGTTAATTGTTACACGTCGGATAACATCAGACCATTTCAATCCTCCCTTGTTGGTCGTCACGTAGTGATGGATGTTGTGGTCCGTACGTGTATAGGTGTTCAAATATATAGGCACGTTTCCGTGCGTGGTGGTGCTTCCCAGGATTTTGTCGTTCAGATGACGGATGAGTGTGGTACGTGTCTGAGCTCGCCATTCAGCATGCCGTACTGTTTGGCCGTACCAATCCAACACATGTTGTGGCATCGCCAATTTGCACGTACATGCCAACAGCTTAGAGTTAATCGGTATTGATGTAGCTACCTGAATATAAGTACCACTCGGTGTACTGTCTTGCACATTGAACCGAATACCGAAATGACACAAACGCATCCGTACTACTGACAACTTCAGATCTTCCAGAGTATCACGTACTGGAGATAACTTCCAAACATATCCTGGGGGACCAAATATTATGATTTTCATACGGAGCTTCCTGGCGTTTATCAAAAGGCTTTCGATACGTGACCAATGTGGGGCCACTCTCTTCCCTGGAGTTCGTGCATACCAGTCACCCGGGGTACTAATCCATATGAGAGTGTAATCTCCACTGATCACCGCACCCAGGTAATATGTGCCCACGGTCGTCATACGCTCATTGTGGGAAATACGATCACAGACATAACCTCGGGTGCGGAGGTCGGCGCAAGCCTCTCTCGTATCTTCAATGTCAAAAGCTCTTTTGCTAAGGCAGGTTGCCCCGCTGTCCTTGTTACCCCCCGGCTTTTCGGCCATCCGGCAAGACGACGAGGGGGCAGCGTCGCCCTGCCATCTTCAAGATAAAGAAGATGCGCCTGCAATGTCTGCCAGCATCTGTGCTTCCCTCAGATGCTGGAGCTCAGCACTGCAGCGCGCCGTGGCCTCAGAGGCGGATTGCTCCGCAGATGCCGCCAGCATGGATGGATGATCCATCAGCTGCTTCAGCACGCCCTTGGACATTGCGTCACTGACTGTCTGCAGCTCACGGTTCGTGTACCCCATCACTATCTTCCGGCGGGACCGTACAGCGTCCATGGGTACACTTCCACCGTGCTGGGCCAGTGTCCTGGCTACGAAGCAATCGAACGTCTCAAGATCGTCGATGCTATCGCCTCATCATAGCATCGGCGAGCGTCTCCATCAACCCCTGAGGCAGGTTTCCCTGCAATTGTTCGCGCTCCTGCGCCGGGGTCGGCTCGCCCGTCAGCACCGTCTGAAATGACGCGCTGATTGAGATCGAAGCGGGTTGCCCCGCAGCTCTAAATCGATCACACCTGATCGACAGACGCCCTGATGGCAGCTTCGTCGTCGGCATGATCTTGGAGCCCTCGGGGAGCTCCATCTTGACCTGTCCCTTCCCAGGGAATATCAGCTTCTCCTGTTCTCACTCGAGCAAAATAATAGTGCGCTTGTCCTGCATACTATCGAGGCCTAGGATGGCTGGCAGGTCTTTGCCACAGCCTGACACAATGTTCGTCTTGTACGAATCGAGCTGGGTCGAGCCCTGGTACTCGCAGGCAATACTGAAGGTGCCTACGGTATCCGCTGGGGCCGACCCTTCGCCCACCCCGTTGATGTTCAAACGAGAAACTTGCGGCTCGTGTTTTCTCCCATTATGTTGATCTTCGAACCTACATCGATGAGGATGGAGTTCCAACCATCGTCCAAGAAAGTCTTACTCGGCTGCTTGATGTGCACTGTTCCTGAAGTGCCAACTGTGCCATCCGGCGGGCTTCCCCGCGATTCCGTTGTACACCCTGGCGGGTTTCCCCGCACTACGCTGGCACCCAGCCAGCCTTCGGCCATACGTGCCAGGTCGACGCACTGGAAGTACGACACGTTCTGAGCATGAGCGCCACGCTCTTCCCGCCAGTTGGCATACTCATCACGTGTGCTCTTATACTGCTCGCGGGTGGTGCGTCTCGTCAGCGTCAGATACGAATGAAGGGCGATGTCCTGCAACCCCTCATTCGTGAGGTGATCCCTGTACTGCAACCACTCATCGAACTCCTCGTTCGTAGCTGAGAAATCTACGGCCCTGGCTGCTGTTGCTGCTGTTGCCACTGAGGAATCTGAGAGGTCCAACGACACATTCTCAGTCTCAGGATTGTCGGCATCCAGCATAAAGGTTGTGTGCGCATTATCCATTTGGGTCTGGAAATGCCGAACACGCAACTCACGCAGCTGCTCAGGGCCCAGTGCCAGCTCTGCCCCGCCCCCACTCTGGGGAGACATTTGAGGAGCCACCCGTGGGGTGTTAGGCGTTAGGCAGGTTTCCCTGCTGAGGCGCCGTCATCGGGATAAGCTGATCGAAGTATCCCGTCTCCATCGGCGGCCTCACCTCCTCCGGCAGGTTTCCCTGCTGCTGGGGCTGAGCTGTCTGCCTGTCTAGCATCCTGGCTGTCATCTCCTCCACCATGCTCCTCAACTCCCGCAGCTCCCTCGCTGCTTGCTCAGGAGCCTGAGTGTAGGAGCCGGTCCATGGGAATGATGACGCTATGATGCCAGGCGCTCGGCAGATAGCACATGGTGGTTGCTGAGGGTCTCCCTCGCGCTGATTTGCAGCATGGCCCACCACATTTGAGTTCCAGCACTCCTCATGGAATAAGTGATTGCACCTCAAACGGTAAACACTCTCCCTGGGCTGAAATTCCTCGAGGCATACTGCGCAGGTATCTTCCATCCCAGTGAAAACTTCCACATCTGCTGCTCTGGGATATACCCGCCGCTGTCTCTCCAGGACCGTCTCGGAGTGCATGAAGGTCGCTGGGGGATCCCCTGGTGGATCCAGCACCTCCGGCACTCCAGCAGCCACAACTGGAGGAGCTGCTGACACGGAGGCTGTAGGCGTCACAGCGGGCGAGTTTCCTCGCATGGGTGAGCCTCTGTTCCTCACAACCTCAAGCGCGGCTGCACGCGACTGATCACGCACGTTCTGCACGGCCTGTCTGCGCCTAAAGCATGCCTGTTGGGTGTGGTATGTCTGCCTGATATAGTCAGGCACACCTCTACTGCCAGACGATATCGAATGGGCAGTAGGCTGGACAGCCACATCTGGCGTCGTCGGCGCAGGCATAAAAGCCATGTGCGGATACATGGACTGATCGCTACAGCGCACGTTTGTGAGGCTGTGGAATTGATCCGCCATCTCGCGAACAAACTTGTTCGGAACTCTGGACCCATCAGGGTACAGCGGCGGATTCATGCGTGCTGGCGATGGTCTCTGGCCCTGGGCCATGCTCGGGTGAGCATTGAAGGCTGGGATGAAGGCTCGCTGCCGAGCAGGATCCATTGGATTGGGACCCTCAGGCTCCCAGGACCATGCCGGCCTCCACCTCTGACCACTCGGGTGAGGCAGGTTGTGACTCTGCACCTGTTGCACAGCAGCTGCCACCCTTGTACGGTAGTCTTCAGCCATACCAGCGACTGTGGTTTGTCCAGCAAACGGTCGATGATGGCCTGGAGTGCCGGGCAGGTTTCCCTGCTGACTCGTTGGAGTGCCGGGCGGCATCATGTTCAGGAGAGCTGTACCATGCTCAGCCCTGGCCGCTGCGATCCTCTCCATGAGGGTGCCACTCGTGGCAGGGCGACCAGGAGTCCCGAACGGAGACTGCGCAGGTGGCGTCGCCATTGGGGTCATGCCCCTCGGTGTGCGCATACTATGCGAGGGGCTACCATGCATCTGCTCGAATCGAGCAGGCTCTCCAAAGATGCGGCCGAAAGTCTGCGGGTCTCCCTGCGGCTCAGGCATCTCATTCGTGAGTCCATTTATGGGCAGGTTTCCCTGCATGGCCTGACGATTACGCGTCGCCATGGCGGACATGGTTCCCTGGCCAGCGGCCCAGGGGTCTTGCTGATATAATATATCCGCCAATTGCTCCACCTGTTCAGGATTTAGAGCGGCCGCGATCTGGTCCAGATCCGAGTTGCTGATGGCCTGCCAAGATATGGCACTAGGCCCTTGGCTTGGAGCGCGGCTTGGAGCCGCGCTTCCAGCCTCGCTCTCGGTGATCATAAAGATCTGGTGGATTTCTGGCTGGTTTCCCAGCGTGGCAGGGCTGTAGTGATCCCCAACTTCTCTGTGACCGTAAACCACAGGAGGGTCGACGCCCTCTTGGTCGCGAGAGAACTGGTACTTGACACTAGCACTGCCTACATCAGTCCACCAACCAGGGGCCGACATTATGGCGGTGGAGGCGCGTGCCTTACGATCTCCCAGATACTCTGGGTTGCGCCATTGCTTCCCCGTGGCAAGGTCCTCCACGTGGGAAATGTAGCACGGTTCGATGATACCGTCATTTCCTTCGGATAAAAGGACTCCATTGTCAGACCAACAAAATTTTATTCCATCCTGCAAGGCCTTATGCCAGTCCACAAAGATGGTGATGTTGGAATCTGGGCCCCACCCACTGTTCACACTGCGACGGCGGACCGTCGGCACAAAGTGGATGCGTGACCGGCCTGTCCCCTTTTCCTTTGAGTTGCGTTCGGAACGACAGGAAAGGCCATACCACATAATACCTTCCAAGGCAGTCCATCGAGTACCATGCATGGCTACCTCGGGGCATGGGGCCGGTCTCCCGGCAGGGTTGTCGTGTAGTACGATGTACTTGTACAACGACCATGCCACGAGCGCCCTTGAGAGGCACGGATGAAGATGTCGGGCTTGCCAGATTCCCACACTAACACCTTGAACTGAAGGCGTTGTTTCTCTTCACCGTCTGGTTCGCGGACATGGACAATCTCCATCATGATGGCAGCCAGCTGGTCCACCGATCGCGGTGATGACTTTGGCCTCGTCATGTTTGGGATTGTACCCATCATGTCTCGTTCGTCCGGTGCCACGGATACTCATTTACGAGCTCTACGAAGTTAATCAAACCATCATGATCATCGAATGTATTCAGGCTCCACACAGGATTGCGTGGTTTGTCAGGCGTGTGTCTGCATATCCTACTGAGGGCTTTACTCAGTTCCTTGAGGGTGTGATTCTTACTCGGGATAATATTTTCTTGCCTGCACTTCCTCATAAATTCCACATCCACCGAACGTATCGGTGGGAGCTTTCGCAGGGCAAGTCTATCCCTGATCACGGTCTGACTCCCACAGGTGAAGGCTGCGCCCCCTGGGTGGTGCAGCTGATCCTCGGGCGGGTTTCCCCGCACAGGAGCCTCTGTCGCCGAAGAGGCTGCGGCTCCTGAAGAGGGGGAAGCTGCAGCGGCAGCGCCTGACGGGTTTCCCCGCGGTGACTCTCGACCGGCGCTGCCCCTAATCGTCGGCACCCAGGTGCCCCTAGACAGAGCACCTTCATCGGAACTTTTGGAGAGTGAGGCAGGAGGGGAGGCCGGCGCAGGGGCGCACCCTGTACGCTCGAAAGCCGTAGCCTTACTGGCGATAGATCCGCTGCGACTAGGCGGGCGTCTACGTACTTCTACAGGTTCCTGTGGTGGCTGTCTGGGGTTGGGTCTCTGCGCTGGAGTTGCTCTAGTCGGTGATCTCGGCGTTTTAGAGCGGGGCACCTCCATCTGCACATCTGACCCAAGCTCCTCAGAGCGTGCTGTTGTCTTCGGTCTCTCCTCCGAAAGCGACCTAGGGGCCGGTGTTTCACTCTTAGCCTTCGGTTGGAGTGGAAGTGGGGGCTTCTTCGCCTGCGCCTCTTTCATGTAGATCTTTTGGGAGTGCATCAGCATCTGGCGAGTTGCCTCGCGGGTGCGTTCCTCTGCTGTCCGTCTACGTTCCTCATCTGCCGCAACTCGCTGGGCCTTCTGGTCATCGTCGTCCGTCGGTTCTGGCCGTTGGGACTGGCTGGAAACGCCGGGCGAGTTTCCTCGCATTCCAGGAAGGTTAAAGAGCGCATCTTTTTCTTCCTGGGACATGGGCACCAGTCCCCTCGGAGCCGGAGGAGGCTTAACCTCCTCGGCCTTCGGCCTCATGTGAACCGTGATCCCGAGACGACGATTGATCTCTGCGATCTCGTCTTGTGTCATCGGGGTCAGCGGTGGATGACCCTCCTTATGAGGAGTACGGCCTCTGTTCGGGCTCAAACCCTCGTTGAGCCCTACAGGGCATCCCGGCCTATGCTCCTGAAGCGGCTCTGAGCATGGTCCACAAACTGCATGAGGTCGGTGCAGTTTGCGTGCTGCGATGACGTTACGCAGCTGCGTTCGTACTTCTTGTATCTCACCAGTACGAATGTTCGTCGCAAGCTGGTAGCCACCGCGTATGGACTTACCCTGAGCGTCTCTATAGGCGGGGCTGCCCTTGCCGAAGGCCGAGTGTTCCCCTTTTCCGACGCCTTGGGTCATTATGAGGAAGCAATTCGCCTCCTCGCCTAAGAGCGTGTTCCTCTGGGCCAGCTTGCCTCCACTCACGAGGAAGCCGCGCCTGCGGATGGGGCTCTTCTCTGGCGTGGATGGGAACGAGACCTTCCGGCATGCTCATCAGAAGAGGCTGCCGATGCAGCCTGAGCGGGAGCCGGCGGAGGCTCCTGCGGAGGCTCCTGCGCGATCCCAGGTGGATCGTCTAACAGAGGCAGGTTTCCCTGCTGGCTGGAGCCCGGCGCAATTGGCGCTTGTGCCGGTGGCGTTGGTGCGTCAGGCTCGTCGGGGTCGAAGTCCACCTCTTCCTCACCAGTGACCTCCATCATGAGGATTGTGGTTTCGTCCTCGCACAGCCCGCGACCATCACCCTCTTCGTCTTCTGATGTAGAAATGCCAATGATGACGGCCATCGGTGCAGCCGGGACGGGCAGGTTTCCCTGCGTAGCCGGCGTCTGAGCATCGCTTGGCTGTCCCAGAGTAGGCGGCACGGTTGTCGGCTCAGGCTCGTCGCCAAGCACAGGCTGCCCAGCAATGTTGCGCATGGCAGTATGATTGGGCCATAGTCCCGCCGCCTGGAGACCCCATCCTGGCGGAGGAAGAGCCTGGCCGCGCATGGCGGTGGCCCTTTCAAGGGCCTCGCGCCAACTCCCTCTGGAGTACCACACATGCCTCTGCACGTCCTCAGGGTGCACGCTGTCAATAAGAGTCAAGGCTGCCAACACTAACTCCGAGTCGTCGCAGGCGTCAGTGTCATGCAGCATCATGTTACCAGCTTCGATGCTGTCTTGACTCTCGGGATATGATATGGTTAATATATCGTGCAGCCTCATGAGGGTTTGCAGTAGTGTGCGTGGTCCGTAATCGCCTGGAGCAAGCGACCAGGGGGTATAAATGGGTCCCCTGGTACGCCCGCAACGAACGCTTGAGACTCCATTTCTATAAGTTCAGCGTGATTTCGACGATAGGTAGGCCTGTTTCCAGGCATGAGGTCGGGTGGAGGTTGGAGGTTGCGGTCGACCTCTGAAGGCGAGGCCTCTACAGTGACGTCCTCGTCACTGCTCTCGTAGGCCGTGATGTTGCCTGGGTTCCCTAACATCCAGTCGAAGAAAGATAAAGGCTGGTTTCCCAGCGTTCCTTGATCCACGGGAGTGAGGTCGTTGTTGCCGACAACGAACCTGCGGACGTACTCGAGGTAGTACGCGCACGGTCCATGGCCATACGCCTCGAGCTCGTCGACGTTGTCCATGCAGCTAACCCAATTGTAAAATATCTGTTTCATGGCCTCAAAATCCTGGAGGCTCAGATATTCAATAAATGGTTCACTTGAGCCAAAATGGACTTCGGTCGATCTGCCCTTTCCATTTCCCTTCGCTGGACAATCTCTCACAAGATGGTCGGTACTATCACACTCATGGCACTATAGGATCTGGCCGTCTCTACCTCGCGGGTTTCCCCGCCTACCTCTGCATTTGCCTGAGGTATCTCCACGGCCTTTGCAGCGGCCTTTTCCTCCGAAAAAAATATCTCATCATACTGATCATCTGAGAGCCTCTGGAGGAAGGCCGTGATGCCTCGTCCATTCAACCTACGACGACCCCGTTTGCCTTTACCTTTTCCTTTGAAACTCCTCCGTATCCTTCTCCTAACACGACGCACTGGTTTTCGTGCGAACCTCCTCCACATCCGTTTTGCCTGTTGCAGTAACCAAAACAAGTGTTCAGCACGCTGATTATCATTTTCCATATTCATGATGTCTGTCCAATCTAAAGCTCCAACACCGTCTGATGATACAGTATCTGCGTCGGTGCCGGAGTCGAAATCGTCGTCTCCCAGGTAGGTGGATACACCGTCGGTTAGGGGGTTTGATTCACCCCATGGGGAACGGTGTGGTTGAGGCTCTCTGGAAGGAGGGCTGGTTGCCCAGCTTGGTTGTGATCGATCCCATGCGAGTAGAGCAGTGGATTCTCCAGGATCGTCGGCCCACATGCTTGAGGGCCCGTTTCCAGGCTGGGCTTCAGTGGTTAAGGTAATGTAGAAATTCCCACTACCAGATCCCCTTCCCCTTCCAAACACTGATCCTAGATTGTCAGGAGACCGTTCTGATAAGTGACCTATCGAACGCATCCTTTCCAGCAACTCATACTGTTGTTGTGTTCGGGGCATTTGGTGATTGAATGGCTGCAAGAGTTGCATGGCTCGCTGGCTGCCGACGCCTAAGGCGCGGAATGGGATCGTAGTTAGTAGTTGGAAATTGGGAAGGTCAAATCCCACCGACTGTGCCTCAAGTCGGGCCATTTCGAATCGGGTAAGGGTGACGTCGATTCGTTCTCCGCGAGGCACATGAAAGTCGATGAGTTGTGCGCCGGAAATGAGCTGGCGCTCATCTTCCAGGCGCTCGAACTTCATGCTTAGGAGGAACATGATGTAGGTCGCTGGGTCGGTGTGCACCCCATCGATGTCAGCACCATAGTTTATATATAATGTCAGGTGGTATCCTCATGGCGAGCGCCCTCGCTAGGCCACCCAGGCCGCGTTGCATGGCGGCCGCTTGGGCCTGTGGCGTCATACGTCCGCTTGTGACGTTGAGCCACGCGTTGACCTCATCAACGTACTCGCGGAAAGGTACGTTGCCTTGAGGGGGCCATGTGTTTGCCCATCGGTGCTGTTCTCTCCACGACGCATGTGTCCGATTGCTGCATCCAGCGCGAACCATATGATGGCGAATATAACCAGCCCAAGGCTGTGAAGATATGGGTGGTGATTAGGCGCGTTGCCGCGCTGGGGTAGCGCCTTGTCAAGTCTCCGAAGCGCTTTATCTCGCGGGTCCCCCCGCCTCTGCTTCAAGTACTGAGCTTTTGGCTCGTTGCCGAGCGGTTGGTAGTAGCGCAGTGATGAAGCGTATATGGTACCAATGTTGTTGTCTAGACGTCGTACCTCTCGTGTTGCTTCTTGCTCTTGGATAGATTCTCGTAAATGTACTGGGAGTGGTGGCGCAGGGTGGTAGTTGGTCACGAAGATCGCGCCGTGTAGCGCGAGGATAAGAAGAGCAAGAGCTGACCGCACGAGAGTGCGGCCAGCTCCGCTACCAAGTCGAAAATGACTATGGTAAGTCAAATAGCATCCGATTCCGTGGGAAGCGGATGGCAAATAGCGCCCGGTATCGCACTGAGGTTGTTCAGTAAGAGGAATGGACGGATAAGATAGGATAAGATCGATGTAATGATCTTTCCAGCACATAGCGAACACTCGCGGTGTCCGGGCAAATAGGGCGCGCGTGCCTTGAGCCAAAGGCAACGGCGCGCGAGCTATACTCCCGATTCTATATAACATATCCCAAAGAGCTACCCTTAAAGTGAGCGGCCACCATGGCGTCGACGGCAGCTGCTCGCTTGCGGCCGAAGCCTACCTCTGTCCGACGTTCTGCCCGAGGCTCCCGCGCGCTTCCCTTGTCGCGCCTCTCGGCCCTCCTCAGCGACACTGCGATCTCCCCATGGGCGCGCCCTTGTAGCTGGAGCACATGCCTGCACCAACGACTCGCGGCAGAACTCTCGCCCAGCGGCTGGCCCAGCCACGCGCGCGGCAACCCGCGAGCGCGCACTCCTCAACGGATACGTCCACCATTCTAACCCTCCCGGGGCAATGCACCTCCGAGAAACGACGGAATTGCCTCTCCACGTTGCCCGCGCTCGTTTTCCATGCGAGGAAGAGCTCCACGAGACGACGGCTGCGGTGGAGCTCGGGCCACTCCGCCGCAGCGCGGCCCCACGCCTGCCGCGCGGCGCCCCCGCCTCGACGACGCACCTCGGCACGCGCCAACAGTTGCCGCAGATGGGGAATTGCCCGCTGCTCGGGGGGGGGTCTGCCGCCTGGCAGGTGCGCCTCAAACAGGCCTCGGCTTCTGTCGCGCGCTCCGCTGCGCCCGCGTCTGTCGCAGACAGGGGGGTAAGCTAACGAAAAGCAGCAAACGCGTGCAACCAAGAATGGTACGGCCGAAACAATTTCGCGTTCTCCTTCACGTTGGCAACGTTTCCGTGCGCCCGTCGAAGAGCCGCCGCGATGGCTTCGCGGGCTCGGGGATCCGCATTCCACTCGCCGACGCCAACGGTCTGGACGCCGCTGCCGTAGGCGAACCGCTGCGCGCCCCTCAGAAACCCGAGGGCAACGCCAGTGCACGTGTCGGGGATGCCCAGAATATCCCCCTGGACGAACAACTCTTCCAGCTTGGAAAGGAAATCGGCGGCCCTTGATTCAACGCTTGCAGCGTCGGGGTTGCCCTTGTCCCCAGCGGTGGCCCAGGAGTAGTGCCCCGCGCACAAGTCGGCCAGCGAACCCCCCAGGAGCAGGCGCGAACTGTTCTCGCCCCCGCGCCCTTCCAGGAAATACCGGGCGAGAATGCGCCGATCGGCGCCACCCCCCTGGGACTCCACTCCGAGCGCATTGCAAATTACTTCCCAACGCCGACTTTCCCACGCGAAAGGCCTCGCCCGACCGTTGAAACGCTGGGGGGGGGGGGGGGGGGGGGGGGGGGCAGCCGAAGTTTTTGACGGACGCAATGTCGTCTTCCACCAGCTGCTGCCCCCCTCAGCGCGGCGCGGGACACGGTGGAGTTAGTCAGGAACTTGGCCAGACTTGGCGGCGTCTCACCCGTTGCCAGCAGCTCGTCCGCGATCGCGAGTTCGCTGTCTCCTTTCATCGAATTGGCCAGAATCTTCTGGGACGAGTGCGACTCGCCCTACGCGTGGAACGCCAGCCGAGGGAACGTAGCTGTTGCAGCCAGGGGTGCACCTAGATCCGCCCCATCGCTGCACCATGCCCGCATCTCCTCTCACAATGCACGTGCAGGTCCCCGTCCAGCTCACCGCCTGCCGCCTGGCACGCGCGACGGACGCAGTGCTCCAACATGGAAGCCTCGCCGTCGCAGCCCATGGCCCGCGCGAACTCCCGCGCCCAGATCACCCGCTCCACGATCCAGGGCCCTTCGGGGCCCAGCTGTTCCAGCCAGCCTTCCTTGAGACCATAGCGTGGGAGGAAGGCCAAAGCCTTCGGGATCGACCACAGAACGGCGCCAAATTCGACCTGGCACGCGCGGCCGAGGCCGTCCGCTGCCAAACGAAAAACAGCACCCTGTTTGAGAATCCTCTGCGTCACGAGCTTCTCGCACTGAGCCATTGCGGCCACCACCCTTCGGCGCTGCTGATGAGGCCCCAAAACTCCGCGGTCGCCCCCGAGAAGCGCACCCCGCCGCACATCGAAACTCCTGAAGGAACTGGGCGTCTCCAAGATTGCACGGGTGGCGACCACTGCGCGGCAACCAGGGCGCGGGTCGGCGGTGCGGACGACGACGGGCGCGTGCGCCGCGGCTGTTGCAGCTGTTGCAGCCGATGCGGCCGTTGTGGGAAACGCAGACACGGGGCGACCCCGGTGCGCACCTTCCGCTCGAATCCGCTCTTTCCACGCCGCTTCTGCTGCCTCGTGCTCGACACACTGCGCATTGCGCATGAGGTTTTCCGTACGTTGGGAACTCCCGGCTCCATGGCCTAAGATGGATTTGCAACGAGCGTCCTTGGACGCCGCGCAGAGAAAGCAGACTGCAAATCTACCATCTACGCAGCCGATCCAAGTTCCAGGCTCCTGGGTGACTGGATTCGTCGCAATCAGAGAGGCGCTGCACTTGTCCTTGTTTTTCCAAAATTTGCCAGCGCCGCACGTCGCAATGTTCTCTGGGTAGTCGTGGCTGGCGACGTGCTCCTCCAGGGTTACGGACAACAAAGGCTCGAATTTCTCGACTACTTTGCTCGGGGCGGCCTTTGCTTTTGCGGCCACGGCTGCCTGGCTGCTGGAGCCGCGGTCCTCTTCGGAGCCGTTGTTGAAGTCGTTATCCGAAGACGAGCCTTCGGAAGACGAGGCTTTGCTGTTACAGCCCGCCCTGTCGTCGGCAACTCCGTCGGCGTCGGCGGCGTCGGCCACTACGTCGGCGTCGGCGTCCGAGCTGTTGCAGACGCGGCTCGACGAGGCCGACGAGGCCGCGCGGCTCGACGAGGCCGCACGGCTCGAGGGGGCGCCTTTCGACGAGGCCGAGGCCGCTCTCGACGAGGCCGCAGAGCTCGACGAGGCCGCTTTCGACGAGGCCACACGGCTCGAGGGGGGCGCTGTCGACGAGGCCGAAGCCGAGGCCGCTCTCGACGAGGCCGCAGGGCTCGACGACGCCGCTCTCGACAAGGCCGCAGGGCTCGGGGGGGCCGCAGGAGACGACGAGGCCGCAGGGCTCGAGGAAGCCGCATCAGACCACGACATTGCCTTGAGCCAAGTCCTACGGACCACAATGGTGATGATGGTGATGGTGATGGTGATGCCGATGGTACGGAGGGTGATGATGATGGTGATGGTGATGATGGTATGGTGAGGGTGATTGTGATGGCGATGATGGTGATGGTGATGATGGTGATTGTGTATGTGATGATGCCCACCATCATCATCACCATCACCATCGCCATCACTATCAACACTACGATAGGATAATCACCATCGTCACCATCGGCATCAGCATCAAAACACAAAACACTCAACTCACTCAACTAAAACCCGCCCTAAAGACAGCCAGTTGAGACCCGACCCTGAACCTTCCCGCGGCGAAAGGAAGAGCAAAGGATATGCCCTTTGACTCGATTGCCACGTCTCTAAACAGACCGGGAAGCCCCGAAGAGGCCACAAGAATCCCAGACAGCTCAAGAGCGCCCCAAGATGCCCTCTGCATGGCTCCAGAGGGCACCAAGAACTTCCCGAGAGCGCCAACGGAGGCTCCCAAAGGTGACCAAAGATGCTCTCAAGAGGATCGAAGAAAGCCCTGGCACCAAGAGCAAAGAATATTCCGATTGACCGAAATGACCCGCAAAGAGGCTAAACATTCTGTCGAATGATCTGAGACACTTGCCTAACGATCCGAGCAGACCGCCTGTCGACCCCAGTCGAGACCCCACCAAGAGGAATGGTAATCCCACCAAGAGCCACTGTCAACAGAAGCCCTATGGCAAGCCTAGCTGGGGAGAACACTTCGGCTTGAAAGGCAGAATAGGGGCACGGCCACTGAGTTTCATGGCCAAGCTACTGAAGAAAGAGGAACGAAAACAGAGGGAAAGCGGAGGAGCGGAGGAGCGGAGGAGGGGGAAAGTGGGAGAAGCAGAGTGCAATTAGAAGAGGATGAGTCAATGAGCAGAGGATATGGAAGAAGGGAGAAGAGCGGGTGCTGGCTGGAGGAAAGAGGCAGAAGACGGAAGGATGCTGCGATAACAAGAATCTCAAACTGACAGCAGGGCGGCGGACGTGTGTAGGAGGCCGACAGGACTCGAGCGCTCAATCACGGCAAGAGCGCGGTCCATGCCACGCCACACGAGTCGTTGCCAAAATGCTCTCATCCGTCCATGACCTGCCCCACACGATCCTCTTCAACCCGCCTATTCACCACCCACCCCACCAGGTTCCCTCGTGCACACCGACAAACAACATCGCAGTAGGCACTCAATACATGGAGGGAGCGCAGACCACCCCCATCCCCCTGTGAGCTGGTCGCCTGGGCTGCTCGCCATTGCCGGCTTGCCCATGCCCTCTGGCCTGGGAGTGCCGCACTTGCGGCACTGCACTTTCCGCGCAAACTGCAGGTCGCCGCAGTTCGGACAGTTCCAGTCCCCCTCGTACGAAGGGAACGCCATGGCCGCGGCGCGAGACTGGAGGAACAAATAATTGCATAAACATCCATTTTCAGAGATCCGCGCGGATTTCTTAGAGCGGCGCTGGGCTGGAACATCCTCACTGGCGCGCGGAGCGCGCCAGGGGCGGCACCAGAGGCGCCGCCAGAGGGCTCCAGCGCCGATGCGAGAAACCCGCGCACAGTTCCGAAAGGTTATTCTTATGCTCCTTTTTGTTCCCCAAGAGACGTCCCTGCGCGACAGACAGCAAACCACCCCTGACCTTGAGAGCGAACGGCCCGACACGGCGACCCTCCAAGCTGCGCACGGGCCCTTAAAGCTGCAAAGCCCGCCGGCTATTCGCTCGGGCGCCTGCGCAACGCGCCGCGATGCCGTGCAGGAAAACGGTGACGCTGGCGCCGACGGCCGTGCGCTGCCCGCCAACGCGTGATCTGGTCGAACGTCCCGCTGGTGCCCAAGGCGCGACAAGAGGATTCCAAGAGGACCTCCAGAAGGCCAACTTCATTGATCCACCCTCGGCCCTGCAATGATTTTAGCGCGCTTTGGCCTTTTCAGACTTCCGCCGTTCCAAGACGGCCCAGCAGGCCCCCAGGCTCGCCCCAAGACGGCCCAAGGGGCCCTCCTCAAGGGGGGGGGCGGGGTAGGTTTTCTTCTTCCGGAAGGCCCTGCCGCACCGTTGGGTGCCGTGCGTGCTACGTTTTTTGTGCGCTGCGGCCGCCAACAAGAGAAGGTAGCCAGCCGCCCCCGGAGGCTGTGCCGTGCTGGCGCGGCGCACGGGGGGGAGGGGGGTGGCAGCGGCATCGGGCTTTCATTGAGCGGTGAAAGCGGACGGGCTTCTCATCCCGAGAGGCGAACACATGCGTATCCGCGCCATCGCGGTCGGAACTCCGGGTCGCGATCCCGCGGATACGCTGTCGCACGGATACGTTCTGCGCGGGGCATGTGCTAAACAGTATCCGCGCCCGCCGCGGCTTAAGGGCCCGGCCGGCGAGACCGCGGATACGGATACTTCAAGGACATCGAAGGCGTGCGGCCTCAACAAAAAAATACCCCGGCAAAGCAACCTAACAGCGATGTGCAGAAGCATATCTGGAAGCATTCCCCTTGAGATTAAGTGAGAATCCACTTGTCGAATTCTGTTGTTCTCGCAATGGCAGCCTCCGCCTGCCTCGGCTTGCCTCGGCCTCAGCCTCAGCCTCAGCCTGCCTCGGCCTCAGCCTCAGCCTCAGCCTGCCTCAGCCTCAGCCTCAGCCTGCCTCAGCCTCAGCCTGCATCAGCCTCAGCCTCAGCCTGCCTCAGCCGCAGCTTGCCTCAGCCTCAGCCACAGCCTCAGCCTCAGCCTGCCTCAGCTTCAGCCTCAGCCTCAACCTGCCTCGGCTTGCCTCGGCCTCAGCCTCATCCTGCCTCGGCCTCAGCCTCAGCCACAGCTTGCCTCAGCCTCAGCCTCAGCCTGCCTCAGCTCAGCCTGCATCAGCCTCAACCTCAGCTGCCTAGCCGCAGCTTGCTCAGCCTCAGCCATAGCCTCAGCTTCAGCCAGCCTCGCCTCGGCTTGCCTCAGCCTTAGCCGCAGCCTGCCTCGGCTTCAGCCTCAGCCTCAGCCTGCCTCAGCCTCAGCGTCACCTCTCAGCAGCCTTAGCCTCAACCTCAGCCTGCCTCAACCTCAGCCTCAGCCTCAGCCGCAACTCGCCTCAGCCACAGCCTCAGCCTCAGCCTCAGCCTGCCTCGGCCTCAGCCTCAGCCTCAGCCTGCCTGGGCTTGCCTCGGCGTCAGCGTCAGCCTGCCTCGGCCTCAGCCTCAGCCTCAGCCTGCCTCAGCCTCAGCCTCAGCCTGCCTCAGCCTCAGCCTGCATCAGCCTCAGCCTCAGCCTGCCTCAGCCGCAGCTTGCCTCAGCCTCAGCCACAGCCTCAGTAGTGTGATGGTAGTAGTGGTGGAAGTAGTGGTAACAGTGAAGTAGTAGTGATGGTAGTGGTAACAGTGAAGTAGTTGTAGTGTGTGGAGTGATGCAGCAGGGTCAGGAGCACCGCCGCCAGACCGAGAACTATCAGCATGTCCTGGCATTAACGTGTGCAGTAGGCGCTGCGCAGTGCCTTGGAAATGAAATCTTCGAAAGCAAGGCTGTAGCCAAAAAGGCTACGGGGACGATGATGATGATGAAGATGATGAGTCTTGGAAGTCTGGGAAGTGGAAGAGCACGAAATGGCGTACAGTTGGCTCCGGGCATTCAAAATGTGGTCCGGGAGTGGTGTTCTGGGAAATCCAAGAGCACGAAGAGGCCTACGGTTGGCTCTGGGCATTCAAAATGTCGCCCGGGAATGGTGTTCTGGGAAGTCCAAGAACACGAAGTCGCCTACAGCTGGCTCCGGGCATCCAAGATGTAGCCCGGGAATGAAGTTTGGGGAAATCGAAGAACACGATGTGTCCTACAGTTGACTCCGGGCATCCAAAATGTGGCCCGGGAATGGAGTTCTGGGAGGTCGAAGAGCACGAAGTGGCCTACAGTTGGCTCCGGGCATTCAGAATGTGGCCCGGGAATGGAGTTCTGGGAGGTCGAACAGCACGAAGTGTGTGACTGTTTGCGAAAAACGAATTCGGACCCAGCTCCCCGGATGCCGCCCGGACCCCCCTGTGGAGTCATCTGCTGCTCTCTTTTGACCCCACTAGAAACCTCTCATTCTTCGCTGTTAGGTAATCTCCTGTGATAGGATGGACAGCTCGGGTGACCGCGTCGTGCAAAATAGCGTGGTCCAGGCGGCCCCCCCTTCCCCCCCCAGTCCCCCCCCCTGTGGACTGGGAGGACAAAGGGTGGGCCCCCCTGTGAAGGGGAGGTCCGAGGAGGGCGTCCCCCCTTGGGTCCTGGCGGGTCCCAGAAGGGGCGCCAACGGGAGTCCCGGGAAGGTCCCGCTTTCAGGGTCGACAGCACTTGCCGCAAGGCCTTCGTCAAAATAGCGTCGTCGGACAGCCTTCGTCGGAGAGACGAGGAGGAAAAGGGTGAAAGCTGGTGGACAGCCACTGGCCAAATGTGGCACGGGGACCACACACACATACACACACGCAGGCACGCACGCACGCACACGACCACACACACACACACCAACACACACACCAACACACACACACACCAACACACACACCAACACACACACACACACACACACGCGCACACACACACACACACACTCACACACACACACACACACACGCGCACACACACACGCACGTACGCACGCACGCACACAAACAAACACACACACACACACACACACGCACGCACGCACGCACGCACGCACGCACACACGCACGCATACACACACACACACACACACACACACACACACACACACACACACACACACACACACACGCACACACACACACACATACATTGGAAATCGGTTCGACTTTCTGATATCCCTCTGCTTCCCCCCCCTCTCGCAAGATGTAAACACATGTGCGCCGTATCTGCGGCCCACCGAGATTCCGATCCGGTTCCCCAAAGGTTTCAACTACGTCCTACGCGTACGGCTACCCCACACAGAACATGCCCATCGACCGAGGTCCTGTAGAGAGTCTGTAATGTCGCTCATCCACGCGCTTCATGCATGTATTAAACCAAATACCCGTCGCATCATCCCTGTATCGAGACGCATCGTGGCGTCCACGCGGCGTCCAGACGCGCTCATGCGGAGATGGAGGGTGCAAAGGGCGCGCGCGCGGCCAGCCGGCGACGGTCCATGGGAGCCTCCTCTTCTTTCTTAACCAGATTCTCCGGCTTGCAACGAACTTTCGAGCCCTGGCGCCATGGCACGGGTGCAACATGCAACAGGCGCACACATTCAAACAGCAAACGGAGATGCCACAGACTACTCAGCAAGCCTGCCAGTCAGTGCGAAATGACAAGTCACATCGGCAGTGGCAACAGCAACGGGAAACGCATTGCATGGGGGACCTGGACCGGCAATCAGCAAATCTTCTCCGAGCATGAATTGAGAAGCTCGCGAGCTGAGCGATTCGCGGGACTCCGATCGAAGGACGAATACTTGATGGAGATGAATCATAGTTCCCCTGGTTTCAAGGGAACGAGGGGCGATGACTAAGAGGAGAAGGCGGACGAGAACCTTCAAACAAATAGCGGAGCAGCAGCAGGAGGACATGGCAACAGCAAGGAAGAAAGTGACGACGAGAGAACGGCTGATGAAGGAGAGAGATTTTGCTTCGAAGCAAGCCACCAATCAGTCACATTCGGTGCAAGAGCTGCGCGGGCCCGAGCTATTCTGCCAGCTGCCAGATGTAAAGGCAGCCCCAGCAGCTCCCGAAAGTGGCGAAAGTTCCGCTGATCGCAGCTTCCCAGAGATGGCGAGGTCGAATCAGAGTCCGCGTAGGACGTCACTATGCTGCCCCCCTCCCGCTGCCCCCGCAGTTTCGCAGGTTGCAGCCCCCCAGGGATGGCGAGGTCTAATCTGAATCTGCGTAGAACGTCACAATGCAGGCCTCGAAGTGGCGATGGTTTCGCAGATCGCAGCTCCCCAGGGATGGCGAGGTCTAATTGTTTTACGCGCAACACTTC
>CAUYUJ010021440.1:5000-40000 GCA_963575745.1 Prorocentrum cordatum
CCCGAGAGAGAGAGAGAGAGAAAGTTGCGGCTGGCGGCGAAGATCGCGAGCAACATCACACACATCACGAGCGGGTACGGGGAACAACTGTGTGATGCCCAGCAGCAAGTGGTGTCCAAAACCGACAGCGGCCGCTGCTGGGCGGGCGACATTGTTTGTCCCAAGTGGACGACGTCCGCGGCGACACCGACAGCGAGCCCTGCTAAACATGGACAGAAACCGCTGTCAATCTTCGTCACGCTTCTCTCCGTACCACTTTCGACCCGTCAGAATCACGACATCCGATATCCGCTACCGTGCCTGCACGGAGTGGGCGTGTTAGAGTGCGCGCCTGCTCTCTGTTGCCTGTGAGGTGGTGCAGAAGTTTGAACCGCCCCTTTTGAAATTGTGATCTGGCGGTCGTGTCGGCCTCCAGGCGGCCAAGATGGTCTCAAAGACGTCTTCCAAAACAGCCAAGACAACGACAATACGGCCCAAGGCATATCAAGAGCCTCTCAAGTGAGGCTCAAGACGGCTCAAGATAGCCCAAGAGGGCCTCAAGACGGTCCAAGAGGCCCACAAGACGGCCCAAGAGAACTACAAGAGGCCTGTCGAGGGAGCTCGACGGGGTCAAAACCAGTCATGTTCCGTAGGTGGCCGAGAGAATTTCAAGCTCTCGCCTGTTCGGGTTTCCGACCACCCAAGACTGCCCGAGAGGCTTCCAAGAAACCCCCAAGCTAGCTCCAAGATAGCCCAAGGGGCCCCCGAGAGGCCCCAAAGAGGGCCCAAAGTCGACCCAAAGATCGCCCGAAGGGCCCCCAAGAGCGTCCCGAGAGGGCCCCTAGACGGCCGTGAACCGCTCCAAGGGGGCACCAACGCGGCCCATGTAGAGAGGCCTCGTGGGCTGCCCTGGGCGGTCGAAAACCAAACAATGCCAGAATATCAAAATCCTTCAAGCAACTAATGAAAACAAATGGTGTTGGCCTCATGAGGCTCTCCTGGAGAGCCGCTTGGAGTTCTCGTGGGCCGTCTTGGGGGCCTCCTGGTCTGTCTTGAGGCCTTATTGGGAGCCTCATGGCCTCCAGGACGGCTGTCAAGGCAGCCAGGGTGACGTCAGGACGGCCCAAGATGGCCCAAGACGGCCCAAGAGTCCCCCAAGGCTGCCTCCACACAGATCTAGCCACCCCCAAGACGGCCCAAGAGGCCAAACTATCTTATGTTTCCTGCGTTTGTTGAAAGATTCTACGGTTCTCACATGTTCGGGTTTCCGACCACCCACGACAGCCGAAGAAGCCTACAAGAGGCCTCCAAGATAGCTCCAAAACAGCCCGAGAGCCCCCCAAGAAGGCCCAAAGCCGACCCGAAGATCGCCGGAAGGGCTCCCAATTGAGCCCCAAGACGGATGTGAACCGCTCCAAGCAAGAGGGCACCAACGCGGCATACAGATGTCCCTAAGGCGGCCTCCATACGCGTCGGACGGGCCAAGAGTCACCGATGCGAACCAAGAGACCTCAAGAGGCCGCCATGAGGTCCCATGTGGTCCCCAAGAGTCCACTAAGAGGCGTTCGGAAAGCTCTCAGGAGCCCACCAGAAAGCCCCAAGAAGGCCACAAGAAGCCTCCTCCTCATCCGCCGCCTCCTCCCCCTCCTCCTCCTCCTCCGCCTCCTCCTCAGCCTCATCCGCCTCCTCCTCCTCCTCCGCGTCCTCCTCCTCCTCCTCCTCCACCTCCAAGTCCTCCTCCTCCTCCTCCTCCAAGTCCTCCGTCCTCCTCCTCTCCTCCTCCTCCTCCTCCTCCTCCTCTCACTCTCCTCCTATGGTCTCCGTTCCTCCTGCCTTTCCCTGCCCTCCTCCTTCCTCCGCCCTCCTCGTCCTCCTCTCCTCCTCCGCTTCCCATCCGCCTCATCCTTGTCCCCTCATCCTTGTCCTCCTCCTCCTCCTCGTACTCCTCCTCCTCCTCCTCCTCCTCCTCCTCCTCCTCCTCCTCCTCCTCCTCCTCGTCTTAGTCGTATGTTTCGTCCGATTATTCTTATCATCAGTATTACTAGTATTATTCCTATTAATCGTATGATCCTTCTTCGCCGTCTTAGCATTATTAGTAGCGTCCCTCGTATTCGTATGTTTGTTCTCTTTAAAGTGTTATTACGGTTGAGCTACTTATATGATTAGACTGTTTATTCTTTTTCGTCGCATTCCTTCGCCGCCTCCTCCTCCTCCGTCATCCTTATCCTCCTTATCCTCCTCATCCTCCTCACCATCCTTCTCCGCCACCTCCTCCTCCTCCTCATCCTGGTCATTAGCTTCCTCTTCTTCTTCGTGGTCGTGTTAGTATGCTGCTGCATAGTATCAGTATGAGTATTCGTCGTAGTTGCCCTATTGTTCGTCTTCGTCATGTTCCTCTTACTGTTATGTTGATGCGTTTTTGCCATCTGATTATTATTATTACTGGTTATGATTAGTATTATTCTTATGATTATGATGTGTCTGATCATTCGTCGTACTATTGTTCGTATTCGTCTTCGTCTTCGTCTTAGTAATATGATTGGTCGTCCTCCTCCGCCTTATCCTCCTGCTACGCCACCTTCGCATTCCCTCAGCCTCCACCTCCTCCTCATCATCACCATCATCATCAAGATCATCATCACCATCCGCATCAGTCTCATCAGCATCATCATCAGCATCATCATCATCGTCATCATCGTCATCATCAGCACCACCATCATCAGCATCATCATCCCCATCACCATCATCATCAGCAGCAGCATCGTCCTCATCATCATCATCACCACCATCATCAGCATCATCAGCATCATCAGCACCTCCGCATTATCCTTCTCCTCCTCCTCCTCCTCCTCCTCCTCCTCCCCCTCCCCCTCCCCCTCCCCGTCCTCCTCCGCCTCCCCCTCATCCTCCGCATCATCATCCTCGTCCTCATCCTCCTCCTCCTCATCAGCATCATCATTACCATCGTCAACACGAACCCCTTTTGTGGGGTATACCTTTCTTCCCTGCAGGCCGGGCCCCGGCAAGCGGCGGGGCGGCCACGGACCGTCGGCCTGGCCAGCGGCAGCGCTGATCGGCGGGGCGGCCGCGGACCGTCGACCCGACACCCAGAGGGACGAACAGGGGACCGACCACGACGACGACGACGACGACGACGTCGACGACGACGGCGACGACGACGACGGCGACAACGACGAGCGAAAGCGAGAGCGAAAGAGAGAACGACAGCAGGGCCACGACGGACACGAAGTAGGCCCCACGAAGGGCGACAGCGGGGACACGAAGAGAATGCGTATGGGGCCACGAAGAGCGCGAACGAGCGGGGGCCACGAAAGGCAGCTAATGCGGGGCCACAAAAGGCAACGATGGGGCCACTGAAGGTAGCAACTGGGCCACGTAGGACAAAGAGGGGGCCACGCACGGCGACACCCGGGGCCACGAAGGGCATGCACATGGAGCCAAAACCGGCGCGAACGAGCGGGGGCCACGAAGTGCATACGTATATTGGGCCGCGGAGGGCAAGAACGGGGCCACTGAGGGCAGCAACGGGGCCACGAAGGGAGCGAGGGGGCCACGAAGGGCGACAGCGGGGCCACGAAGGGCATGCATATGGGGCAACCACAGGCGCGAACGAGCGGGGGCCACGAAGGGCATACATATATGAGGCCACGAAGGGCAGCGAGGGGGCCACGAAGGGCTGCAACGGGGCCACGTAGGGCAGCGAGGGGGCCACGAAGGGCTGCAACGGGGCCACGATGGGCTGCAACGGGGCCACGAAGGGCAGCGAGGGGGCCACGAAGGGCTGCAATGGGGCCACGATGGGCTGCAACGGGGCCACGAAGGGCAGCGAGGGGGCCACACCGGGGCCACGAAGGGCAGCGAGGAGGCCACGAGGGGCTGCAACGGGGCCACGAAGGGCAGCGAGGGGGCCACGAAGGGCTGCAACGGGGCCACGAAACAAAGCGAGGGGCCACGAAGGGATGCAACGGGGCCACGAAGGGCAGCGAGATCCCGATTCCTAGGTAATGTGTGAGGGAATCCTAAGCGTGTGCGCAAGTCCTGGGTGCCTGGGTGTCGGGAGCGCGGCGCTTGAGTAAATTGCAAGAAAGTCCAACGCAAGGGCGCTATTCTATAGTAAATTGCTGGCAAGTCTCCAGCGAGAGCGCGATTCCAGAGCGCCTGGAGAGCTATTCCTGTATAAATTGCAAGGAATTCCCCAGCGAGAGCGCGATTCCTGAATAAAATGCACGGAAGTCTCGGGCGGGAGCGGGGGTCCTGGCTAAATTGTGAGGACGTCTCAGGCGGGAGTCGTTGTTGTTGTAAACCGGGGGGGCAAAGATACAGTTTGACGCTTCAGACTTTCCAGATAAAGAACAGGGTGCGAGCCCCGGGAAGGGCACTTGAATCGAAAAAATGTGCACCGGACGGGGGGGATCAACATAATTTTTCTTCAGAAATAAGAGATCAACAGCAGCAACAACAACAGCATCACCACAACAACAACAACAATCACTTTACCCGAACGCTCAGTGTTCTCACCAGTGCCAGGGTTTTCATGCGACGCCAGCCAATACCCCCACTTTGTGGAGGGCAGTGCAAGCTCTACCAAATATCCACACGACTCTTCGCCACCACCCACACCCAGCTTCCCGCCCTATGACGTTCGGACACTTCACTTCGTGGCCTGCGGACGACCGTGGCTACTACACTGGCGTGGAGTTCACACCCACAGAAGTTGTTAGGACAGCGCGCGCGGGTAGAAATTTTGAAAAGTCGTGCAGGTGTTTTTCGAGGACCTACGGTGCGATTCGTGTGATTTTATGATGCGCGGTGCTAAAATTCTTAAGAAGCCCAATTGTTTTTGGAGATTTCGGCGTGCGCGCGCGAAGAAAAAACGAATGTGTCCCGCATGGTATTATTTGACAGGGATGATGGCCCTGGCAGGTGCGCAAACGTTGTCGCAAAAGTTCGAAAAAGTTGCTCGCAAAAGCCCGTTTGACAGAATTGTTTAAAAAAAAAAAAAAAAAAAAAAAAAAAAACAAAAAAAAAAAAAAAAAAAAAAAAAAAAAAAAAAAAAAACAAAAAAAAAAAAAAAAAAAAAAAAAAAAAAAAAAAAAAAAAAAAACAAAAAAAAAAAAAAAACAAAAAAAAAAAAAAAAAAAAAAAAAATAAAAAACCAAAAGAAAAAAAGACAAAAAAAAAAAAAAAAAAAGTGTTTGGGTTTCCTAACGAATCAGAATCGAGCGCGCCGGATATATTTTAGAATGCAAAATTTGAAAACCATTGGTTTTTTTGATGTTTTTATGTTACAATATCGCTGAAAAATACGAAAACCTAAGGTTTTGGAAGGAATTTTCGTCTTGCGCGCGCGAATGTCCACTTTACTTTATTTTTTGCAAGGGATTCTTGAAATTTGATTACATTTGAACAAGAAATTTCATTTTATAGTGTTTTTTGCAAGGGAAAGCGGGGGGGAACAAAACAACCGGATCTGGACCCCATCGTTTTACCTGAGGCTTCCTCACGAAAATGATGAAAATGTAGCTGCGGCCTAGGCGCGGCGGGGGGGCCGTGCACCAGGGGGCCCAACAATAATTATTCTTTAGAATTAATAATGTTCAACAACAACAACAAGTTTAAGACCGTTCGCCCTTATACGCTCGAGTGCCCAATCACGAGTACTTCCCAAACCCTCGATACCCGCCCTCTTCGTCTTCGATCGAACCCCTTTTGGGGGGTATACCTTTCTTCCCTGCAGGCCGGGCCCCCGCAAGCGGCGGGGCGGCCGCGGACCATCGGCCTGGCCAGCGGCAGCGCTGATCGGCGGGGCGGCCGCGGACCGTCGACCCGACCCCAAGAGGGACGGACAAGGGACCGACCACGACGACGACGACGACGACGACGACGACGACGACGACGACAACGACGACGACGACGACGACGAGGACGTCGAAGACGACGGCGACGACGTCGACGACGACGGCGACGACGAGCGAAAGCGAGAGCGAGAGAGGACGACAGCAGGGCCACGAAGGGCACGAAGTAGGCCACGAAGGGCGACAGCGGGGACACGAAGGGAATGCGTATGGGGCCACGACGAGCGCGAAGGGGGACACAAATGGCGACAGCGGGGCCACGAAGGGCATGCACATGGGGCCACAACGGGCGCAGCTCCTGGGTGCCTGGGTGTCGGGAGCGCGGCGCTTGGGCAAACTGCCGGATATTCCAACGCAAGGCCATTCTTCAGTAAGTTGCAAGCAAGTCTCCAGCGAGAGCGCGACTCCAGAGCGCCAGGGGAGCGATTCCTGTATCAATTGTAAGGACGTCCCAAGCGAGAGCGCGATTCCTGCATAAAATGCACGGAAGTCTCGGGCGGGAGCGGGGGTCCTGGCTAAATTGTAAGGAAGTCTCAAGCGGGAGCCGTTATTGTTGTAACCTGGGGGCCAAGGGCCCAGTTTGAGCAGGAAGACTTTCCCTGTCAAAAAACAGGGTGCGAGCGTCGAGGGGCACACTTTGATTGAGAGAAAACAGTATGCACCGGTGGGGGGGATCAACAATAATTATTTTTCTGAAATGAGAATTAAACAACAACCACAACAACAACAACAACAGCAGCAGCAGCAGCAGCAGCAGCAACAACAACAACAACAACAACACCAACCACAACCACAACCACAACCACAACAACAACAACAACAGGAACAACATGAAAACAACAACAACAACAACAACAACAACAACAACAACAACAACAACAACAACAACAACAACAACAACAACAGCAACAACGCCAACAACCACCACAACAACAGCAACAGCAGCAGCAGCAACAATCGCAGCAAAAACAACGCCAGCAACACCAACGACACCAACACCAACAACAACGACAGCATCAACAACAGCAAAAACCACACCAAGAACAACACCGCCACCACCACCATCACCACCACCAATAACAACAGCATCATCATCAGCATCATCATCGTCATCATCACCATCATCAGCAGCAGCATCACCATCAACAGCATCATCAGCATCATCATCAGCAACAGCATCCTCATGACCACCACCACCACCATCATCAGCAGCATCAGCATCATCGTCAGCATCATCAGCATCAGCATCATCAGCAGCATCATCATCGTCATCATCATAATCATCAGCAGCATCATCAGTAGCATCATCATCAGCAGCAGCATCCCTATTGCGCGGACGAAGACGAGGTCGGGATCTTGACCCATCCCAATGCGTCCCTAGCAGCAGCAGCATCACCACCATCTTCATCATCAGCAGCAACATTATCAGTGACATTATCATCATCATCATCATCATCATCATCATCAACAACAGAATCACCATCATCATCATCAGCATCATGATCATCAGCATCATCACCATCATCAGCATCGTCGTAATCACTATTATCAGCATCAGCAGCCTCATCATCAACAGCAGCATAAGCATCATCAGCATCATCATTATCAGTAGCATTATCATCATCAGCATCATCAGCATCATCATCCTTATCCTCATCATCATCCTCATCCTCATCCTCATCCTCCTCATCATCATCATCATAGTCATCCTCATCATCATCATCATCATCATCATCATCATCATCATCATCATCATCATCATCATCATCATCATCATCATCATCATCATCATCCCTACCGCGCGGACGACGACGAGGTCGGGATCTTGACCCGTCCCAATGCAGGCTAGTCGTTGGAATTGCGCTGTTCCTGCACTCAGCCTCCGTCCTGCTGCGCTGCTGCACGGGCACGGTGGCGGGATTTGCCGCGGGCAGCTGGGTCGCACAAAACAAGGTGGACTGGAATGGAATGGCAGGAACCTGCCTCAAAACTCAGAAAAGCAAAGTGCAAAAGCCTGGCCTCCGTCCATCGCGCCCACGGGCGGGCCATGGAGGAAGCGCGGGCCCAACTACCCCGCCCGCAGCCTGCGGCGCATGGCACAAAGTTGGCCGCCGAAAACTCGGCGGCGGTGTGCGCGTCTGTCCCCCTGCCGCGCTGCCGAGACACCACGTGCTCGACCCGAGCGGCTGGTCGAGAAGGCCGGACTGCGCACGATCACGGCGTACCCAAGATCGGAGAACACATCCGTATGCACGCCCTTGCGGTCTGGATTCGGGGGCGCGATCCCGTGGATGCGCGGTCACATGCGTACGTTTCCGCACGGGGCATTGCCGCGAAAAAGCGGACCGTGTCCGCTGAGCCGCGGCCCGGGGGGCCCTGCCTGCAAGGCCGTGGATACGGACATGTCTTCCACCCACGGACATCGTGCCCTGGGACAAGACATCCTTCTACTCACCCTGCATTGATCGGAGGAAGGGGCTGTTGAGGCAACGGCGGCCAGGTTCCACGACCGCGCCTTCGCGCCGTCACACAGCGGCCCCGAGGAGGTGCGCTGGGCTCACCGATAGGGAGCCAAGCCGCGCAGGGACACGCGGAGGGGACAGCTGTGGATAGGGTGCGGACAAGGTGCTGCCAACGAAGGCAGGGCGAGAGGTACAGACAGCAAGAGGGAGATGACGATACCACACGCACACTGCCAGCTATTGGTATGCCTTCCGCTCGAGTGGCTCTTCAACACGTGCTGTTGTTCAGCCGAGCGTTGCACAGGTTGCTCTGATACATGGCACTAACTGCAGGACACCTGATTCGCAAGGCTGGCAGATCAGAGGAAGAGGAAGAGCAAAGATGGTGCAAAGGACGGCAAGGCGACTTTGACAGAGGCAGTGGGTACAACTCCTTGTGAGCAGCGAGCTTGGACAAAGAGCATGAACAGATACTGGAGAGAGAGGTCGAAGGCATGGATTTTGGAACGGTGCCTCCGACAAAGGTGTGAAACCGTACGGCATACTATGCCGCTACCGTGCTCGAGCGATAGCACCATCCCTGCATACAAAGAGATGGGCACGGACGCACTCCGCACAATGCGCGCTGATACCTGATTCTCGCCACATGTATCCGGCGTGTACGGCCAACTTTCCCACACCGAAACCAAGATCCAAGATCAAGAATAGAGATGGGCAGTGCTACGCCATTGCTCCACAGACCCTACGACTCAGCCATTTGCTCGGATTGCTAGCTAATGAGCTGAAATGTGGAAGTCCTCTGCCATATCTAACTGGACGATGCCACCTCAAGGCGGATTGAGCTGGATCTGGCAACACTAACCCAAACTAAGCCGGAGTAGCGCCAAGGAATGAACGGCCGATCATGAATTCCGACTACCAAGGACTGCAACCTACCAGAAACCCATGAAACATCCAGCTCCCCAACGCTTCCTCGTCGACTCGTCAGCGTCCCCCCATTCTCCCTCCATTATCCCCCCCCGTTCCCCTGAAGACTACGAGGGCAGGGCCTGACACCCCCCCCCCCCCCCCCCAGATCCCCAAGCCGTCCTCGTCGGCCTCCCCCCCTTAACCTACCTGCTCCCTCCCCTCCCACGCGAACAGGATGAAAGGCGGGGATGGAGAGGAGAGAGGGGGGGGGACAGAGAAAAAAAAAAAAAAAAAAGGAAGATGATGATGAGGAGAGATGGGGGCGAAGGGGGAGAGGGAGGGGGAGGGGGAGGAGGAGGAAGAGGAGGAGGAGGAGGAGGAGGAGGAGGAGGAGGAGATTGTGTCTCGGAGGGTCCTGGGTGCCAGTCTAGGTGTGGGGAGGAGGAGGCGGAGGCGGAAGGAGGAGGAGAAGGAGCAGTCCTCAGAGCTCGTCCTCGCACCAACAAAAGAACGAACAAAGGGAGAAAGGGGGCGAAAGGGGAAAAGAAGAAGAAAGGGGGGGGAAAAAGAAAGAGAGAGAAGAAAAAAGGGGAAGAAAAGGAAGGAAAGAAGAAGAAGAAGGAGAAAAGGGAAAGGAGGAAAGAAGAAGAAGAGAAGAAGAAGAAGAAAGAAGAAAGAAAGAGGTGGAGGGGGTGGCGCAAGGCGGCGCTTCCCTTCGTCGGTTCCGAGGACCCAAGTCTAACAGGCTACATAGCGATCATGATAGCGAGAGCTCTTGACAGTGCCACTGGATAGATCGCGTCTGCGCAGTTACTACTCGAGGTAAGGCGAGTGCTCCTTTCTCCTCCCTTCCTCGTCGCCCTTCCGGCGGTCACCCTTGGCCGGACAGCATGGAGCGCCGCGCAGGTCCCACCGTATGAAGGTCCGGAGAGGAGGAGGAGGAGAAGAAGGAGAACGAGGAGGAGAAGGAGGAGGAGGAGGAAGGAGGAGGAAAATGAAGAGGAGGAGGAGGAGGAAAACAAGGAGGAGGAGGAGGAGGAAGAGGAGGAGGACGCGGAGGAGGAAAACAAGGAGAGGGAAGGCAAGGAGTAGGCTGACACTGGGCCGGAGGAGGTGGCAGAAGACAAAGAAGAGCAGGAGGACTTGAGCGAAGCTGGCAGGGCCGCGCGGAGTAGCGGGTTCCGCCTGGAAATGGGCGGGGCGCGTCGGGATGGGCGAGCACTCCGCGATCGCGGCGGTGGCCTCCGGGAAGGACGGAGGGGGGACAGACAAGGGAAGGGGGGTGGGGAGCACCCTAAATACTAAGAGCTCCATGGAAGGAAGTGTGAGAATGCAGCTGGGTCTGTTCCCTAACCCAGGGTTGAGACATCCGCCATACTCTTTTCCAATCCGAAGCCCCCGAAGTCTGGAGGGATAGTGTCGCGTCCTGGATACCATTTTGATGGTCCTGGGGCCTGGGGCACGAACACGGCCCCCGAGAGCCGAGATCGAAGAAAAAACGCCCTGTCGAAAAAAAAACATCATCCGAGCTTTGAGACCCCACCCTGGGATCACCCCCCCCCCTGCGAACCCCCGACCATCTGCTTGTCCCCCGCCCGGCGATACGGAGCCTCGCGCGAGGCCGCGCGCACCACGCTGGCGGCACCGTCGAGCGGCTGGCAACGGCGCGTCACGACGTGGGCGGCTCCCTGCGGCGGGCGGCAAGGCACAGCTCCAGCCAGAAAGCAGGGGTCCAGACATCCAGCGTCTGGGAAAAAACAAAATTTCGGCCTCTGGGGAACCTCGCCAGGCCCCGGGACCGTACAAAACAACCCAGAACGAAAAGTCGGCTCTGGGGAAAAGAATCGGGACTTCTGGGGGGCACATCGTGAAACAAACAAGACGCCCGAGGCGCAATCGGACACCCGTTGGACAGAGAAGCTGCCCGCACTGCCCTGGCTGTGAAATCCCTGCCAAGTGAATGCAAGGTCAAATTCGCGTGGGGGGCAGCATGCTGGCCGCTTACTGACTGCTTGGAGGTCCGCTGTCGAGATTCAAGCTGGCCAGGGAGCTTGGCGAAGCTGCCAAAGCTGCGAGGTTCCGGGAACCTGGGCCAGGTATAGCGCCGCAAACTCCAGAGGGTGCCTAAACGAAAACCCTCCAGGGTTCCAAGAAAGTCTGCGAGGCCGACAGCGAACACCGCCAAATGTGGCAAAGAAGCGAAGGCAAACTGACCCCCAACGCACCCGAGACATGTCCGCGGGACCGCGGGGCTTCGGCGATCTCTCGCAAGGATGTCCTGCCCTAAAATCGATTGTGGGACGAGTGAAACCGAGAGATGCGACGGTCCGGCACTTTTTACTCGGGCTCTGGATTTCGCGGCGCCGCCGCTCGTCAGGAGCGCTCGAAAGGCGAATGGCTGCGATCGCACAGTGATTGCTGCTACGTGCATGCTGCTGCTCACGCGCCAGACTCTGTGGAAATTCTCGCCTCCTCCTGCCTCCCGCCCTCCTCTGAGCGTGCAGCACGGCGAATCCGTGCAGCGCCAGCAGCCAGAAGAGGCGCCCCCTTGCGGGAGAAGAAGGGCATCCCCTGGAGAGGCCTCAGGCCCCCCAACTGCGCAGAGCACGGCACGCCCACTCCACCCCCCGCGGGTAAACTGGGAGGCGGGGTCAAGGCAGTGGAGGACGCCTAATTCCCACCAGCTCTCTGGGCGTAGGTGGTTTGACGAATCTTCTCTTATGTCTCCCAAAAGCCCCTCATCCCCCTGCCTGGGGGAGGGGTTTACCCATCCCCTGGGCCTGGGATGGGGGGAGGTACGGGGTAGTTAGAGCCAAGATGGCCCAATGTAGCCGAAAGACTCCCAAAGAGGGCATCTGAGAGCGCAAGATGGCCTCCAAGATGGCTCGAGCTACCTCAAGATGGTTCAAGGTAGCCTCCGACATACATCCAAGAGGCCTCAACAAGACGACCCCAAGACGTCTTCAAGTGCCCTCCGAGCCCTCCAAGGACATCCCCAAGAGGCCAGCATGGCTCCAAACCTGCGGAAAATCAATGTTGTTGGCCTTCTCGCCTTTTCGCTTCCGATGGGCCTCGGAGGCCTCCAGATGGCCCCAAGACGGCCCAAGAGAGCTCCAAGAGGGGCCCAAGAGAGCCCCAAGCGGGCCCCAAGAGCGCCTAAGAGCGCTCTAAGAGCAGCCCGAGGGGGCTCCAAGACGGCATGCTTGAGTTTCCGAGGGGGCGGCTATGCAAGCCCCACGAACGACTTCCGAGCACCGAGCAATCAATTCATTGGATCCAGGCCGAAACGTCGTTGAATGGCGCTTATCATTATCATCTGACTTTCTCTCAGCCTCTTCCCTTCCTTGTCGGCCTAAATTTATCGTACATTCCCCAATCAGAGATTGCCTCTGTAGGGGTCCTAGCGGATTCATATGGTTAGGTTAGGTTTGCCGCCGATTTTCGCGGCAGGCCCGGATGCCAGGGTGCCCAGGGGTCCCCAGGTGCCCCGGTGCCCGGGTGCCCGGGGGGTGCCCGGGGGTGCCCAGGTGCCCGGGTGCCTGGGTGCCCGGGTGCCCGGGCGTGCCCGGGGGTGCCCGGGGGTGCCCTATAGCCCTATGGCCCAATGGCCCAACAGCCCTGTGGCCCTGCAACTCTATCGGAGGTGAGGGGGTGAGATCGAAGTGCCGGGAGGGCCCGGAGGCAAAAGAATTTCGCGCCCGGGGCGTGATTCTCCCGGGAGCGAAAAAATGCATGCACACTCCTGGGGGCCCCGGGCCGGGGTCCCCGGGAGCCCCGGGGCCGGATTCATCAGTGAATAAATATTTAACATAAATCCATTCTCGCGAAACGAAAAACCAGTTTTTTTCACCCGGACGCCCCGGCCCGATGCCCCGGCCCGGATTGGTCCCCGGGGCCGGATTCATGGGTGGAAAAAAAAATGCTGTCCTAGAGTGAATTTTTAACTTTAATGTGAAAAAATCATTCTCGGAGCGAAAAACCCTGTTTTTTTTCACCCGGGTGTCCCGGCCCGATGCCCCGGCCCGGATTTGTCCCCGGGGCCGGACTCATCGGTGAAAAAAAAAAAGGTTTTCCTTGCTGAGAATGAATTTTTAACTTTAATGTGAAAAATTCATTCTCGGAGCGAAAAACCCTGTTTTTTTTCACCCGGGTGTCCCGGCCCGATGCCCCGGCCCGGATTTGTCCCCGGGGCCGGACTCATCGGTGAAAAAAAAAAAGGTTTTCCTTGCTGAGAATGAATTTTTAACTTTAATGTGAAAAATTCATTCTCGGAGCGAAAAACCCTGTTTTTTTTCACCCGGGTGTCCCGGCCCGATGCCCCGGCCCGGATTTGTCCCCGGGGCCGGACTCATCGGTGAAAAAAAAATAGGTTTTCCTTGCTGAGAATGAATTTTTAACATTAATGTGAAAAATTCATTCTCGGAGCGAAAAACCCTGTTTTTTTCACCCAGCCGGATGCCCCGGCCCGGATGGGCATCATAAATCCGGCCCGGGCCGGATTGTCCGGCCCGCGGGCCGGATTGCCCGGGCCGGATTGCCCGGCCCAGGCATTGGGCGTCGCCCGTAATGCGCGTGTGTGTGTGTGTGTGTGTGTGTGTGCGTGTGTGTGTGCGTGTGTGCGTTCGTTCGTTCGTGCGTGCGTGAGCGGTAATGGTGGTGATGGTGGCGGCGGTAGTGTTGGTGATGGTGGTGGCGGAGGTTGTTGTTGGAGGTGTGTGTGTGTGTGTGTGTGTGTGAATGTGTGTGCGTGCGTGCGTGCGTGCGTGCGTGCGTGTGTGTGTGTCTGTGTGTGTGTGTGTGTCTGTGTGTGTGTGCGATACATGTGTGCGTGCATGTGTGCGTGCGCGCGAGTGTGTGTGTGTGTGTGTGTGCGCGTGTGTGTGCGTGCGTGCGTGTGCGCGTGTAGGTTCGTGTGTGCGTGCGTGCGTGCGTGTTGGTGTTCGTTGCTGCGGCGGTGGTGGTGGTGGTGACGGTGGTGCCCCCGCTTCGTCTCGAAGCCGTTGGGCCGCCTTCTTGACGCATTGAGCGGTTCTCTCGAGGGATTAAGCTTGGGTAAGGGGCAGGAAAGCGTTACAAGCGCAGCAAGTCCTCAGGACGCAGTGTCGGGGGGGGAGGTGGAGGGCAAGGCAGAGCCCCTCCGCCACACATATACACACGCACCACCACCACTACCACCACTACCACCACCACCGCCACCGCCACCACCACCACCGCCACCGCACACAATGCCACGCACATGCGCGGGAGAAGGCACGAGCAAGATTTACGTGCGATTGGTTAAACTTGACCGCGTCGGTCCATGCATTGAATCTCGACAGACCGCTCACGCGCTCCGTGGCCCAGAAGGAGCGAAGGCACTGGCGGCAGCGCTCGCGCAGTGACATTGCTTCGTGGCACACGTCCCTGTTGTGGCGCACCCTGCGCGCTTTCCATCTGCATGCGCGCTCGGTCCCTTCGCACGGATGTGGAACGCTGCGTTCTGGAAAATTTGGGCGGACCCGATCTGCATATACCATGGCTGGTGGATCATGACACGCGCTGCTGCTGGGGGTCCGAGAACGCGCAGCGTTTTGCTAGCGCTCTGACCGCGCACAAAGCATGTTGGAAACATGCATGATTGTAATCTGTGTTATCCTCTTTCCCAGGGTTGTTAACTTGCCATGCGTGCGTTCTTCGTTAACAGCGAGTGCCTGGGAACCATATATAACACGTGCGTTGTCGTTGTTGATGTCGATGTTGTTGCCGTTGCTATTGTTGTTTGTGGTGTTGTTGCTGTTGTTGTCGGTGTTGTGGTTGTCGTGTGTGCATGCGTGTGTGCGCGCGTGTGTGTGTGTGTGTGCGTGTGTGCGTGCGTTGAGTTATATGCCGCGTGGCTTGGGAAGGGCACCGCACACGAGTGCGCACACGATGAGGGCCCAACCACTGGCGCCTTCGGTGGACCCCCATGTGGGACCACGACACGTGTGAGGGGCGAATTGAAAGCACCCATGGGTTATATAGTCCTTCGGTGGGGCCCCCCCTGGGGCCACGAACCTTGTCATGGTGGACGTTCATTTTCGGCAACATTGGCCAGGGATCTTCACCAGCGGTCCGCCGAGCACCGGAACTGCAGCTCGAAAGCAGGGGGGGGGAGGAGCGGGAGAGGGAGGAAAGAGGACGACTAGGACACCGATGGGCATCATCGTAGTCGTCCTCTTCCTCCTCCTCCTCCTCGCCCTCCTCCCCGTCCTTCTCGTCGTCGTCGTCCTCCTCCTTCTCGTCCTCTTCGTCCTCCTCCTCCTCCACCTCCATCTCCAACTCTGCTTTCTCCTCCTCCTCCTCCCCCCCCTCCACCTCTTCCTCGTCCTCCTCCTCCTCCACTTCCTCCTCCTCACACCCCTCATCCCCTCCAAAACTAATGTCGTGTCCTCCCTTACCTCCTCCACTTTCTCCCCCCATCCTCCTATAGGATACTCCTCCACCGTCTCTTCCACCTTCCCCTCGTCATCCACTTCTCCGCGCCTCCCCCTTGCCTGGGCTTCGGAAAGCGGAAAGCCTCCGTTTTCACCAACGTGGGCGAGATCTTCGTGCAGGCCAGCGCGCCCCGCCGCGCAGCCCGGGCTTGCTCTCGGAGGAGAGGGAGGTGGAGGAAGTGAGGGATCGGTGATGGGAGAAGGGAGGGCATAAAGAGAAAGGATCGCACATCAGCGCTCCTTCACTTTTAAAATTCCCTTGTGAGTGCGCCTGCGCGCGCCAGCTGCGGCGCGCTTGGCCCACCTATTCTGGATAAAAAGAGAATACCGTTGCAACATGCGCCCGTTGGCGGATGCCTTGGAACAGGATTTCTCGATACGTTTGATTTTTCCCAAAAAATCTTCACCGGTGAGACACATCTGCTTGGACGGGTTCTCACGTGACGATAACGTGGCATCCAACTGCTCGTCGAAATAGTGGTGTTTTGGAAGAATCTCGCGAGCCCTCCGGGCGTAGGGCTTCCCCTCTTCCGTAACCCCTCCCCCTTGACCTCCTTTCCCTGGACCTGGACGGGAATTCTCGGCGGGACGTTGGAGCGCCCAAGATGGCCTGAGATGGGGCCTCATACAGACCAGGAAACCCCCAAGATGCCCATGACCGTTCGAAGTCTTAAGCAAATCAATGTTGTCTGTTTTCCATTTTTTCGTTTTCGATGGCCTTCCGCCCAATGGGGCCCCGAGAGGGGCATACAGGCGCTCTATAGGAAGCAACCGAGGCTCCCGAGAGCGCCCCAACAGGGCCCCAAGAGACGCCCGGAACATTTTTTTGTCGCATCCCAGCACGTCAACCGAATACGGCGTTTGGCGGCTTCGCAGGCCGCCCAGGAAACCCCAAGAGGCCCCCCAAAGGCCCCCAAGAGCCTCCCAAGAGGCCCCAAGAGAAAGCTCCCCGACGCACTTCGCAAGACGCCCCAAGAGGCAGCCAGGGCCGCCAAGAAGCCCCCAAGACGCATGAGGCTTCGAAGGGACTCCCAAGTGACGTCCGAAGGGGCTCCGAACGGCATCCAAGAGGAGGCCTCTGGCCCTTCACGTCGTCGTCTTCTTCGTCCTCCTTTTCCTCCTCCTCCTCCTCCTCCTCCTCCTCCTCCTCCTCCCTGTCCTCCTCCCTGTCCTCCTCTTCCTCCTCCTTCTCCTCCATTTCTTCCACCTCCTCAGTCTCTGCCTCATCCTCCTCCTCTTTCGATGCCTCGCCCATCCTCCCCCTCTTGGGGTATGACGGCGTCGCCGGCCCTGTGATCATCTGTACGACGCGGGCCTTGCTTTTTTGATCAGGACAACCCTCGGCATCGGCTCTGGACGGGCTGGCGGGGTTACGCGAAGCGTCCAGAATCCTGAAGAGCCACGTGCGGTTGTGCATCGACGACCACCTGCAGGCGTTGACAATACAAATTGCAGCCACAATCTGGACAGGAGGTAAGTGAGCAAGGCCCTTGGAGGCAAGAAGAGGAGGAGGAAGAGGAGGGAAGGGAGGGGGAGGGGGAGGAGGAGGAGGAGGACGACGACGCGGAGGAGAGAGGTTCCTTAAGGAGGAGGAGGAGGAGGAGGAGGAGGAGGAGGAGGAGGAGGAGGAGGAGGAGGAGGGGGAGGACGCAAAGGTACCTTGGGGGAGGGCGCACGTCCTTACCGTGGGTTTCGACTGTACAAGGAGAAGGACAATGGGCCAGGAGGGGCAGCCGCAATAAGAAACAAGGGGAGGGTGGAGGGAGATGAGGAGGACGATGAGGTGGAAAGGAAGGATCCCCTGCTTAGTTTTTGTCCCCTCTCCCTCCTATCACTTATCCCCCATTCCACTGCGCGACCTTAGCGCGTGGTAGAGTTGCAGATGCCGTCGGCCATGATAATCGCTATCGCGGCACTCAGCGTCGGTCAGCCAGTAGCCGGCGGAGTCAAGCAGGTGGACGTACGCAACCAACGAACAGAGGCAGCCACAAAGCGCACTGTGGTCGTCAGTGCCGTCGTAGTCGTAGATGTCACACGACACACAGGCAAGGTAGTGCAGGATGCATTTGCAAGCAATGGCCTTCACCTTGCCCGAAAGACACGGGAACTCCTTCTGATTCAGCCGCTCGCGACCCATCGATGGCAAAGTAAAGCAATTCCAGGAAAGGCGGCATTTTGTGACGCCGCGATCTGCGCACCATACCCTGTAGTGTTTGAAGAGCAAGTCGAGGGCCATATCGTGCGTCACGTTATGCGCTTCGAACTTCTCGGAGCACCACCGCACTAACCCGCCAGTGTAGAGCCACAGCACGACAGCGCTTGCAGCTAGGTCTTTTCCGAACCCAAGGTAGATGCCGTGCGCCAAGTCCCTGTGGAGCGTGCGTAGTGTGATACCTTGAACGATGTACCACGGCGAATGGTACACAGGAGGCTCGAGGCGCATGAACTGCTCGTGCGTTATCTTGGATGTTCTCCACCGTGCGAGGGGCCCGAAATCCATGAACGTCATATCTGGGTCACCGTTCTGGGCTGGTTTCTGCGCCAGACAGGACTCGCACAGCAGCGTCTTTTTATAATAGCGTGGCAAACAATGCGCTTCCCACCTGCTCTTTGCATCTGCCGCGAACCCCACCCGCGAGCCCCTAGCTATCGAGGCGCCGCGTTAGGAGAAGGGGGGAGGAGCGAGGAAGGAGGAGGGGAGGAGGGACGAAGGGGAGGACGGGGAGGGGCGAAGAAAAGGAGGAGGAGAAGGAGGAGGAGGAGGACGGGAAGAGGAGGAGAAGGAGGAGGAGGAGCAGGAGGAAAACCAATTTTTGATTTTCGCTGCAGGCGCACAAATATACAAAGCCATGGCGGTGTCAGGCCCCGTAAAGCTCGAGCGAGTCAGAAGGAGGAGGAGGAGGAGGAGGAGGAGGAAGAGGACGACGACGACGAGCAGATGGAGGAGGAGGAGGAGGAGGAGGAGGAGAAGCACGAGTAGGAGTAGGAGGAGGTGGAGGAGGAGGAGGAAGGGGAGGAGGAGGAGGGGAGGGGGGGCAGGAGGGGGCCTGTGGTGGAGTTCCCCGTGCAGCACGACTCGCGTAAGGGGTGAGCCAAAATGCATTCGGGGCCGCCATTTACATTTTGCCCGGCGGAGTCGGCGAAAGCCTGTCAAACGAACGCTCCGCGCCAACCCTCGGCGAGGTCAGTGCCGCTCAGCTCGGCCCGGCGCCCTTCGAGCGGCTCGCCGCGCGCGCCCCGATCAGGCCACTTCCCCTCGAGGAGGGCGGTGGAGGACCAATGGGCGAGTTTGGCTACGGCAGATCGTTCGCCGCACAAGCGTGGCCGCGACCACTACCCCTCGCCCCTCCTCCTGTGCAGCGGGGGAGGCGCAGGGGGCAGCGCGCGCGGCCACGTTTGGGCGGCGAGCATTGGGCGGCCCTCATGTCAACGAGCGCGGCGTGCGGGATCGACACAATCGGGAACAAGCGGTCGAAGGCGCTGCCGACGTCGCACATGACGGAACCGTAGCTCCAGATGTGGTACTCCTGGTTGCGGAAGACTTCGGCGCCGTCGTAGTGCACGTACAACGGCGCTGTCTTGCCAACGTCGTTCCATGGCCGTCTGGCCGCCGGGTGGTCAGCGAGGTGGGGCGCGGTGGCGATGGCATTCTGCCACCAGCGGAGCACCCCGTCGGCACCGTTCTTGCCGAAGATGGAGATCTCCCGCTGGAGATATATGTTGCATAGCATGACCTTAAGCTATATGACCGTTCCCCCGACTCTGAGGAAGTCGTCGACGACGTCATCGACGACGACGATCACGACGGTTACGATGACGACGATTACGACGACGACGACGACGACGACGACGACGACGACGACGACGATCACGACGGTGAGACGACGACAGCGACGACGACAAAGACGACGGCGGCGGCGACAACGAGGACGAGGTCGAGGACGACGACGACGACGACGAAAATGCTGACGCTGCAGAGCCCTTCTCTGGGCCGTCTTGTGTGTCGGTTGGGCCTTCTTGGGGGGGGCCTCGTCGGTTTTCTTGGGGCTTTCTTGGGCCGCATTGCGGCTCTCTCGGGAGTCTCTTGGGCTTCTGATCTCGGGGGCCTCTCGCGCCGTCTTGGAGCGCTTGACGCCCGGACATCTCTTGGGACCCTATTGGGGATGATATCGGGGGCGTTTCTGGGTTTTTTCGGGGGCCTCTTGGGGCCTCGCCGGGTCTTCTGGGGCGCCTCTTTGGGCTTGCTGCATGGGGTCTCATGGGGCAGGCACCGCGGAGGTGGAGCGGGGGCAGGAGAAGAAAGAGAGGAGTGGGGAGGCCCGGCCGGCAGACGCACAACACGTTCACACAACACGTTATCCCTCCATCACCCTCTCTCTATACGCATCTCTCTCTCTCTCTCTCTCTCTCTCTCATGTGCAGTTCCGTTCTTTTCCTCTCGTCTCTCAATTCCCCCTTTCGCTTATTATATCACTCTCTCTCTGTATCCTCTATCCTCTCTCTCTCGATCTCCCTGTTCTCCTCATTTTCTTCTCTCCCGTATACCTCCCTCTCTTTCTCTCTTTCTCCCTCTCTCTCTCTCTTTCTCTCTCTTTCTCTCTCTCCTTCACCGCGATCCAAACAACGCGCGGAACGGCATCCTGATCAGTGCCCGCAGCCCAGAGCGCGGCGAAGAGCTCGTGGGGGGCCAGAGCATCAACAAGGTGCTCTGTCGGTGCAGGGTCGTCCTGCAGGGTAGGCGCTGCCAAAGACGAGGAGGAGGAAGAGGCAGAGGAGGAGTAGGAGGAGTAGGAGGAGTAGGAGGAGGAGGAGGAGGAGGAGGAGGACGAGGAGGAGGACGAGGAGGGGGACGAGAGGGGGAAGAGGAGGAGAGGATGAGGATTAGGACAAGGAGGGCGAGGAGGAGGTCCCAGCCCGCCCGCTACATTCTTACGGTCAGCGCTCCTCGTACTGCAGCTTGACCTCAATGCGGTAAGGCTGCAGCCCGAAGTTGGGCGCGAACGCGCGCATGCTCCTGTGGAAGTCCCGCTCGGCGTGGGACGACTGCTTCTCGCCCGCCTTGGCCAGCTTGTTCACCAACTTGCCGCATGATTGGCCTCCGACAAGGCCTCGAACTGCGCGAGCGACGCGAGTGCAAGTGCTGATGTTCATACCGTGCCCGACCTCATCGATGATGAAGTCGCGGAAGCTGTCGCTATCAACAGGCCTCCGCGCAAAGGGCAGGCCGCGCAAAGTACGGGGAGGAAGAAGGGGGAGGAGGAGGAGGAGGAGGAGGAGGAGGAGGAGGAGGAGGAGGAGGGGGAGGAGGAGGAGGAGGAGGAGGAGGAGGAGGAGGGAGAGGAGGAGGAGGAGGAGGAGGAGAAGCAGCAGCAGCAGCAACAGCAGGAGGAGCAGGAGCAGGAGGAGCAGCAGGAGCAGGAGAAGCAGGAGGAGCAGAAGGAGAAGGAGAGGGGCTCCACAGGCAAGATGGCAATCTGCGTGCTGAGACCTCAGGAGCCCCCCACTCCACGGCTTGAAGGAGCCCCGGGCAATAGAGCCCCAACACAGCGAAGTGCACGATAAAAAGGGCCCAACGAATCACGAGCGACTTACAGGTATACCCACTCCACCTCCTGCTCGCTCTCTTTTTCCCTTTTCTCTTCCTCCTCCACCTCCTCCGGTTGCTTTTCCTCGTCCTCCCCTTCCTCCCCCTCCCCCAATTTCCTTCCTGTCTATTCCTCCTCCCTTCCTCCTCCTCCACCTCCTCCTCTCCTCCTGCTCCTGCTGCTCCTGCTGCTGCTGCTGCTGCTCCTCCTCCTCCTCCACCTCCTCCTACTCCTACTCCTGCTTCCTCCTTCTCTCCTCCCTCCTCCTCCTCCTCCCCCTATCCTTCTCCCCTCCTCTTCCTCCTCCTCCTCCTCCTCCTCCTCCTCCCCCTCTTTCTCCTCCTCCTCCTCCTCCTCCTCCTCCTCCTCCTCCTCCTCCGCTTTACCCTTGCCTTCTATCCTCCCCCTGTTCCTCCTTGCCCTGGCCCCCCTTTGCCGTTGCCCTCCTCCCCCTCCCCATTCGCCCCTCGGGCTGGCCCGCGCGCGAGGCAGGGCGCCTCCGCTCGGATGAAGATGGGGCCGCCCGCGAACCTCCGCCAGCGCGGCGCCGGCAGGGGCAGGAGTGCGAGGGGGCCAGCGAGGACAACAATAGGCGAATGGGATGCATACGAGAAGGGAACATTATCAGGATCAGTGGAAGGATGAATCACAAGGTGGGTGAGGACGCATGGGCAAGGGGGAGATATGCAATAGGGAGGGAGTGTGGCAGTGGAAAGGAGGAGGAGAAGAGGAGGAGGAGGAGGAGGAGGAGGAGGAGGACAACGACGAGCACGAGGATGAGGAGGAGGAGGAGGAGTAAGCAGAGGGAGCATGAGTGCCCATTCTCGGGGGCAGCCTCTCCTTCCCCTGACTGTCCCCTCTCCTCCCATCCCTTCCGGCCCGCCTCTGACAGCATAGAGAGAGCGATCAGCAGTGAGAGCGATTGTGATCGCACTCCTCCCCCTCCTCCTCTTCCTCATCGTCCTCCTCGTCCCTTTCCTCCTCCTCTTCTCCTCCTCCTGATCCTGCTCTCCCTCCTCCTCCTCCTCCTCTTCCTCCTCCTTCTCTGCTTCTCGCATTGCCACCATCAGCGCAGCAGCATGCCAAGTTAGCTCGTGCAACTTGGCCCCCGACTCGCTGCTCGCGCCGCGCACGTGCGAGACCCCAGGCCGCTGCAGCTAACTGGAGACTGTCCAGCCAGCCGCCCCTAGGCCTCCGACTTGGACTCCTTGCCCTTCTTGGGCTTCTGGCCGTACATTTTCACATAGGGCAGAAGGTTGTTAGCGAAGTCCAGCTTCTTGCTCGCAAGGAGTGTCCGGGCCTGATCGTAGTGTTTGGCTTTGTTCTTCATCGCGCCGACCTTCAGGGATTATGCTGCCAATGTTTTGAGGGCCCCAGGGGCTCGTTAAGCCGACCGAACTCAAGACAGGGGCTCCGCGGGACACTTGGCAGCACACAGCGTAGATTGCACCCGGCTTGCACCGCGTAGATTGCACAACATAGTTTGCACTGCCAACATATTGCACCGCGTAGTTTGCACCGCATATTGGCCCACCGTTTCGAACATGTTTGTACGGGCGTTGCTTGCTCAGCGTAACCTTCACCACATAGCTTGCACGAGCTAGCTTACATCACATAGCTTACACCTGCGCGATACCATGACGAAGCGGGCGCGTTATATTGCATTGCTCACGCGACATAGTTTACACAACATGGCAGATTCAGCTTTATTATGGTGAAATGCGGCGGAGGAGGAAGAGTAGGAGGAGGAGGAGGAGGAGGAGGAGGAGGAGGAGCATCTCGACGACAAGGGAAAGGAGGGCGATGGGAAGGAGGAGAAGGGGCAGCAGGACAAAGAAGGGGAAGGAGGAGACCGAGGAGGAGCAGGAGAAACAAAATCGAGGTGGGGGAAGAGGAGGAAGAGGATGAATGAAGGGTAACGGGAGGAGGAGGTCACACCACCTTCTGCTTGAGATCGGCGAGTATATTTTTCACGTCCTTCTCCAGGGCCACGAGGGCGTCCAAGGTGGGCCTCGCCAGCGACTTGCCCTCGCACCGCAACCTGTGCTTGTCCAGATCGGCCGCGAAGTTGATCGTCTCGTCGAGCAGGTCGTGGCCGACTTCAAGCGGCGTCCTCTTGGCGAGCTTCGCCAATTTCGCGGCCTCCCTCTCTGCCTTCTGCTTCTCCTTGTCCGTCGTGTCCGCGTTGATCGTGCCGCGAGGGATGAGGTCCATGGCATCGTCGATCCCCTGCTCTCCCATCCACGACTCGGTCTGCAGCACGCCAGCGTGGAGCAAGTCGGTGGCATTGTCCGCGTCGATCGCCATCTCGGCCGAGACTCCAAAACTCTCAGTCAAGGAGCTCGTCGCGTCCACCGATCCACCTGAATCGGCCAAGTACTTCCTCAGGTCCTTGTTGTCCGGGTTGATCTTGTCTGGGCGCCACCATCCCTTCTTCTCGTTGACCTCCACCACCTTTTTGATCGTGGCCTCGTCATAATGGAGGTCCTCCTTCATCTGCCTCACTGTGTACAGCTTCAGGCTGTCCGTGCGGGACTTCCGCATCTCGGCGACCTTGTTCATCTTCACCAAGAACTTAGCTTCGTCGAAGTCACACTCCAAAAACTTCTGGAACAGCTCGAGCTTGGACTCTCCATTCCTGAGCGATTTCATTTTCGCGGGGTTCCTGTAGAGCCTGTCGAACCGCTTCCACTCGTTCTTGTGCGTGGTGGAGTTGCCACGCGCCCCCGCCTTGCGAAGGACAGGAGGGTGAGGGGGAGGAGGAGGGAAGAGTAGGACGAGGACGACGACTATGGCTGAGGAGGGAGAAGTAGGAGGTTGATTAGGAGTATTGGGGGTATAGGGAGAAGGAGGGAGGAGTAGGAGGAGGAGCAGGAGGAGTAGGAGGAGGAGAATGAGGAGGAGGAGGAGAAGGAGGAGGAGGAGGAGGAGAGGGAGGGGGAGGCAAAGGAGGAGGAAGGTATCCAGAGAGGAACGACGGGGGCCTTCGCAAGGTTCTTCGCCGCAAGGATCGTATCCTTGCCGTCGTTCTCGCCCGCCTTCTTGCCGTGGGCGTCGACGGTGCCGCCCTCCTCGCTCTCGGAGCCGCTGTCAGACATGCGTTCGCCCTCAGCCTTGCCATGGCCGTCTCCATCATCCTTTCCACTCGTGTTTTTCTCGCCCCTGCCAGTCGCGGAGCCTCCAGTGTGATGCACTTCAGCGTCTTCTTCATCGGACGAACTGATGTGGGATGCGCAACCTTCCGCCTCGGGGCCATCGCCATTCTTGAAGTCGACCTCCGTGGTGTTGATCTTCTCCGCCTCGAACTCCTCGTCAGACTCGGAATCGGAGCTCGCACTGTCCGCGGCCTTCTGCTGGTTGCCAAGGGCCGCCCCTGCCTCGTCCTGCAGGGCCTCCATGGCTGCTGCCCTGTCCTCGGGGGGCTCCTTCAGGGCCGTCGGCTTCATCTCCTCACCGCTCCTCGCTTCCTTCGTGGAGCTCGCCGTGCACTCCTGTGGCCTCGCCGTCTTCGCAGAGCTGTCCTCCTTCGGCAGTCGTTTACTCTGCTGTGGCGTTGCGGTCCCAGGGGGCTGGCTGGCGTCACCCCGACGGTGAGCCTTGCGTGTGCGAGGGTCCTGTGGTAAGCCCTCATCGCGTTGCTTCTTCAGCTTCCCCTCCTGCGCGGGCTCCTCCCCATCTCGGGGCCTCTCCTTGCGCACTCCCCCCTTCTCGAGCACCCGGTCCTCTGGCAGCGCCAGCTCCTCTGCATCTCGATCCGATCGAGGCCTCTCCTTGCTCGCCCCCCCCTTCTCGAGCACCCGGTCCTCTGGCGGCGCCGACTCCTTTGCAGCATCGACGCCTCGAGCCGATCCGACCTTCTCCTCGCGCGCCTCCTTGCGCGCCTTCAGCTTCGCAAGCGCCCGGCCCTCTGGCAGCGCCGACCCCACTGCATCTTGAGCCGATCGGACCTCCTCCTTGCGCGCCTCCTTGCGCGCCTTCAGCTTCGCAGACTCATCTGCATCTCGAGCCGCCTCCTTGCGCGCGTCCTTGCGCGCCCTCAGCTTCGCCCCGTCCTCTAGCAGCGCCGACTCCTCTGCGTCTCGAGCCGATCGGACCTCCTCCTTGCGCGCCTCCTTGCGCGCCTTCAGCTTCACAGCGAGCGCCCGGTCCTCTGGCAGCGCCGATTCATCTGCATCTCGAGCCGCCTCCTTGCGCGCTTCCTTGCGCGCCTTCAGCTTCGCCCTGTCCTCTGGCGGCGCCGACTCCTCTGCATCTCGAGCCGATGGGGGCCTCTCCTTGCGCGCTTCCTTGCGCGCCTTCAGCTTCGCCCTGTCCTCTGGCGGCGCCGACTCCTCTGCATCTGGAGCCGATGGGGGCCTCTCCTTGCGCGCTTCCTTGCGCGCCGCCGACTCCTCTGCATCTCGAGCCGATCGGGGCCTCTGCTTGCGCGCATTCAGCTGCGCGAGCGCCCCGTCCTCTGGCAGCGCCGTCTGCTTTTGGCGGGCAGCGGCCGCCGCTGACTGTTCGGACATGGCCAGCGGTCTGTCGCGAGACGGTGCGCAGTCAAGGACAGCCCCCTGTAAGCAAAAATTGCTATGGGGAAAGTGGGCGCGGGTCGCAGGGCCAGGAAAGTTCGGTGCAAAGACCAGGAAACAGCGGGAACAACCGGGAAAAAATTGGGTTTGGGCGAAGGCAAGCCCAGGGAGGGGTAGCCCAGGGACGGACAGGGGGAACCCTGTGGGGCCCATGTAATTTCCCGGCCTTTCCCGGTGTTTCCCGGCCTTTCCCCCGCGATTTCCCGGTCTTATTTTGGTTCATTCTGTTTTTTTTTTTTTTTGGCGGGGCGGGTGCGTTTTGCTGGGGCCTCGCGGCCCCAGGGACTTCTTGGAGCCTCTGGTGCAACTCGGGCAGAGGGGGGCAGATAGTGGGCGGATGGCGGGGGGGAGGGGTTGGGCTTCTTGGGGCCTCTTGGGGCTTTGCTGGAGTGCCTTGGGTGCCTGACGGGGGGGGGCTCGTGGGGCCTCTTTGGGGGGCCCGAAGGCTCCCCCGAAATAGCTTGGGCATGCGTTGCGAGCCGTTAACATAATGAGCGGGACAAGGACATTCTCCCGCTCCTCCTCCTCCTCCTCCTCCTCCTCCTCCTCCTCCTCCTCCTCTTGCCCCTGCTCATCCGAGCTGAGGTGGCATCGGCATCGCTGGCGAGAGGTGCAATCAGGGCGATGCGCGAGGACCCAACACTGCATAATGGTTGGGAACGAAACGTGATGATGGGAACCAGCGTGATGGTCTTCAGACTCTCTGGTGCATCCTTCTTGCTCACACAACTCTCGGAGAACCGCGCGTACTTCTTGGAGCGGCGCTGCCCCCCCCCCCCTGGCGGCGCCTCCGCCGCGCTCCAAGCGCGCCAGGGAGGAGGGCTCCAGCGCGGAGCCAAGAACTCCGCGCGGACCGAAGAGAAACTACGCCTATGCCGCTTGTTGCTACGAGGAAGATGATGGGGGGAGGGGAAGGGTTGAAGCAAGAGGGAGGGACGAGGGAGGAGGGAGGATGGCGGGCGGAGGGATCCCAAAGTGAGGGTAGCACGCTGGAGGGAGTGTGTGCGGAGGGAGCCAAGGGGAGCGAGGGGGCGATGGACGAGGGGGGGGGGAGGGTGGCCCATCGAGGAGGGAGGGGGACAGATCAGCCATATGGACCAATTCAGGGTGGGACAGCGCCCCTTCTGAGGTCAGATGCGTATCCAAGCTGCCTCCTGGCGCGGTCGCCGCAGTCTCCTCCCCTCGCGTTCTTCCCTCCTCCTTCTCCTCCTCCTCCTCCTCCTCCTCCTCCTCCTCCTCCTGTTCCTCCTCCTCTCTTCTCCTGCGCTTCCGAGGGTTAAAACTGAGGCCTCAGTTTTAACCCTCAAGCGGGCCAGGTCACCGAAGGCCATGGCGCCGTTTGTGGACGTATGATCGCTCCTGATCGCTCCTCTCTTCTCCTGCGCCTCCTCCTCCTCCTCCTCTTCCTCCTCCTCCTCCTCCTCCTCCTCCTCCTCCTCATCCTCATCCTCATCCTCCTTGCGCCTCCCCATCCGCAACCGCTACATCCTCGTCCCTCCTCCATCCCTTGTCCCTCCTCCCTCCCCCCTCCTCCCCTCGAGGATTGTAAAAGCTCTATGGAAGTCTTGGCCTGCGGGAGCCCCCCCGAAGGAGGAGCAGATCCGCTGCACTTAAGGGCCCCTTAAGTGCAGCGGGCTGTCTTGGCCTCCGGGAGCCCCCCCGAAGGAGGAGCAGATCCGCTGTACTTAAGGGCCCCTTAAGTGCAGCGGGCTGTCTAGGCCTCCGGGAGCCGCCCCCGAAGGAGGAGCAGATCCGCTGCACTTAAGGGCCCCTTAAGTGCAGCGGGTTGTCTTGGCCTCCGGGAGCCCCCCCGACGGAGGAGCAGATCCGCTGCACTTAAGGGCCCCTTAAGTGCAGCGGGCTGTCTTGGCCTCCGGGAGCTCCCCCGAAGGAGGAGCAGATCCGCTGCACTTAAGGGCCCCGTAAGTGCAGCGGGCTGTCTTGGCCTCCAGGAGCCCCCCCGAAGGAGGAGCAGATCCGCTGCACTTAAGGGCCCCTGAAGTACAGCGGGCTGCCTTGGCCTCCGGGAACCCCCCCCGAAGGAGGAGCAGAGCCGCTGCACTTAAGGGCCCCTTAAGTGCAGCGGGCTGTCTTGGCCTCCGGGAACCCCGTCGCTCTTTGTAAAACCGTCAATTATCCTCCTCCTCCTCCACCGTTTTCCCTATAGGTTCCTTCCTTTAGTTTCCCTCCTCCCTCCGCTCCCTGCCTGATGGCATCCTTTGCTACAGGAGCAGGAGCAGGATGAGGAGGAGGAGGAGGAGGAGCAGGAGGAGGAGGCGGAGGCAAGGGAGGCCGAGGATGATGAGGAGGTGGAGGAGGAGGAGGTGGAGGAGGAGGAGGAGGAGGAGGACGGTGGATGTCAGAGCGTCGGGCCTCCGAGATCCGCCCCGAAAGGGCCCTCCTAGAAGGGGATCCGGCCGTGGCGACGAGGAGCCCCGTGTGGCGGCCACGCGAAGGCGAGAGAGGGCGCCCGAGGACTCGATCCTCGGGTCTCGACGAGCTCCAGGTCCTCTTGGCCAGGAAGGAGGAGGAGGAGGAGGAGGAGGAGGAGGAGGAGGAGGAGGAGGAGGAGGAGGAGGAGGAGGAGGAGGAGGGAGGGGGAGAGGAGGAGGAGGAGGAGGAGAAGGAGGAGGAGGAGGAGGAGGAGGAGGAGGAGGAGGAGGAGGAGAAGGAGGAACAGGAACAAGAGCAGAAACAGGAGGAAGGAACAATCCGCCGACCCTGTCGGTGGGAAGGATCTCGAGAACGGATGGGGGAGGGGGAGAAGGATGGAAGGCGTCGATTAGGTCTTGCTACTGCTGCTGCTCCTCTTCCTGCTGCTGTTGCTGCTCCTCCTGCTCCTCCCGCTGCTGTTGCTGCTCTTCCTGCTCCTCCTGATGCTGCTGCTTTTGCTTCTGCTGCTGCTGCTGCTCCTCCTCCTCCTCTTCTGCTCCTGCTGTTCCTCCCCCTCCTCCTCCTCCTTCTTCTCCTCCTCCTCCTCCTCCTCCTCCTCTTCCTCCTCATCCCCATCCTCATCCTCTTCCTCCTTCTCCTCATTCACCTACTCGTCTTCTTCCCCTCCCTCCTGCTCGTGCTCCTGTTCCTGCTCTTGCTCCTGTTCCTCCTCTTCCTCCTCCTCCTCCTCTTCCCCCTCCTCCTCCCTCCCCTCACCCTCCCCTTTCCCCCGCCCCCTCCCCCTCCACTTCCTGGCCGGGCGGAGGTGCGAGCGTCTCGAACTCGCACTCCGCCAGGCATCAGGCGACCTCCGCGCGGGGCGCACGGGGGGAAGGGCGGAAGAGGGATTGGCAAGGTCAGAGGGCGGTGGGGCGGAGACGGGGGGCGACGACGAGTCAAGACGAAGCGGAGAAAGACAGTGAGCTTGGGAGCGATGAGATGACGAGGATGACGGGGATGGCAACGGCGATGATGAGGAGAAGGGGAGGAGGGGTACGAAGAGGACGACAAGGAGCGCACGCACGCTCGATGCGTCTTCTCCTCGCCCTCCTCTCCTCCCCCTCTCCCTCCTTGTATTCTTGCCGCTACCAGAAAGGCAACGCTACGCTGCAGTTCCCCCTAGATGCCGAATTGAGACATGGAGCGCATCAACGTCGAGTCGTCCCAAAAATCATCGCACGGCCTCTTAAAATAGTCATCTAAGCTAGGTCGCTCTCGCGACATGGCGGCGATGAAATGTTTGCGGGCGGCCCGAATATGGCCCACTGCCCGACATGGGGCCACGCTCGTTGGCCCTCACATCTCGCATTATCATCGGCATACAGGGGGTGAGGCGATCTACAGATGAGCGTGGCCGCATGTTTGGCGGTGGTGATCACTTACGTGATCTAAGTGTGTGGCGCAGAATGCCCGGCCGAACTCACGAGTGTAGCTCTGTGACCTTTTGAGGTCAGAACCCCCTTCGACACACCGCTTGCCCGCTACATTCATACTATACTCCACCATGTGCGCAACGTAGCTTGCGCAGCCATGGGTGACGCGAGCCCTATAGTCTAACAGACTGGGCAGCCAATTGAAATTGCTATACAGCCAGGTGCCCTTAGGACTTTGCGAATTGAAATCAGCCATATACAGATGCATCCGATATGTAGCCACCCTCTCAATCATCGAAGTCCACCTCGGGTGTTCTTGGAGCAGCGACCCCGCTGGCTGGGAGATGTTTCAGAGCTGTGCTGTAACTTATGATGGAGAGGCTCCCTTCCCTACCCCCAACCCCAACCCCTCCCCTCCACTGAATTGCTCACATATGCCCCCTTAAGTCGTCGTCGCCGTCGTCATCCTGTTCGTCGTCTTCCTCATCGTCGTCGCCCTCCTCCTTCCCTCGTCACAGTGCTGTTACAAATCACAAAACATTCGGTCCTGCTCCACGCACCAGAAGATCCCCAACGCACTCAGCAAGAAGCACACGAGCGTGAGATTCGACACCTGCTCGTTTGCTTGCACGACCGTTGGAACGTTTGCAATTCCCAAGGGCAGCCCTGGCGATCGCTGGCTCGTCCCCCTGTTGAGCCAAATCCACGTGGAGCACACAGGCGCCGCCAGGAATCCCCCTCCCGCTGAGATCTGGAGGCACAGCAACAGAATCATCATGAACCCTCGCGGGCCGATGAAGTCGTGCATAGGGTTGTCGTCGATCTCGAAAGAAGCGACATTGAAGCCTTGCCGACTGTACGCTTTACTGACCTTCGCGGCAGTGGATCAGGGCGCAGTCGCACGAATGATTGATTCTGACACCGCCAGGCGCCTCTCGCAGGAGGAGACGTCAGAATCACTCATTTGCGCGATTGGGCCCTGACGTCCAGACCTCCTTCGTGCCAGCGAAGGCTTCCAAGAAGAAAATTGGCTCCCCTACGTTTCCCAACTCTTGCGCCCGCACGAAGATGCTGCGCGCTGCCCGCACTAGCACATTGGGCGCGCGAATGAAGACCAGACTCTCCAGCAAAACCACGAGCTCCACGGGCAACTGCGGGCAGAGCAAAAAGTGGACAGAGGTGGCTTGTGGCTATTCCGCCTTCTCCTCCTCAATATCCTCCCTCCACCCTCGCTCCCACATGTTTCTCTTCCTCCTCCACCTCCGTGTCCTCCCCTTCTCCTCATCCTCAATTGTAAACATGTTCGTGGCTGCGCGCATTTCTGGCATTATGTTTCGTGGCTGTTGGTGTCCGTGCGAGGGGCACGAGGAGGGGGATGAGGAGGAGGAGGGGAAGGAAAAGGAGGAGGGGGAGGAGGAGGAAGAGGATAAGGAAGAGGCCTGTCCATGCACAGAGCTCACCTGGAGCGGCACGCGCTCGAGCGAACGCCCGCGCGCGCGGGCCTTCTTGCTGGCCCGCCGCGCCACCGGCGAGAGAGAAGTCCTGGCCATGCCAAGTGCCGCGATGGCATCGCGACGCGGCCCTCTAAGCCCTCGCGGCTGCAGTCGCAGGATGCGAGGGGGGGGGAGTTGTTAGTAAGGGCGCGCCGCAAGGACGCAAGACCCATAGACGATCCTTGGACGCTCAAGTTGAAACTTCAAAAATTATTCACTGCCGAGAAACGCAAAGACGCTAGAGCACCCTTGGAAAAGTTACCCGTCTGTCTTTGCCGGGGGAGGGGAGGAGGGAGGGCGGGCTGAAACCTAGTTGTATACTTGGCTATCCGATTGGGTGTCTGAGTATGCTGCGAGGGCGGCTGTCAGTGCGGAGGCGACGTTGGCCTGCCTATTCTCGGGCAGCGCGCAGCCGATCGCACTCTCGGGCAGCTCGTCAATCTGGTCAAACTGCGTGTCGGGCAGCTCGGCGACCGGCGCGCTCTCAGGCGGTGCGGGTACCCTCTCGGGCGGTGCGGCGACCTGCGTACTCTTGGGCAGCGGGGCGACCTGCGTGTGCTTGGGCAGCGCGGCGACCTGCACGCGCTTGGGCAGCGCGGCGACATGCGTACTCCCAGGCAGCTCGGCGACCTGCGTGTGGGGCAGCGCGTCGACATGCGCACTCCCAGGCAGCTCGGCGATCTGCGTGTCGGGCAGCGCGGCGACGTGCACGTCCTCGGACAGCGTGATCTTGGCCTCCTTGGGCGGCGTGTCCACCGGGGTGACGTCGTCGGTCGTCAGGTCGATGCCCTCGACCGGCAGAAGCGGCGTAGGCGTAGGCGAGGAGTCTCGGCGAGGGCGCTTCCTGGCGATCGGATGGTCTTCTTCATCACGCCCTGCGGCTTGGCCGCCCGCCGACGCGTCCACCGACGCGCCCGCCGGCGACGCGCCCGCTGAGCCCGCTGCGGCTGCTGGCGTGGGCTCCGCCGGGCGCGGCTGGACACGCGCTGCGGCTTGCCCGCCCGCCGACGCGTCCGCCGACGCGCCCGCCGGCGACGCGCCCGCTGAGCCCGCTGCGGCTGCGGGCGTGGGCTCCGCGGGGCGCGGCCGGACGCGGATCTCAGCCGGGATCGAGAACGCGTACGTCTTCGCAAACCCCTCCGGCAGCCCATCGATCTCGATCCGCATTCGAAGGGGCCCCGCCATTTCCAGCGGCATCAGCACTAGGGGCTCGAAGGCGCGAGCGCTACTCAAGAGCCGAAACTGTTTACGGATGCAACGGTGGCGGGGATCTGCGCATCGCGCCCCCGCGGTACGCGACGCGCCATTATTTTCGCGTCCTCGCGCCGCCCCCTGGAGAGGGGCAGCTCTCTGGCCCAGACCGCAACGTGCGAAGCGCGATTATCTTCGGGCCCCTGGGGGTGGCCTATGCTATCGGCAGGGGGTCGAGGGGGAGGAAAAGGGAATGGTGGGAAGAAGAGGATGGCGGTGAGGATGGGGGAAGCGGAGGAGTAAGCAGAGAAGGAGGCCAGGGGCGGGGAGAGGGGAGGCAACGGATAGGGTCGATGGGGTAGGGGGTAGGGGGGGAACTCTGGATTTCAGGCTTGATATCGCGTGTGCATCCACGCTACATGCTGAAGGAAAGACCGCTCGAGATCTGGATTTGGGAAATGCATTGGGGCGGGCATCTAAGCTACATTCTGAAGGAACAACCGCTCGAGATCTAGATTTGAGGAATGCACTCGGGTGAGCATCGACGCTACGTGCTGAAGGAGAAACCGTTAGAGTCTTTCGCCTAGGACGCGCTGTGGGGGAGATCGAGGGTGGATGGACAGGAGAGAATGGGGATCAGGAGGAGAAGGAGGGGGAGGGAGGGAAGGGGGCGGAGGAGGAGGAGGAGGAGGGGGGAGCGGATGGAGAAGCCGTCGCACAGCCGCCCGAAGTGAGTCGCGCACACGTGTGCGCCGCCAGTTCTCTGCAGACTGGCCGCCCCGTACCCATTGCCTTGAGCTGCGCTGGCCCCGCCGCGCAGCCTCTACAATACTGAAGCCGCGCCGATCGTGCGCGAATCGCTGCCAACCTTGAGGTCCCTCTGTTTCTTCCGCCTGCTCATCTATATTTGCTCCTCCCTCCTCTCTCCTCCAACCGTCCTCCTTGACCTCATCCCTGCTCCTCCTCTCTCCTTTCCTCCCTTCTCTCCCTCTTCCCTCCTGGTGCTCCTCCCTCTTTCTCATCCTTTCCCCCCTTCTCCCCCCCTCTCTCAAGCAGTAGCCCCTGCGCCCTCACGCGTTGATGGGCACGTCGAAGCCAGTCTGGCGCACAATCGCTTTCCACGCATGGGGGACCGACTCGAAGTGCGACCACGTGAAGGTCGGCTGCTCGGGCCACCCGTTGAGGCTGTGCACCACCCTGAAAGCTTTCTGCTCGAGCTGCACTCCAATCTTCGCCCCGCTCGCCGCCTTCACAGTGTAGTTCTTTTTCCCCCGCAAGTGCGGGACGAGCTCCACCAAAGGCCTGCTGTACAGCGGCATGTGGTCTAAGGGGAGCCCTTTGAAGCTGGTGGCGAAGGCGCTGGCGTCCAGCCCGGGGACCGCGGACGTCGTCTTCTCGGAGGGGCTCTGCGTGTCCGCGGCGTTCTCGGTGAGGCCGTGCTTGGACTTCCTCTTGCGCTTCGTGACTCTGAAGCTTGCCTTCGCGGCGGCGCCCTTGCGCTTGACTTTCTTGACCTTGCTGCCCTTTGCCTTGGGCCTAGGGCCCCTTGTCTTCACCTCTCCGGCGGTCTCGAGATCCGCGTGTACAATCGGCTCCTTCCAGGATGACTCCTTCAGTTTCCGGCGCTTCGGCTCAGGAGTCGTGAAGCTGGCCGCCTGTGTCCCTTCGTCTCCGAGATCCGACTCGCTGCTGGCAGGCGGGCACAGCTCCTGCAGCTCCTCGTCCTCCGCGTCTTCACTGCTATGCTGCCCCTCGTCCTCCGGCCCCGCGTCGGCCGCGCTGCCCGTCGGGGGCCTCTTGGAGCTCTTGTCATCCGACGGCTCGCTGTCGAACAGCTCCTTCTCAATATCCTCCAGCTGCTGCAGATCCTCGTGTACCACGCTGCGCCTCAGAGGCCTCTTGGAGCCACGACTCTCACGAGGCTCGTCTTCCTCGCCCGCCGCCTCCTCCGCCTCGCCCTCTGGCTGCAGCTCCTGCAGCTCCTCGTCGATCGCACTGCTCGCTGGAGACATCGAGCCAAGGCTCTCGCGATCTTCCTCATCGGCCGCCTCCTCGCTGCTGAGCTCCTCCTCGTCCTCTGGCTGCTTCTCCAGCTCCTCGTCGGCCGGGCTCTCGCGAGGCTCCTCTTTCTCATCCGTCGCTTCCTCGCTGCTCGGCTCCTCCTCGCCCTCTGGCTGCTTCTCCAGCTCCTCGTTGGCCGCGCTGCCCGCCCCTGGATCTTCCTCATCGGCCGCCTCCTCGCTGCTGAGCTCCTCCTCGTCCTCTGGCTGCTTCTCCAGCTCCTCGTCGGCAGCGCTGCCCGCTGGAGGCCTCTTGGAGCCAAGGCTCTCGCGGGGCTCCTCGTCCTCGCCCGCCGTCTCCTCGCTTGCCTCCCGCTCGTCCTCCGGCTGCTTCTCCAGCTCCTCGTCGGCAGCGCTGCCCGCTGGAGGCCTCTTGGAGCCAAGGCTCTCACGAGCTTCCTCGTCCTCGTCCGTCGCCTCCTCGCTTACCTCACCCTCGTCCTCTGGCTGCTTCTCCAGCTCCTCGTCGGCAGCGCTGCCCGCTGGAGGCCTCTTGGAGCCAAGGCTCTCACGAGCTTCCTCGTCCTCGTCCGTCGCCTCCTCGCTTACCTCCTCCTCCTCCCCCTCGTCCTCTGACTGCTTCTCCAGCTCCTCGTCTGCCGCACTGCCCGCT
>CAUYUJ010021440.1:45000-84813 GCA_963575745.1 Prorocentrum cordatum
GAAAAATGTACGTTTTACGAAGGGAATGGGCCAATTGTTGCGCCTAGGGGCCCTCTTGGGACGCATGTTGGAGGCTTCTTGGGGCGTCTTGGGGGCGTCCTTGGACGTCTGGGGTCTCCTGGGGCCTCTTGAGGGGCCTCCTGGGGGCCTCCTGGCGGCCTCTTGGGGCGGAAGGCTCGAGCTTGCGGTTCGTGGTCCCCCTCTGGGCCCCCTCTTGGGCCCGTCTTGGGGCCCTCTTGGGCCATCTTGGGCGCCTCTTGGGCCGTCTTGGGGCCCTCTTGGGCTGTCCTGGGGCCCTCTTGGAAGCTTCTTGGGCCGTCTTGGGGCGGTCTTGGGCGCCTCTTGGGCCGTCCTGTAACGTCGGAAAGCCCAAAAGGCGACTTTGTGAAAAATGTACGTTTTACGAAGGGAATGGGCCAATTTTTGCGTCTAGGGGCCCTCTTGGGACGCATGTTGGAGGCTTCTTGGGGCCTCTTGGGGGCGTCCTTGGACGTCTGGAGGCCATCTTCAGCATCTCGGAGCCCTCTTGGAGGCCTCTTGGAAGTTTCTTGGGCCGTCTTGGGCGCTCCTGGGGCCGTCTTGTCTGACCGGGGAGGCCTCCGGCAAGCCCCGACGAGCCTCCGGGCCCCCCGGGGTGCACATTTGCGGTCGGGGTCCCGGCCCGGGGCCCCCGGACCCGGTGCGCCGTTATATGTATATATATATATATATATATATATATTATATATATATATATATTATATATATATATATATATCTATTACAGCCGCGGGCGGAAGCGCCAGCGGCGGCGAGTAACGGTCGGGCTGCGGCCGAAACTAATTGGCCGGACGCGCGCGCGGGCCGCGGCCGGCGCCGGGGCGGCGGGTGCAAGGGTGCTGCAACCCAGGGAGTCTGACGACCAGGGACCAGCACCCAGGGAGCAGTAATTACGCTGCCAAAGTGGCGCGATGCAAATACCCCCAAAGTGTCAGAGGCCATAGCCAAGCAGTACGCCGCTTGAGACACTATCTGAACAGTAGGGAGTCTGCCAACCTCGGCGCAGGAATTTCGTACCAAGAGGTCCCAGGGTGTCTGCCATGCACAAGCAGAAGCGACCGAGAGACACGCAAGCTGTCGCCAGACTGCATACCGTAGGGAGAGGTTGGACTCTGACAGCGCCAGCGAACCGTCGCAGCTTCAGAGTACGCACCAACGCAGCCAAAAGGCGCGAAATTCGTGGTGTCAGTAACCGAACGAGGCACGTCAGGCCCGGGAGACAACCTCGAATAGATGCGTTCGCAAGCGAGCCACCAGGTAGCATGATGTGACGCTATGCGAAAGGTACACCTGTCCCAAACCTCTACCAGGCACAAGTCGCAGGCGACTGCCAACCGGAGATAAGAGCAGGGACGCGTACCAGGGAGCATCTAACGTGACGAGCATACACAGAGCCGCCTATCCTTGGTACCCTGACGTGCCAGAGTGAAGTGTAAGACGATGGCGCTCTGGGAAAGCTGCGCTGCCGCTTACCAGCTGCAGCCCAAGCAACAGCCAGTGGTCACGAAGAAGCCCAGGGAGCTAACCGCTCATCCGGGTAGAGCGGGGGAGCGACGATGGGATGATGCCAGTCCGGGCAACCGGAACTGGCGGCCAGCAAAGGAAGCAGGCGCACGCACTAGGCACAGGTATGGGTTCAGTCTTCTGACCACCCGCGGCAGCACTGGGCCGGCGCGCGCAGGTGGGTGCGACTGCGCCCCTGCGTCCGGGCGCGGCAACAAGGTCCTTACAGGTGGGCACCCCGCGTCACCGTGCCAGAGGCGTACCTCAACGGCTCAGAAGTGCACCATCTGGCCATCGTTGAAAACCCGCTGACGGGACGCCACCCGCCCACGGTCGCTCCCAGGGAATAACAAAGGAAGAGCAGCTGAAGGCCGCTGTACCTTAAAGAAACCCAGGGAGTGTGCGTGCGGTTCTGGACAGGGACGAGGCGAAGCCATCTTTGCGTCCGTCACAGAGCCGCGGGGCCAGGGGACGAAGTCCGACAGGGCCAGAGGTGAAAACAACTACAGCGTGGCCAGGAGCCAATGGCCTGCACGCAACACGCCCCAGCGCTGTCATGCAGACGGTACTGCTGGTAAACACACTTGGGTCCAAAGGTAGGAAGTGCGTGTACCAGGGAGGGCGGCAGAAGGCCGCCACACGAGTATATGAAACGTAACCCAGGGAGGCAGCTGAAGGCTGCACAGAGTGTGGAAGTCGGACGCTGCACCTGAAACTCTTGGGGATGGGGGGGGGGCTCAGTCGCCCCACCGTTGTCTCTTCTCGCCACGATCGTCTGGCCTGCCGCCACCACGCTTGCCTCCTGACTGCCACTGGTCGTCGTGCCAGCCAGAGCTCCAGCCACTCTGCCAGTTGTCCCAGGCGTCCCAGGAACTCCCTGCCTGGTCGTACCAGCTGTTCTGCTGGTGGTTGCCCTTGCCCGTGCCGTCGGTCCTGGTGTGGCGCATGTATTCGGACCGCACCGTTGCCCAGTCGATGCGGAAGCTCTACTTCTTGTCCATCGCGTAGGCATCGTATCCACAGTGCTTCCAGTCATCCAAGAACTTGTTGATGTTCGCGTCCGTGTGCAGCTTCGGGTATGACTTGGGACCCTTGCATCCAGGGATCCGGATGCCTTTTGTGTAGGCCGACCACAGGGCGCAGAATACTCCACCCAAGTCCACTTGGTGTCTGGCGATGCGCTTGGCGGGCGTATCTCCGCGGCGCCCCAGGTCCACGGAGCCCAACCAGGCCTTGTACATGGGGCCTCCGTGGGCGTCGGTCAGCTGGTTGAGAGCGTGCCGTCCCGCTGCGCCAGAGTAGGCGAGCCTGCGGTCTGGTGTCTGTGGGTTGCGTAGTGGGGGGCGGCGGTCCTGCGCTGTGCCTCTCTCTCGCGCGGCTTCCTCTTGACCTGGCCCCCTGGAACCACCGGCGGTCTGCTCGGTGGTGGCAGTGCCGCTCCAGGCGGCCAACGGGCCGTCGTCGGAGCTGGGTTCCATGCTCTCTGCCGCTGGGCTTTGCTGTGGCGGCTTGGCGCCAGGGCCATCATCTTCAGCGGGGCCCGCGGCCGGGTCCGCACAGTCACCAGGGGGAGGAGGTTCGTGGGGGCTTCCAAAGACGGCCGAATCCGCTCGTTCAGTAGCAGGAATCTCGTCTTCGTCGCCCTCCTCTTTGGCAGCTAGGCCAGGCACCTTCGCGTCTCCAGCACGCAATCCGGCGTCCTTCGCACCCAGGGGGTTGTCTGCACCAGCCGCTGTGGAGGTGTCTCCCTCGGGTCTTGCTGGAGCTACGAGCTTGGGGCCCAGCCGCTGCGCCGGTGGGCGCCCTGCCGCGTTGCCGGGCATGTCCTCGCTCATGGCCTGCACGCGCGACTCCGCCAGGGAGGCGATGGTTGTCGAGGCCAGAGCATCGGCACTGAGGCTGAGCAGGAAGCTTGTCAGCGTGCCAATCTCGTGTCTGACTGGGTTGAAGCCGCTCGCCGGGGCGAGGGTCGAGACGTGCCGCTCCCAGGCCTCCTTGTGTTTCTCGCCGTTGGTGAGGTGGGAGACGACTCGTGCGGCGGCCAGCCGCTTGCCTTCCCAGGGCTGGTTGAGCGGGGAGCAATCCCTCGGGATGTTGTCGCCGTACGCCGCCCTGAGAAACATCGTCAATCGACTGCCTGGCCAAGAGGCTTCTTCGTTTTTAGGCTCTGGGATGTTATCATCGCAATGGCCGTGACAGACCTGCCGCCAAATGTAGTCCAGTCCAGGGTGGAAGTCCCGGAGGTAGGTCACGAGGAGCTGCTGAACCACCACGTCTCCGTTGCCAGACCCACTCCTGGGGTCGTCTGACCTGAGCGCGGGGTTGATGACATCCCTGCTGTCCAGGAGCGGCCACTGAGGGACTGGCAGCTCAGGCAGGAGCTCCATGAGCTGCGAGAGAGTCCTGGGGGCCTGCTCGGCCACGGGGGCAGCTGCTCTCGAGGCGCTGGACCCAGGGAGGTTTGCCACTCCTGTCTTGGTGAAGCGATCTGGGGCCTTGGCGTCAGCGCCCATCCAGGGAATGGTACTGAGAATGTCCACTGGCGCATCCGCTACAATCTGGCTATTGAGCGTTGGCAGGACAGGGGCCTCAGCTGCATAAAGAGCCCTGTAGCTGGTGGGGGTACGCGAAGCGTGAAGAATTGCGTCCCGGAAGACAGTTACTAACTCGACTAACCGCGTTGTGCGCGTTCAGTTTGCAATCGTATGTTGGGTCAACGCGGTGGTTGGGATAAACACGTTTGTCTTTCATGTTCATACAACATGTACTTTCGAACAAAGGCATTACACGTGATGTTGCAACGCGCATGCAAATGCCATAGTAACTGCACCATGACATGCAACAATACGCAAACAATATTCAACGGCGGTGCGTTGTGCATCCCGTGTTTCAGATTCCGCCGCATTGCCTGCCGTCACCCTTCCCGCCTGCCCGCCCCCCCTCGCATCCCTGCACGACCCGCTCACGCGAAACGTATCCTGACTAGTCGCAAACGCGTTGCCAAGAATTCCCATGTGCAATTTTAAGGTTTGCTCAGTGAATGAGTTCGCAACTAAATGCCCAACAGAAGAAAGTCAGAACCGTGCCTCGGACGGCACATCGGTTGCAGTGCGCGGCTGCAGCACGCACTGCCGCTGACAGACGGCAGTCGCTTGGCTTTGAGCGGTGCGGTCTGAAGCAGCCCGGAAGAAAAAGTGGCAGAAGGAATCCGCGGCAAAAAGCGAGGAGGGAGGGAAGAGAGGTAGATCCTCAGAGCTCGTCTGCGAAGCAATTTCTCCTGCAACGCCCCTCGTGTCAATGATATACGTACTTGTACACGGCCTTCCGCCATGCTTCGCCATGGAGAACTGATTGTCCGTGGGCCTGTTGAATCGTCTGCGCATGCGCTTGCATGACTCTCGCCCACTCGGACGGCCTCGCCCTCGCCTGCCATGGTCTGTCAAAGCGGAGCTCCCTCTCTGGAATACATATGAACGTGGTAAATTTGCGTCAGGTGCCGATGCCAGCACGCCAAAATACAGCAACTGCTTATAAAGAACACGTACATAAACTTATCTTGCGTTGGCCCGTCATGTTCCGCACCGCCTCGTTGCTGGCCCGGGAGACCATGGCGCGCGGGGCGCCAAATATTTTGCGCGGGCACTGGGCTTGGAAAGCGTCAATCTTGTCCCTGTCCGCCTGGCGCAAGCACAATGCCTCCAGAGCGTGCGTCACCTTAGTCACTACACAAGCGCTGAATAGATACAGCTTCCTTTTGCCTGGTGATGTTGGCGTGCTTCCACGCAATCTTCAACGACTCGAATGCACAGCGCGCTCCCCCGACCCTTCTGGCGATCGAGGCCCCAGCGGCCCCGTCTTCCCGTAGGAAGCCGCCAGGGTGCACCGCCGAACTCACGACCTTCACGGGCTTTCCCTGCGGCGCGAAAATGTCGCTGGCGCGCCGGATCTGCAGGCGCACTGTCTTCCCCCAGTTGGGTTCCAAACCGTGCAAATGAGCTCGCATAGCAAGCCGGCCCAAATAATACTGCAGTCGCTGAGGGTCGTTTGAAAGCAAGGCTGCGTCATCTGCATGCGCAGCGTCTGCGCGCTGCGTCCCCGCGGGGGGGTCGCCGAACTTCTCAAGCACATCCTTCTCTACGTCAGTCATCAAGACGCTCAGCATGATAATAAAGAGATACGGACTGAGAGGGCGCCCCTGTGCGATTCCAGACCCTTGGCCGTGCACTCTGCTTTGGCCGTCTGCGTCTTTAACTTCGAAGGTTCCCCCGTCGTAGATTGCGCTGACCACGTCGACATAGGGGTCTGGGATTCCAAAGCAGGCCAGCGAGATCAGTAGGGCAGAGGGGTCCACCTTGTCGAATGCTTTTGACCTGCCCAAGAGCACTGCAGACGCCTTCCCGTCTTTTGAGGCCCACGTGTTCTCGATGAACCTGTGCAGGATGAACGCGGCGCCCCCGGTGCCGCGCTTGCTCCGAAAACCAAACTGGCTGGGTCTGAGTCGGTCCTCCACGCCGCCGTCTGCGAACCCGTTGAGAATCAGCGACGCCAGCGCCTTATATCCGACAGGAAGCAACGAGACAGGCCGGAAATTCTCCGGCATCGACTCGCCACCTTTCTTGAAGATGGCGGCGATTCGGCTGCGCCGCCACTCCTGCGGCACCGCCTTGTCTTGCCGACAGCTGTTCGGGAGGCCCAGCAGGAAGTTACGGGCATCTGCGCCCATGTGCAACACCTTCCAGAAATCTGGTGGGATGTCGTCGGGCCCGGCCGCCTTGCCCGCCTTCAGCTTGCGCAGTACCCGGTCCAGCTCTGTCCCAGAGAAGTCGCCGAGTGGCAGCTGCAGTAGGCTGTCTGGCCTTTGCCCGCGCGGTAAATGGCGACCAATGGGGGGCTCCGACCACTGAACCGCGGAGAAGAAGATGGCCAATGTCTCGGCTCTTTGGTCGCTTTCCACCAGGTCTCCGTCTCGATGTCGCATCCTGCCTTGGAATCTGCGCCCTCTCCTCTTCAACTGTTCGAGGCCTTCCCAACTCCCGCTCGCAGCGACATCGCCCAGCCGAGCCGCCCTGTCTCGTCGCGCCGAGTGCCGGATTTGCCTCGACAGCTCCTTCTGGAGCTCGTGTTGGCGCTCAGCCCTGGCCTGGCCTCGAAGCTCGATGAGATCCAAGGTGCCTCGCCGGATCCACGGCCTCTTCGCCTCCACCCGTCTCGCATCGAGAGAGGCTTTGGCGGCTTGCTCCATGCAGCTAGCAACGTGCCCAGCATGCTGGTTCAAGTCTGCAGGCGGCGCCATGGACGAACTTGCCGCGATAAATGTCTTCTGGCAACCCTGCTCTTTGCAAAGACCTTGGGTCGCGAGTCTGCCCCCGGCTTTTCTGCCGAACCTTCTGGACCTCCATGTCCAAATTTGCAAAGACCAGAAGATGATGAGACGCAAGTGGGATCGATCTGTCTGACGAGACACGTCGAACGACATGCTGCCACTCCTGGCGCATGATGAAGCGGTCGATTTCCGCGAATTTCTTCGGGGTCGGGTCGCTCATCGGATCCGTGCCCAGGTCGTAGTACGTGATCCTTTCAGCGACGGGCCTGTCCAAGAACGCGTTGGCAACGACCATTCCGAGTGCCACGCATCGGTCTGCTAACAGATGCTGGCTGCTGGAGGCGTCGCGCGAGCTCTGCGGGTCGCCGAAAGCGAAAGGGCCAACCACGTCGACCTGCTCGCAAAAATGCGGGTTGAACCGAGCATTCATGTCACCAAAAATAATAACAGGCCCGTGCGATTTACACTTGCTGACGGTCTCGTGCAACACAGTGAAAAAAGTGTCTCGGATCTCGAAGTCTATAGCTGATTGCGGCACGTATGCCGAGATGAGATACATCGTGCCCCCAGGAATCCGCAGCTTCAACGTCGCAATGCGGTTGTTGATCTGTGCGAAGGATATCACTGAATACCGGAGCCATGGCGCAATCACCAGTCCAACCCCTGCGTATTCCCTCTCGCCTGAAGGACCTCCAGCTAACACGACAATGCTCCCATCGTGTGTAAAATACGGCGTTCCTGCTATATATGTGTTGCCTGCATGCATAGAATACAACTGTCCATATTTTTCATAATCGTGCAGATATGCTCCAACTTCGTGGCATCAGTGTCAATGCCTAGCCCCTCAACGTTCCAAGACGCCACGCGGCAAACTTTGCTTGGTCGTCGAGGCTGTGGGTGTCGATAATGACCTGGTTTACCTCGCTGTGGTATGCGAATGGACCACCATCATCACCATGGCGTGCAATGAACATGATGCGTATGGAAAGGACCACCATCATCACCATGGCGTGTAACAGTGTAAGGTGAAACTCCAATGTGCCGTCGTATTTCCTACTCGCCGCGGCCGTTACCGCCACGAGTCGGTTGCGGCATCTGGTTGCCGCCTTCGTGTCGCTCTTGCCCTTCCCCATCGTGACTGCTCCGTTCGCCCCTGCCTTCCCCATGCCCTTGGACGGGTGGCTCGCGAGCTTACCCGACAGCTTGTCGATCAGGTTTGAGACGTCGGGGCACCCCGGATCTGTCAGGCACTCCTTCCAGCCAGTGCCGTAGTTCATCTTGAGCTCCCCGTTCTCGATGACGGCATGCACAGCGATGTCGGAGCCGACCCACACCTTACCTTCTTCTGGGTCTGCCCAGACGGCCTTCGACTCATACCCCCATTGTTTGAGGAGGTGCTTCGTTCCAAACAACAGTGAGGAAAGCACACGTAGGGGAAGGTCTTTGTCAGGCTTCGCCCATACTAGAATAACCCCTTCTTTGAAAGCAGCCCTACGGAACATCTTGACAGCATCCTCCCGGTCCCCATTCGAGGCGAACTTGACGAACGCAATCCCATTGAACTCGCCCTTGACGTAAACATCCTCTGGTTGTGGACCATAGCATTCCCAGAGCTTGTTCTTGACCCAGCGGTTGACGTCTCCGAGGTCCGTGAGAGACTGCAGGCCGCCGATGACCCTCGTCTTGTCCTTGTCTGCAGCGTTCGCGTCCCTGTCCTTGTAGGGGTTGACCTTCAGCTTCCCGAGCTTGTCTTCCAGCGCCTTGATGTGGCTCCACATCTCCTCGGTCGCGCGGGATCCTGTACACGAGCCTTCGGGGGTCATCGGAATCGTGCTGTCCAGGTTCGTCAAACGAATGTCGATGTCTTCGAGTCGCTCCTCGGTTGCACCCATTCTCGCCTCGAAGGTTTTCCGAAGATCTGCCACGCTGCGCTGTACCCCAGAAATTGCATTCCGTAGGGGCTGGACCTCCTGCTTCATGATGGCCGCGATCTGCTCGAGCGTGGCCGTCTGCGCACGTCGGGCTTCCTCTGGGGTGCTCGGAATGCCTGGCGTGGAGATGGAGTGGACTTCAGGACGAGGAGTGTGGGGTGGGGAGTCGAGGGAGTCGAGGCCGTCCATCTGGTGGAGGGGGCTGAAGAGGCGCTGCCGTACGTCCCGCTCTCCATTACGTCCGTCACGCTCCCCGCCGAACGGCGTGCCTGGCTCCCGGCTATGACGAGACGTGCTGGCCATCGAAGTCCAGCGACGCACGCAGAAGCGAGAGTGAGAGCAAACAAGATATGGTCGTGAGGTGAGATGTACAGTGTTAGATGAACGGGGTTCCTGATTGTGCTGACTCCTCTCGGGGTTCCAAGTTGCACTGGCATGCTGAATGATCGTAATGGAAGCAAAGGGACCGGCCCAAATACAGCCGCAGCGTAGCCAAGTGGCCAAAAGGCTCCAAGACAGCCCACAATGAACCCAAAGGGACACCAAAAGGGCTGCTGATCTCAAGAGAGACCCAAAACGACCGAAGAGGCTCCCCAAACAACCTGGGAAGGGGGGAGAGCGCCCCGACGCCCGAGACGGCCCAAAAGAGTAAGTCGCCCCAATAATTCACCAAGACGCCCCACAGAGAGCTCCAGACGAGAAACAACAGCACGGCAAACCAGCACGACGTGCCCCCAAGCACCACCAAGACGCCCCTCAGAGTCATGGCACAAAAACCTCTTACTCCCCTCTCTCTCCGCCCCTCTCCTCAATTTCCTCATCCCCCTCCTCCCGCGGTTCCTCCTCTTCCTCTTGCAGGCCTACCCCCATCTCTCCTCCTATGTTTGCAGGCCTTCTCGACTGGATCAGCCAACTACCGCATCGTTAGGCCCACTTGGACGTGGGTGAGACAAGCACGCAGGGTGATGCACTGGCAGGTTCGCGGAACGTGCCACAGGCAGATGGACAGCGCCCCGAGCAGGTCGCTGCAAAGGCGCTGGCCTGGCGTGCTGTCGTAGCAGGAACGGTCAATCTCCTTGAGGCGGCACCCCAGGCGCTCGACGGAACCGTGGACGACCTCGGCCTTCATGCCGCGATCCGCGACGGCCTCGAGGAGGTCGTCCACCCCCTGACGCCACTCCTTTGGCACCTGCAGGTCCACTGGCACGCGCGCGGGCCTGGCAGCCCCGCAGCAGGGCAGCGCCGCGCCCAGTGTCGCGGGGGACGCGCCCCCTGCCGACCACTGCGCGGGTGGCTCCGCTGGCGCCGACTCCGACGACTCCCCGGCCGACTCGTCCAGCTCCGCCTCCGGCGCCGGCTCCCAGTTCGCGGGGGGAGCGCCGCTGCGGCGCACCCGCCTGCGGCCCTGCCACTTCGAGCTGCTGATGAACCTGCCATCGACGTGCTTGAACAGCTGCTGGTAGCTGTGATGAAGCTGTGCGTACAGCGAGCCTTGGGGGCCAAGCTGCGGAGTACGCGGCACCTGTCGCCCGAATGCCGCGCTGCATGCCGAGTCGAAGAGAGTGTAGTCGGAGTGGGTCCCGATGCTCTGCACGCAGCACAGGATCAACGCGTCGCGCACGTCCTTGCCCGCCTCGAGGTGCTCGGCGCGATCCTCGGGAAGGCGCCGGTGGTCGACCAGGAGGTCATACGCTGCTGCCACCCTGGCGGCCCTGGTAGGGAACCAAATGCGAACCCTGCCCCTGTAAGTCAGATCTCTGAAACGCGGGAGGGGGTGCAGAACATGAAGGGTGCCTGCTGTCAGATGAACCCCAGCAGGGGTGTCCGATATCCAGGCGTCGGTTGGACACGTAAAAATAGGGTTCTATTTGGTGGTAAGCATGTGGGTTTCGCGCAGGCAGCCCCAGGGTGATTCCTGCTGGCCTCAACATGCCCCCCGAGAAGTTCCAGCTGGCCTCGACTGGGCCCTCGAGTAGTCTGGGGCGGTCTCTGCACCTCTATCCTGGGGCGCAGAGCGCCCCAGGGGCGTTGCCTGGGAACGCCTCGGACTACTCGGGGGGCCTGCTGAGACCAGCTGGGACTACCTGGAGGGGCCCGTTGAGCCCAGCCGGGACTACCTGGAGGGCTGTCTGTGCGCAGCCCGAAACTTTAGTGGGTTCGATCGAGGCCGCAGACCTGGAGCGCGGGTCCGCCGCCTCCTCCAGGGCCTCCTGCAAGTGTCCCCGCAACTCCTGCCACTCCTGCTCCACTGGGACGGCCTCCACGGTGGCCAGGGCGCGCCGCAGCGCCCAATCCGCGGCCCTGGCCCAATCGCCAGTCGACGCGGCTCCCCTCTCGGGCGCCGAACGTATCTATATCCACTCCCTCGCTGTCTGGATCTCTGGGTGCGATCCCGTCGTTACGTGGTCGCACGGATACGTTCCGCGCGGGGCATCCCGAGGAAAAAACGCAGCGTACTCATGGGATCGCGACTTGGGGACACGGGCCGCGAGGTCGCGGATGCGGATATGGTCTGCCCACCATTTCCTCAGGAGGTCGGTGGCCATCGCTGCTTCCAGTGCGTGCTGGACACTGGCAGATTGCGTCGCGGCCGCAGCCCGCGTGCGCGTTCGAGGGTGGTGCCCGAGTGAAACGTCTTGACCCAGAACGGCTACGCATACAGCACGGGCTCGGAAGTGAATCCCACCAGCCCTCTGGGTTTAGGTGGTCTAGGGAGGTTCCTCTTCCATTCCCCTTCTTCCCATTCGGGGAGGGTTTACCCCTCCTCCTACCCCCTACCCTGGACCTGGACGGGGCGCCATTCCTGATCGAGGCGAATCCTCTGATCATCGTCTCTGGATTGGCTGTTCGCGATACTTTGGGCACGCGGGCGCGCGAAACGAGTCGAACGCCGTGCAAGCAGGGGCAGGCCGTGCCACAAGCTAAAGGGCTGTTGGCGTTACTTTTTTTGTCGCTGCTGCGGCGAGCGCGCCAGCAGCATCGGTAGAGTCGCACGAGGCGCGGGCGCCCTAATTGCCGGCGCGCGCGCCGAGCTAGCTACCAAACCAACCGCCGGGGGGGAGCTGCGCCGAGGCAGGGCTGCGCCGGGGGGTGGAAGCTGCCAGCTGCGGAGGCGGCTGGGGCCCGGGGAGATGCAACGTGCGAGTGCCATGGGAACGAGATCACCAGGTACAGGAATTAAGCCTTGTCGCCACTGGGCGCCAGAGGCACGAGGAAAGAACCGCCAGGAGACTGCCAGGCTGGACAAGAAGGTTGAACCACTCCTGCGAGAACGCTGTTGGCGTCACATTTGTCAGCGACCGCAGGCGAGCGCGCCAGCGGCGAGTCGAGTCAGAGCGGGCCGCGCAAAGACGAATTAAAAGCGGTGGGACGGAGCCTCACGCGGCACCTCGGCGGCCAGGCCGGCGAGTGGAGGGGGGCTGGCGGCGGCTGCCAGGGAAGCTGCACTGCCAGGGGTTGCACGCATGCAACGACATGCAGAGAGGCTGACTGCCAGGGGGGCCGACTGCCAGGGTCCGCAAACAGCTGAATTGGATGCAAAGGGAGGGCACCCTAAGGACTGCAAAGTACCAGGGTGGCCAGAGCCAGGTGGGACGAATCCTCCACGAGGCAAATTGTGTGCGTGAGTTGGCCAGCCAAAGCTGAGGCGCAGCCAAAATGGCGCGCGGAAACACCGCGGTGCGACCAGGGTAATGCACCTCAAGGAAGGCCCAAGATGCCAGCCAAGGTCTGTCGGGTGCGGGGGGTGGCGCCAGTAAAGTCGCACACCCAAGCCCCGAATAAGAGGGGCGCAGTCCGTGTTCGGCCAACCAGAGCAGGCGACTGGCGCGAACCGAACTTAGGCAGGCAAGACGGCTGGCCAGCACAAGCCGACTCCCGTGCGTACCGACGCCTGGGCAGCGCGTCCAGGGAGATAAGCTGTTGGCGTTACGCGAAGCGTCAAGAATTGGCTGAGGTTGGGGCGAGGTGTTAAGCGGGAGCAGGAGGAGGACGAGGGAGAGCATCAACAATGCTGCAGTACACCCTCCCGTCCCAGGTGCCTTCCTAATGCGTTCCTACAAGCTTTTGTTCACCACAGTTGGGCCTGCAATTTTGGCGAGGGCCCCGCTTTGAAAATGAGTTCCCTCGCATCTTTCTGGCGCGTGCTCGGGAACGCGAACAACTATGATCATACAATTCAACGAGGTGTCCAGCGAAATCCCCCTTCCGGAAATGGACCGCCCCAAATCAGCGCAACCGGTGGTCATGGACTTCCAGGAACTCTCAAGCGACAACTCCATTTCGAGATCGAGCCGCCATGGACCCGTGCAGCGCTACATGTGTTGACATTTAGTGTCTTTCAACTCAGCGAAGTCTCAAGCGAGAAAACAACAGCCATCTAGCCTTCTGAACGTTCTAATCGTTGAGTATTTACGATTGAATGCGCGCAGCGCTGAGGCGATCAACCCAGCTTGAAACGAACCTGTGTTCAATTCTCGAAACGGTTGGAAGATGTTGAGATGAACTTGTCCGGCGCCTAGGCGAGAGCTTCACATTCAAAAGGACTCGCCCTCAAGCCTTGTTAAAACGAATGCGCGCGGCCTTAAGGCGAGAGCCTCATTTGGAAAACGCCCTCACCCCACCCCCGTTTCATCCCCGAAACTGCTGCACCGTTTGGAAACAAGACGCACGGCGCAAAAGCGAGAGTCAGGTTTTGAAACCGCTCCCTTTCCATCCATGAATCTGATCGGTGCCGAATTAAGCGAGAACCAAATTTTGCAAATGCCCTCCCCCCCTTCCAGCCCGGAAGATGTTTCACTGTTTGAAGACGCATGTGCGCGGCGCTGAGGCGAGAGCCACATGTTGAAAAGGACCCGCCCTCAATCCTTGAAACTGTTGCAAGCTTGTCAGGTGAATGTGCGCGGTGATAAGACGAGAGCCACAAGTTGAAGACCACCTCTGCTCCATCCAACAACTGCTGCAAAAGTTTACGAAGAACGCGCGCGACGCTGAAGCCAGAGCTTCAGTTTGGAATACACTCCCCTACATTCGAGAAGCTGCTGCACCCCGTAAAACAATGCGCGCGGCACGAAGGCAAGAGCCATCTTGGGAAAACCACGGATGAGGAGCAGGAGGAGGGAAGTGAAGGTCACGATGAAGAGCAGGACAGAGAGAGAGAGAAAGCGAGAGAAAGAGAGAGCGAGAGAGAGCTGAAAGAGAGCAGGAGCAGGAGCAGGAGCTGGAGCGACAGGAGCAGGAGCAAGAGCAGGGAGGCGCGAATGATGAAGACTAGTACGTTGAATGATTAATTGCCATGGGAGGAGAAAGAGGGCGTCTAGGATGATAACTACGACGTGGTGAATGCAAAGGTTTGACGGCGCGAGGTTATTGCGCGAAGGCACCCGTGGTGGTTCGCCTCCTCATCCTAACCACCCTCATCATCATCATCATCAGCAGCAGCATCATCACCACCACCAGCATCATCATTATCATCACCATCCTCATCATCATCATCATCATCATCATCATCATCATCATCATCATCATCCTCCTCCTCCTCCTCATCATCATCATCATCATCATCATCATCATCATCATCATCTACATCCTCCTGTTCATCCGAATCATCCGCATAATCCTCACGCGCTTCCTCTGACTCCTCCTTATCATCATAAACCTCCTCCTCCTCCTCTTTCTCCTCCTCGTGGTCCACCTCTTCTCCATCATCATTCCTCCTTCTTCGTCTCTCTATGACTCCCTCCGGCCTCGTCTACTCTGTGCTCCGTCCATCCTCCCTCCATCCATCCTGTTTCCTCGTTTCGTCAATCACGCATTGGCCAGTGATGTTTGAAGAACATCTGCTCGAGGCTTTGAGGGCGCGCCTTTCTCGGGAGTTGATGTGTTGATAAGCTGTGTCCATACAGTTCACGAGGGTTCCCGTTCGGGAACACATCATCCTCATCATGTTATCATCATCCTCATCATCATCAGCAGCAGCACCATCATCATCCTCAGCTTCACCATCATCAGCATCATAATCAGCAACAGCAGCATCACCATCATCGCCCCAAAGACAGCTCAAGAGAGCCCCCAGAAAGTCCAAGAATGCCCGCATGTTTGAGGATGCCATGACAATGGATACTCGAACCGTGCTACATGCTTTAGTAATGTTTGGAACACGTTCCATATGTGCTTGAACATGCTTAAAACATATTTTAGACACCTGTAAGCTATTTGATAACATGTCTCCCACAACACAGGCTGACCGGAAACTCCCCCAAAGACCCCCCAGACGGCCCAAGAGGTTCCCGAGAGAACACCAAGACGGCACAAGGCAGATGTCACAAAGAAGGGAGAAGAGACCCCGAGACCCGCCCAAAGGGGATACACGGGGAGCTCCTCGGCCACAGGGGACGGCGGTGACTCGCCGACGGTGTCTTCGTCTGATGACTCTTGCAAACTGTGCAAACTGTGCAGCAGATCAGCAGCGAGAAGATGGGGCTGTTTTCGTTAATATGTCCCTCCGTAAGGACCGTGAATGCGCAGCAACACATGGCCACTTGAATGAGGCCGGAGGAGGAAAGCCCCCCATGACACCCTCTGCGACTACCGAGCGTCCGACGCACACTATGGTATTCGCCAATCCTCTCGACAAAGATGGATCTTAGTTGCAAGTGTGCGGGAGGAGACGAACAGTACTAGAATCCTCCAGCCTCCGAGCAGGCCCCTGGAACAACAGATATCTACTCAGAGGCGAACAGCCTGCACGTCAGGCTCCTTCTGCGACGACGTCTCAGGCTCCTCACGAGCCGTTCAGTCCTAGCCGATCTTCTCCGCGCTCGGATTTCCCCTATCGAGGCTGCTGACTTCCTCTCTCGCACGGATTCTCGCGCCGTGGGCTGCCTCTATGGGCAGCTGGGGCCCTGGGGCCCAAGAAACCAGGAGGGGTAATGACAAGGAGGAGCCAGCTCAGGGAGGGAACGCGGGCTTGGAATCGGTAATACATCGCGGACAGATCGGAGCTAGGCTTAGGTCGCGCATGTCCTCCTACAGGCGGGCTTTTAAAGAAAAAATAACTCAACAATAACCAAGAATAGACAAAAGAGCATTGAGAAGCGTCATCAGAGTATTTGTTACTATTCTTGGATACTCCTCCTGTAGAGGGAAATGCCTGACTTAAGGCTAGGCCCTCGATAGCGAAAGGGCACCCTCCTGGGCGGAGTGGGGCACCTGGGCCCCGATCGGCGAGGAGCGCAGAAGGCAGTCACCCAGCCCCGATCGATGATCCCCAGGACGCGTGTTCTGGCGCCAACGTACATGGGGCCCAGGGACACGCAGAACAGACGGGCGCAGATCCCAGGATCCCCCCATATGTTCCGCATGCTCCGAATGCTCGTCTTCCCCTCCACCTCCCGTAGTTTCCACATCTTCCTCGGCATCTGCGTTCAGGTGTGCCTGTGTGCCTTTCTTTGCCCTCCCGAAACGAGGCCACCGTAACCGTGACTCCCTGACCGGCACCTGCCAGCCGCTCCCCAGCGCCCCCCTCCTCGGGGGCGTCAGAGAGGGGGGGTCCGCAGCTCATGGCCCCACGCAAGAGGCACGGACGAGGGGGGTCAGGGGACATGTTGAGGAAAAGGGGCCATGAAACCCAGGGATACGCAGCCGTTTGCGAAATAAACGCCCTGACGATGTGCCGAACGAGGCCCTGCAATACGACGCAAGCGGCGCGCAACGAGGGCCGACATAGGCTGCGTGCCATCGGCGGAGCCGACCAAAATACCGCGGGCTCGCGTCGTGTCGACCGCGGCGTTGGTTCCTGACGCCAGGGGGATCGTTCAACCTCGAACGATCGGCCGTTTCCGAAACGTCAGGTCGTTCAACATCGACCCATTCTGGGTCGCCGGCGGCATTCAACGTTGAACGCCGACGGCGGGGTCGCCGCCAGTCGACACGACGCGAACCTGCCGTTACACGCGCTTCGGCAAAAGAACACTTTTCTTAGGATGATCGGCCCGAATTACCGCGCCAGCGCCGCTGGGCACGCCGAGGCTGGCGCGCGAGCCTGCCGCGCGCCCTGGGAGGTCAGACTCGCACCTCGGCCCGTCGGCTTCCAGGCCGACTCGCATGGGGAGCAAAGCCACCTCAGCGAAACACCCTGATACAGGCACAGGTGAAGAGGCGGGTCGAGGAGTCGGAGGTCGGTTATAGGGGATAGGGGAGATAGCACGGCCATGTGCACCTTGGTGCGTTTTGCCAACGTAGCCGGCATTAAGACGAGAGCACGAATCCTGAATCAAGTGAGAGGAAGTCCCAAGCGGAACGGCTGCCAGACCAGCCGTTTCCGGGCTCCGCGTTCCCATTGTGGGACGTCTTGTGTTTAATGTGTATCAAAATCCTCAAACGAAGCAATCTTAAGGAAACAATGACACGCCGCCGTGGGAGCACCAGGCCTTCGGCCAACAATTACCTGGGTGAAAGACCCAACCATACGCAGTTGTGAGTGCCGCGTTGTTGGTACCGCTTTCGGTGCAGTTCCCAATCGGGCCACGAAGCGTGTGACGGTGTCCTGTACTGCGCGGGGAAGATGCATGCGGCCGCGGCCACCGGGTGGAGCTCCCCAACGGGGCCGCGAAGCGCTGAACTGGTTGGCGCGGACGCATGCGGCCGCGGCCACTGAGATTCTCGGTGGAGCTCTTCTATGGGGCCGCGAAGCGCTGTGCTGGACGTCGCGGACGCATGCGGCCACGGCCACTGGGGCCTCGGTTGAGCTCCCCTATGGGGCCGCGAAGCGCTGTTCTGGGTGGAGCGGACGCGTGCGGCCGCGGCCGCCAGGACCATCGGTGGAGCTCCCCTATTGGGCCGCAGAACGCTGTACTGCGGTGCACGGACGCATGCGGCCGCGGCCAAAGCTCCCCACGGGGCCACGAAACGCTGCACTGGGTGGCACGGACGCGTGCGGCCGCGGCCACTGGGGGCTTCGGAGGAGCTCCCCTACGGGGCCGCGAAGCAATGTACTGGGTGGCACGGACGCGTGCGGCGGCGGCCACGAGGGCCATTGGTGGAGCTTCCCCTGGGGCCACAAAGCGCTGCAATGGGTGGGGCGACGCATGCGGCCGCGGCCACTGGGGCCTTCGGTGGAGCTCCCATGAGCTCCCCTGAGGCCGCGAAACGCTGTACTGGATGGCGCGGACGCATGCGGCTGCAGTCGTTGGGGTCTTCGGTAGAGCTCCCTATGGGGACGAAGCGCTGTACTCGGTGGCGCGGGCGCATGCGGCCGCGGCCACCGGGGGCTTCGGTGGAGCTCCCTACGGGGCTCCCTATGGGGACGAAGCGCTGTGCTGGATGGCGCGGGCGCATGCGGCCGCGGCTACTGGGGTCTTGGGTGGAGCTTCCTATGAGGCCACGAAACGCTGTACTGGGCGGCGCAGACGCATGTGGCCGCGGCCACCAGGGCCATCGGTGGAGCTCCCCTATGGGGCCACGAAACGCTGTACTGATGTGCCGAAGTGGTTGGCATGCGGAGGGCAGAGGCAGTGATGGGAGGGAGGAGGAGAAGGTAGACGGGAGGAGGTGAGATGCGGGACGCTCGCTTCAAAACGAGAACCCTGCACCGCAGGATGGCTGGGAACAAAGGAGCAGCACGCTGACGGGCTACCATCGGCAGCGTGCCACTGATACTCCTTCTCGCTCCCGACGTGCTGTGCGACCAGATTTTGCATGAAGGAAGCGGGCCTCCCCTCCTGGAATCCCGGAGCGTTCCCTGATCCTGTCGCCGCACTTGCTCTACGCAGGGCGGCTCCGCCCCGTCTCCAGCCCCGGGACCTTCACGGATCGGACCGGCCCGAGAGACGCCGCAGGAAGATGGGATGGGGACTCCGGTCGAGATGTCCCGTGGTGCTGCCTTCTTTCGCGGCGTGGAATCCCAACCCGTTCGTCCAGCGTTTCATCCCCGGTCGTTCGTGGACCGGCCCCAGGGGGTCGCGTGGCTCGGGGGGCACGGGGCCTCTGGGCCCGCTTGCCTCGGGTGGAAGCACGACGTTTGCACGCCACCCCCACGGACGAGCTGGTGCGGCACAGGACCGCGGAGCGGGGGCGTTGCACAAAAGTGGCGTCCCTTGAGGGCACGACGTTTGTACACCACCCACCCCGAGACAAACAGGCTGGCCGGCACCGAGCGCGCGCAGGGGACGGGGGCGGTGGCCATAAATCTTTCCCCGACCAGGGCCTGGAACGCAGAAGGACATACTCGTTCTCTGTCCTCCTCGGAGTCGTGCGTCCGACACGAACATGTATAATATAACCATATTGTAATACATTTTAGCATTTCGTTTCCCGAGCGGTGTGGCCAGAAAGCGCTCGCCACCGAGCATCTGGGGGGGGGGGGGGGGCAACGCACACATGGCGGATTCCGGAAACCCTGAACCCAAAAACGTGTTCATCTCTGTGTGCCGCATCTTTTACTTCCGCCACCTTCTGCCAGCCTTCCGCTGGCTTCCGCCGACCTTCCGCCCACTTCCGCCGGCGGAGGCGGCCTCGTTTTACTTCCGCCGCCTTCCGCTGAGGAAGCGATGGCAACCCTTTCGATCCTCGAAGGATTGGCCTTGCTCGGAACGCCTCGCACAGCACTGCCGTGCCGGGGTGGCGCCGAGGACACCCCGACCCCACGGCGACGCAGAGCCTGGGGCGGCCGTGCGGGGAAGGGGTCCCGCCGCGCGCGCCCCCCTGGGGCATCCTCCGGCGCGTGCCTCCCAGCCGCGGCCCCTAGGCCGAAGACGAAGCCAGGGCGATGGCAGAATCGGGTGAGGATAAACTCGCCATCGCTCGAACGTCCATTCCGCGTGCATTTTTTCGGTGTCGTGCCAATGTTTGCGAGATGATCCAAGATGCTCCTCGATGGTCCTCGCCGAGAAAAAATGCACAAGTCCGGGGGATGTCGAATAAACCGGGGATCTCTGGGATCCCGCGGCTCTGGAGGGTGTATCGGGCGCCGCGTCCTTCTCAAAGCCCGACGGAACGCCCCACGAGCGTTCCGGAAGACTCTGGAACGGACTTCTCCTCGTCCTGGCCCCGTCCGAAGACCTTGCACGGCCCCCTCCCCCAGGGGGCGGCTTCTCGCCCAGGCTCCACCCCTGCTGGACCTGGGGCCCGACAGCGGGCCCCACGGGCCGAGACCGAGGCACAAACGGCGGGATGGAGCAGAGTCGAGATCGCCGGCGGTCCCGGCCCGGGGCGGCCGCGTGTGGAGAGGGGGGCCGCCGCGCGCGCTCGTTGCTTCGCCCGGGGCTGGCCAGTCAGCAGGTCGACCCCTCGGCAGACCTGAGGGGCAGAGGTCGGGGGGGGGGGGGAGCTCATGGGGGGGAAGTACATCGACCCGGAATCGGCGGTACATCGCCGATAGATGGGCGACGGGCCCCCGATGGCGACTCCGCACGCTCCTGGGAGGGGGTGGGCCATCGGGCCCCCATCGGCGATCAGTGGGCGATGGAGGGCCGTTGCATCCCCCCCCTGAGCCTATCGCCCCCCGCCGCTGCCCCTCGGCAGGCCGTGCTGAAGCCGCCCTCGCCCATGAGGTCCTTCGGCCTGCGGGCGCGCAGGAGCGGTCAGGGCCCCGTAGACCAGGACACGCTTGACCAGGACATCCAAGATCCCTCGAGACATTTGTTTCCAGACGGCGGCAGGAAACGGTATCGTTTCCCCGACCTGCCAATGTCCTGGTTGGTCTGTGTCCTGGTCTCCGGGCACTTGAAGCGGGCCCCTCCCCAGAAGGCCGTAGAGGCCTTCAAGATAGCTCCAATATAACCCAACAGGACCTCAAGAGGGCCGCATGTGGGGCCAAGAGGACCCAAAGACTGCCCAAGGGGTTCACATTAGGGCCCCAAGACGGACTTTAAGCGCTCCAAGAAAGCCGGGGGGGGTCCCGGGGGGGGGGTGGGGAGGGGGGGGGGCAGATTCGTTGTTCCTCGGGCGGCCTAGAAACCTCGAAAACACTCCAAATGAGGTCCGAATGCCCAAGATGGCCCCCGAGACGGCCCAAGAGGGCCCCGAGTCGCCCAAAGATCGGCCGAAAACGCCCAAGATAGCCCCAAGACCGTCCAAGAAGCCTCCAAGACGTCCCAGGCCCCCTCCAAGAGACCCCCAGGAAGCCCCAAGAGGCCCCCACGAGGCTTCCAAGCGGCCCCTAAGAGCTTCCCAAGAGGCCCACAAACTACCCCCAAGAGACCCCCAAGAGCGCTCGTCATCGTCGTCGTCGTCGTCGTCGTCGTCGTCGTCGTCGTCGTCGTCGCCATTCGGGGTCGGCGGCACCGGCCGTAAGGCCTTCGCAATATTGCCCAAGGGGTTCACATTAGGGCCCCAAGACGGACTTTAAGCGCTCCAAGAAAACAAATATCCCGGCAAAGCAACCTAACAGCGATGTGTAGAAGCATATCTGAAAGCATTCCCCTTAAGATTCAGACGAAAATCCAGTTGTCGAATTCTGCTGTTCTCGCAGTCGTAGTAGCATTCGCGATGACAGTCGCAGCGTCAACGGCAGTCGCAGTCACAGCCTCAGCCTCAGCCTGCCTCCTCCTCCTCCTCCTGCTCTTTCTCCTGCTCCTCCTCCTCCTCCTCCTCTTCCTCCTGCTCGTCCTCGTTCTCGTCCTCCTCGTCTTGCTCGTCCTCCTCCTCCTGGTGCTCTCTCCTCCTCCTCCTCCTCCTCCTCCTCCTCCTCCTCCTCCTCCTCCTCCTCCTCGGTGGTCCTCGTTCTCCTCCTCCTGGTGCTCTCCCCCCCCCTCCTCCTCCTCGTCCTCCTCCTCCTCCTCCTCGTCCTCCTCCTCCTCTTCCTCCTCCTCCTCCTCCTCCTCCTCCTCCTCCTCCTCCTCCTCCTCCTCCTCCTCCTCCTCTTCCTGGTCGTCCTCGTTCTCGTCCTCCTCGTCTTGCTCGTCCTCCTCCTCCTGGTGTTCTCTCCTCCTCCTCCTCCTCCTCCTCCTCCTCCTCCTCCTCCTCCTCCTGGTGGTCCTCGTTCTCCTCCTCCTGGTACTCTCCCCCCCCCTCCTCCTCCTCCTCCTCGTCCTCGTCCTCCTCCTCCTCCTCCTCCTCTTCCTCCTCCTCCTCCTCCTCCTCCTCCTCCTCCTCCTCCTCCTGGTACTCCTCCCCCTCCCCTCCTCCTCCTCCTCCTCCTCTCCTGGTCGTCCTCCTCCTCCTGGTCGTCCTCCTCCTCCTGCTCGTCCTCCTCCTCCTCCTGCTCGTCCTTCTTCTCCTGCTCCTCCTGCTCCTCGTCCTGCTCCTGCTCGTCCTCGTCCTCCTGGTCTTGCTCGTCCTCCTCCTCGTCGTGCTCTTGCCCCTGCTGAAAATGTGGCCCAGGAATGGGAGTTCTGGGAAGTCGAAGAGCACGAAGTTGCCTACAGTTGGCTACGGGCATTCAAAATGTGGCCCGGGAATGGAGTTCTGGGAACTCGAAGAGCACGAAGTGGCCTACAGTTGGCTCCGGGCATTCAAAATGTGGCCCGGGAATGGAGTTCTGGGAACTCGAAGAGCACGAAGTGGCCTACAGTTGGCTCCGGGCATTCAAAATGTGGCCCGGGAATGGAGTTCTGGGAACTCGAAGAGCACGAAGTGGCCTACAGTTGGCTCCGGGCATCCAAAATGTGGCCCGGGAATGGAGTTCTGGGAACTCGAAGAGCACGAAGTGGCCTACAGTTGCTCCGGGCATTCCAAAATGTGGCCCGGGAATGGCGTTCTGGGAACTCGAAGAGCACGAAGTGTGTGACTGTTGCATCCGGTTATTCAGAATGAGCCTGGGAATGGAGTTCTGGGAACTCGAAGAGCACGAAGTGTGTGACTGTTGGTGAAAAACGAGGTGGACTCAACCCGCCCGGCAACTCCCAACACCTGCCCGGACCCCCCTGTGGAGTGATCTGTGAGCTTTTTTTAGCCCATTAGAAACCTATCAGTCTTCGCTGTTAGGTAAAAGACTACCCAAAGAGGCCTCTTGGGCTGTCTAAGGTGGTCAGAAACCCAAACATGACAGAACCGTAAAATCCTTCAACACACTGCAGAAAATCAATGGTTTGTGCCTCCGAAGGCTCTCCTGGAAAGCCTCTTGGAGACCTCTTGGGCCGGTTGGGGGGCCTCTTGATCGGTCTTGAGGCCTTCTTGGGAGACTCATGGCCGCTAGGACGGCTTGCAGGGCAACCAAAAAGACACCAAGATGGTCCAAGATGGCCCAAGACGGTTCAAAAGGCTCCCAAAGCAGCCTCAAAAACAGATCAAGAAGCCCCCAGGGCGGCCGAAGGGGGATCCAAGAGGCCCTCCTGGAGAGCCCGAGGAGGCCAACACCATTGATCGTCCTAAGGTTTTCGGAAGATGTTCAAGTTCTCGCCTGCTCGGGTTTCCGACCGCCCAAGACGTCCCAAGAAGCCTCCAAGAGCCTTCAAGATAGCTCTCAGACAGGCCAGGAGACCCCCAACAGGGCCCAAAGTTGGCCCTAAGGGTCCAAAGATCGCCCAAGGGGCCCCGTGAAGGCCCCAAGACGGCCGTGGACCGCTCCGAGAGGATACCAACACGGCCTAGAGAGGCCCCCAAGGCGGCCTCCATAGGCGTCAGACGGGCCAAGAGTCCCCAAAGAACGGCCGAAGAGGACCCAAGCGGCCCCAAAGAGGCCCCGTGAGGCACCTTTGCGGCCCTCACAAGCTTTCAGGAAGCGCCCAGGAGGCCCCAAGAAGCCTCCTCCTCCTCCTCCACCTCCTCCTCCTCCTCCTCTTCCTTCTCCTCCCCCTCCTCCCCCTCCTCCTCCTCCTCCTCCTCCTCCTCCTCCTCCTCCTCCTCCATTCCTTGTTATTATACATAAGTCCTCCCTGTCGCACCACGAGGCTGGTCGAAAGGGCGGGTTGGGCGATTCGCCTGAGACTTCCTAACAACTTATGACCCTGGAACTTGACATGCCCAAAAGTTGTACGGGTGGAGGGCGGCCCGCTTCCATAATGTGGCTCTCGCCTTAGCGCCGCGCACACTGGCTTAAACAACTTGCAGCAACTTCACGGATGGAGGGCGGTCCGTTTTCACAATGTGGCTCTCGCCTTCGCGCCGCGCACGTTCGTAAGAGTGTCACGGATGGAGGGCGGTTCCTTGCAAAATGTGGTTTCTCGCCTCAGCGCTGCGCACATGACTGCTACATGTTTGCATAAGCTTCACGGATGGGAAGCGGTTCCTTGTCAAAATGTGGCTCTCGCCTTAGCGCCGTGCACACTCGCCGTAATCATCTGTAACGGTGTCACGGGTGGAGGGCGGTCCGCTTTCAAAATGTGGATCTCGCCGTAACGCCGCGCACGTTCGTTTCACGAGTTTGCAACACTGTCAAGGATTATCATGGCTAAAATCCCAGATATGTGTTTTTGGGCACGATGTCGGAAGATCAGGGCGCACCAATCACGTTGATTCGCGGTGTTGAAGTCACAAGAATGGTGCTCTGGAACGAATCAGGACCGTCAAGACGCAAGCATAACGGTGACCCGCGGCGTTGGAGCAAGAACCTGGTTTTGAAACGGTTGCCTTCCAACGGGGCAATTGCCTCAATGATAATGCATCCGTGTAGGCACCTATGACGAGAAAACTTGGAGGGCGTATTGCAGTGCCAGTGGTGAATCTTGGGTTTGCATTGGTCCTCCTCCTCCTCCTGCTCTTCCCTACCGCGCGGACGAAGACGACGTCGGGATCACGGCCCGTCCCATTCACGGCCTCCGCGTGTGACCAACGTCCGACATTCCACATGTGACGGCTTCCGCTTGCGACCCACGCCCGACATGTAACACGTGATGGCTCCCGCACCTGACCCACGCCCGACATGTCACATGTGACGGCTTGCGCGTGCGACCCACGTCCGACGTGTCACATGTGATGGCTCCCGCGCCTGACCCACGCCCCGCATATCACATGGGACTGCTTCCGCGTGTGACCCGCGCGCGACATGTCACATGTGTCGGCTTCCGCATGAGACCAACATACGACATGTCACAAGAGACGGCTTCCGTGTGTGAGCCACGCCCGACATGTCACATGGTAAAACTTCCGCACGTGACCAACGTCCGACATGTCACATGTGACGGTTTCCGCGTGTAACCCCTGCTGGTCGGAATTGCGCTGTTCCTGTACTCAGCCTCCTTCCCGCTAGCTCGATAACTGCTCCTTCTCGCTCTCGTCGCCGTCTTTGTCCTGCTGATTCTCCTCCTCGTCTTTCTCCTCCTCCACCTCCTCCTCCTCTTTTGCCTCCTCGAACATCAAGGCGCCCTAAACGAGTCACGGCGAACCCGTGTTGTCCCGTTTCTGGCCCGCGTGCCCTCACACGTTGATACAGCTCGAAACAGCATGTGTGTTTATTGGGATGAGCTCCATGGTCGTGTTCTTTTTCCGAACGCGCGTCGTAGCCCCAACTTGCACGCCTGAGATTGGAAGGGAAGTGCGAAGCGAAGGACCATGCTGGACACCTCCCAGTAACACATGGTACCCTGGATCGGCAGCGACCGCTGCTGGGCGGGTGGTTCTCGCATCAAGCAGATATGCGGGGACAGCCAGCGACCACAACCACATCGAGGATGCACCCTGGGGGATGTCGCGCGCATGCCATGACTGTGGGAACAACGAAACCAGTTTCGCACTGACTGTGGTCGATGTGGCATCCCAGGACGGTCCAATCGACCACAACCACAACCAAAGTGCTCATGTCGAGGTCGGTAAGTTCTCCCCCGCAGGCCCTCCCGAACAATCCACTTAATTTTGGTTGTGGTTCCTTTTTGTGCCGGGGGATGACGACCGCGGCGGCTCCGACAACGAACCCCGATTGAAAATGGGCAGGGCAGGAACTGCAGACGGTCCTCTTCCCCACACCTTGCGTCCCCCTTTGGGCACTCGCCTTCACCGATCTGGGCTGAGTGCATCCCGGGCCCAGGCTCGGGATGTACTCCAGGAAGGGGGCCAAAAAAACCCTTCGTTTTCGCCCCCCGTTCGCCACCCAACCCCCCCACCTCCCCCCAGACTCAAAATTTGCGTCCGGCCTGCTGGAGGCCCACGGAGCTCCATGTTTTTGTATTTTCAAGCCCGTGCTTGTGACTGCCCAGGGCCAAATTTGAATAAAGAGGGGGAGGGGGAGGGGAGCCAAGGGTCCAATTGTTCCCCACATCCGAAGTGAGTAAATTGTTCGCAACCATCCAGTGGTGTTGGGTCTTCGTTTTGAAGAGACGGTCCCCGCGTTCCTTTCCTCTTCTCCTCCTCCTCCCCCTCCTCCTCTCCGCCGCCCGCATGCGTCCCCCACACCCAGGTTGATATTTCGCCCACCCAGTACAGCGTTTCGTGGCCCCATAAGGAACCCCACCGAAGTCCCCAATGGGACCGTCCGCGTGCGTCCCCCACACCCGATTTGGCACTGCCACCCACCCAGCACAGCGCTTCGTGGCCCCATAGGGAGCTCCACCGAAGCCCCTAGTGGGACCGCCCGCGTGCGCCACCCACGCCCAATTTGGCATTTTCACTAACCCAGTCCTCCACCGAAGCCCCCAGTAGTGCCGCCCACATGCGACCCCCACATCCAATTTGCCATTTTCACCTACCCAGTACAACGCTTCGTGGCCCAATAGGGAGCCCCACCGAAGCCCCCAGTAGGACCGCCCGCATGCGTCCCCCACACCCAACTTGGCACTGTCACCCACCCAGCAAAGCGCGTCGTGGCCCCATATGGAGCTCCACCGAAGCCCCCAATGGGACCGCCCGCGCGCGTGCCCCACACACACACATTGGCATTTTCACCCACCCACTACAGCTGTTCGTGGCCCCATAGGGAGTTCCACCGAAGCCCCCAGTGGGACCGCCCGGATGCGTCCCCCACGTCCAATTTGGCACTGTCACCCACCCAGCAAAGCGCTTCGTGACCCCATAGGGAGCTCCACCGAAGCCCCCAGTGGGACCGCCCACGCGCGTCCCCCCACATCCAATTTGCCACTTCCACCCCCCCAGTACAACGTTTCGTGGCCCAATACGGAGCCCCACCGAAGCCCCCAGTGGGACCGCCCGCATGCGTCCCCCACACCCAACTTGGCATTGTCACCCACCCAGCACAGCGTTTCGCGGCTGGAGCTCCACCCCCCAACGGGACCGCCCGGATGCGTCTCCCACACTCAATTTGGCATTCTCGCCAACCCAGTACAGCGTTGCGTGGCCCCACAGGGAGCCCCACCGAAGCCCCCAGTGGGACCGCCCGCATGCGCCCCCACGCTCATTTTGGCATTTTCACCTACCCAGTACACCGTTCCGTGGCCCCTTAGGGAGCCCCACGGAAACCCCAAGTGGTACCGCCCACATGCGCCCCCCACATCCAACTCGCCCTTTCACCCACCCAATACAACGCTTCGTGGCCCAACAGTGAACCCCACCGAAGCCCCCGATGGGACCGCCCGCATGCGCCCCCCATACGCAACTTGGCATTTCACCCACCCAGTACAGCGCCCCGTGGCCCCATAAGGGGGCCCCACCGAAGCCCCCAGTGGGACCGTCCGCAGCGTCCCCCGCACCCGATCTGGCATTGCCACCCACCCAGCACAGCGCTCCGTGGCCCCATAGGGAGCCCCACCGAAGCCCCCAGTGGGACCGCCCGCATGCGTCCCCCACGTCCAATTTGGCATTTTCACCCACCCAGCAAAGCGCTTCGTGACCCCATAGGGAGCTCCACCGAAGCCCCCAGTAGGACCGCCCGCATGCGTCCCCCACAGGGAGCTCCACCGAAGCCTCCAGTGGGACCGCCCGCATGCGTCCCCCACACCCAACTTGGCATTTTCCCACCCAGTACAGCGTCCCGTGGCCCCACAGGGAGCCCCACCGAAGCCCCCAGTGGGGCCGCCTGCACGCGTCCCCCACACCGAATTTGGCATTTCCACCCACTCAGTACAACGCTTCACGGCCCCATGGGGAGCCTCACCGAAGCCCCCAGTGGGACCGCCCGCATGCGTCCCACACGCCGAATTTGGCACTTTCACCCACCCAGCACAGCGTTCCGTGGCCTCATAGGAAGCGTCACCGACGGCCCCAGTGCTACCGCCCGCATGCGTTCCCCCCTCGCCCAGCGCAGCGCTTCGTGGCCCCATAGGGAGCTTCACCGAAAAACGATTCACAATTGCGGTACCCACAACTTCATATGGTTGGGCCCTTCGCCCGGATAATTTTCTTTAGACACCCCGCGAAGGAACAAGAGAACACACCCTCTCCTCCTCTCTAATCGCACACTCATTCACTTAACCACTCACACACATCATCATTCACACTCGCCCACTCACCCACTCACTCACACACTCACGAACTCACACACACACACACACTCATTCGTCCACTCACACGCCCACTCACACACCCACACACACACACTCATCATCATCATCACCATCATCATCATCATCGTCATCATCGTCATCATCAGCAGCATCATCATCATCACTCACGCACGCACTCTATCACCCACTCACCCACTCACTCATCCACCTACCCGCCCACTCACTCATTCACTCACTCACACTCTCATCATCCTCATCACCATCGTCATGATCATCCTTATCATCATCATCATATTCACTCAATCACTCACTCATTCACTCACTCACTCGCTCATATCAGGCGGAAGCCTCGTCTGTGAGTGAATTGCGAGGACGTCTCAAGCGGGAGCACCCTCCTTATGGGGCCCGCAGCTCATGCTACTGATCCAAACGGGTCATTGGGAACCTGTAACTGCCGTCATGTTTGAAATCCCAGGGCCTGAATATGGGAGAAGTATCCGGCGGAAGCTTCGTCTGTGAGTGACATGCGAGGGTGTATCAGGCGCGAACCTCCTCTCTATGGGGCCCGCAGCTCATGTTACTAATTAGAGCGGGCCATCGGAAAGTTGTAATTGTCGCCACGTTTGGGGTCCAGGGGTCTGAATATGGAGAAAGTACGAGGCGGGAGTCTCGTCTGTGAGTAAATTGCGAAAAAGTCTCAGGCGAGAGCTCCCTCCCTATGGGGGCCGCAGATCACGTTACTAATCCGAGCGGGTCATCGAAAACTTGTAATTGTCGCTTGGGTTCCTGAGGATCGAATACGGAGGAATAGCAGGCGGGAGCCTTGTCTGTGAGTGACTTGCGATGAGGTCTCAAGTGGGAACCCCCTCCCCATGAACCCCGCATATCATGTTACTAATCCGTGCGGGTCATTGGGAACCTGTAACTGTCGTCCCTTTTGGGCTCCTGAAATCTGAATATGGGGGAAGTATCAGGCGGGGGCCTCGTCTATGAGTGATTTGCGAGGACGTCTCAGACAGAAACCCTCCCCCTAGAGAGAATGCGCCCGTGCTGGCCGAGGCGGCGACGGCGCCGAGGAAAATCGACATGCACGCTCGTGCCAGGAGGAAGGAGATGCGCACGAGGAGAACGGGCGGGGTGGCGATGAAGAGGGGGAGGAGGGGGAGGAGGAACAAACAAAAGGAGGAGGAGGAGGAAGATGAAAAGGGCGAGGAGGAGGAACGTGAGGAGGAGACGGGGGGCGGAGGAGAAGGAAAAGGAGGAGGAAGAAGAGGATCCGACCTGCAACGAGCAGGACGAGAAGGAACAGGAGAAGGAGGATGAGGAAAAGTAAGAGGAGGAGGGGGAGGAGGAGGAGGACGCAGAGGGCGGAAGGAAGGCCTCGGCCAGTTGCAGAAGAAAAGGGCGACGGGGCAAGCTAGATAGGTTCTCATGTGGGGTCCTACTGTATAACTAATTTCATTTGAATAAATGTACTGTCCCACCTGCCAGGGAGGCACCATGACTTGGCTCGGGATCGGCCTGGCTAGGACCAGCGCAGGTGTGTATGGCTGACGTCCCCTGGCTGCTCTGGCTCCTTGCACGAGCAATAGAAGACAAGACGGCATCAGCATAAAATTCCGGAGACAACACCAGGAATGTTCTTGTACCATAAGCACGACGCATTTAAACAAGACAGTCTTGACCAGAAATGGTCTAAGATCAAGTCGTGCAAACCACAAAAGGTGCCCAGATCATTCTTCAGTAGGCTTAGGTCGGGCATGTCCTCCTACAAGCGGATTTCGGAAGATAATCAAAGAAAATTCAAAAATACTCTGAAGAACGCAAGAATCGTCACCAGACTATTTTCTAACTATTATTGAATATCCCTCCCGAGGAGGGACATGCCCGCCTTCATGGTAGTCCTGTAGGCAAGCCAGGGCGCCTTACCGCTGCTTGAAGGGGGCGGGGCGAACCAGCTCGCGCGGCGGATCTCCCTAAGCGCCTCATGGCGCGCCGTAAGCGCAACATGCATCGAGAGGGCGCCCGCCGGCGGGCCGCCCGAAACCAGCTGTACGCAGCACAGTTCGTAGCCCCCCTCTCTCTACCCCCCCTCTCGACGATCCTCAAAAAACGTGTGTCATAAAGGAGCCGAGGGACACACTGATAAATAGACACGCATCCCAAGATTTTGTTATACTTTCTGGGGGCATTCGTCTTCCCCTCCGCTTCCCAAATGTTCCATGCTTTCCGGGAAATCGACGATTGTTCGTGTCTGTGTGGTTTTGTCCCTCCTGATGTTGGCGCCAAGGTGTGCGTGTCCACCCAAGCCCCTCAACACGACGCAGCCGGCGTAGAGAGAGGACCGACAGAAGCCACGTGCTGTCGCTGGATCTGATCGGGGCAGCAAAGTGTGAGGCGAACACACGTCCTGAGAGACATCCCTTCGTCCGACCCGGCTGATGCTAGAAGAAAAAGCGCCAGAAATCTAAACTTTTGGCGTTTCGCGCGGATTTCTTGGATCTGCGCTGGGCACCCCTCCCTGGCGCGCGGAGCGCGCCAGGGGCAGCGCTGGAGGCGCCGCGGGGGGATCCCAGCGCGGATCCAAGAAATCCGCGCGGAGCGCCACAAGCCTACGCTCATGGCGTCTTCTCCTCTCCGAGATGCTTCGCGCAGCTCCCCCTCTTCGGTCGGCGGGCGCCGGCGGCCTGTAGAGGTAGCGCCCGAGCACCACGCGCGCCACGCTGTCGTCCAGCGCGCACCCCTGGGGGCCCTCCTCGGCGCGGGGGCGGGGCGGCTCGCCCCCCGCAGGCCCCGAACTCCGACGCCGCGAGCTTTTATCAGCAGGCGGTGCCTCTTCGGTCCCATTCTTTAGGAACCGCTCTCGGGCTCTCGGGGCCATCAGAGAGTGCATCCGGAACGTGGGGAGATGACCCGCGGAAGCGGTCGAGACCTCTCGCGCCGCAGGTGGAGCAGGAGTCAGATCGGCGGACGACCAGGGCCCAGGCCCCGGCAAAGACACGCCCCCCCCCCCACCCCTCGCCCAAATCCAGGGTGGTCAGGCCAGACGGTGACTCGTGGGAGGCGTTCGTGCTGTGACGCCCTGAGCGTGCCGGCTTCTTGCCTCACCGCGCGCGTCCGAGCCTGAGCTGTCGTGGCCTTCTTTGAACATCCGACGGATCGTGTTTTTGTTCGCGCCGCGAGGGGGTCTTCCCAGGAGGCAGGATCAGACGGCACCAGATCGGGAGGTCGGATCGGATCGGAATGTACGTCGGATCGGCCTGCATCGGCACGGAACCGAAATCGAGTGGGATCGGCTGCGCTAAGACGCAAAAGCGCCTCTTGCAAATATCGGGCCCGATCGGATCGAGGCAACGTCGGAATCGAACTGAATCAGGCCGGCCAGGACGACGAGGAGGGGGACCGTGAGATCCGACGTCGCGAATACATGCAACATTGGAAAAAACAACAAAAAACTCTGACCAAAACCCTCGACCCCATCTTTCTGCGGCATCTCTCGAGACGGATCGACGCGCGAGGCACACGGGGCCCGAATATGGGCGGAAAAGCCAGGTGCGCAAAAATTGCTACGTCAGGATCTCAAGCGATCGGGAGGGCGAGGTGATGGAATTTGCCGGCCCAACGGGCCAAAAGGCGTGCCGGAATCTCGGGTAAGAGGCTCATTGCAATAGTTATAGTTTCTACTTCGCGCGCGCGCGTGGCGGCCCCTGGGGGGTCCCAGACGAAAGCACCCCGCAACAAGCACGGATCAAGCTCGGACGACTGGGTTCAGTGATGCTTCTCGTTATGGGCGCGGCACTCTGGGCCCCCAAGAGCGCTCATGCAGCACTCCACGGGGCCTGCAGGGGAGCCCACGAATGTTCGACACGGTCCAAGAGCATTATAAGACATCCAAGATGGTGCCTCAACGGCCCATCAGGCCACCAAACGATGCACTGGCTGGGGAAGATGCATGTGGACCCTGCCACAGGGGCCTTCGGTGGAGCTCCCTGTGGGACACGAAACGCTGTCCTGGGTGGGGGTTACGCATGCGGACGTTGCCGCTGAGGCCTTCGGTGGAGCTTCCTACGGGCCACGAAACGCTGTACTCGGTGGGGGAGTGGACCTTGCCACTGGGGCCTGCGGTGGAGCTCCCTATGGGCCACGAAACAAAGTACTCGGCGCGAGAGACGCATGCGGGAACTCCCTATGGGCCACGACATGAAGTACTGGGTGTGGGGGGGACGCATGTGGACCCTGCCACTGGGGCCTTTGGTGGAGCTCCCTATGGGCCAAGAAACGCTGCACAGGGTGGAAAATCGCATGTGGCTGCCACTGGGGCCGTCAGTAGAGCTCCCTATGGGCCATGAAACGCTGTACTTGGTGGGGGAGACGCACGTGGTCCTTGTCACTGGGGCCTAAACGCTGTGGGTGGGGGGTGACGCATGTGGACCCTGCCACTGGGGCCTTTGGTGGAGCTCCCTATGGGCCAAGAAACGCTGCACAGGGTGGAAAATCGCATGTGGCTGCCACTGGGGCCGTCAGTAGAGCTCCCTATGGGCCATGAAACGCTGTACTTGGTGGGGGAGACGCACGTGGTCCTTGTCACTGGGGCCTAAACGCTGTGGGTGGGGGGTGACGCATGTGGACCCTGCCACTGGGGCCTTTGGTGGAGCTCCCTATGGGCCAAGAAACGCTGCACAGGGTGGAAAATCGCATGTGGCTGCCACTGGGGCCTTCGGAGCTCCCTATGGGCCACGATACGCTATACTGAGAGTGGGGGAGACGCATGTGGACCCTGCCACTGGGGCCTCCCGAGGAGCTACCTATGGGCCACGATACGCTGTACTGCGTGCGGGAGACGCATGCAGACGTTGCCACTGGGGCTTTCGGTGGCGCTCCGTATGAGCCACCAAACGTTGTAATGGGCGGGGGAGACGCATGCGGACGTTGCCACTGGGACCTTCGGTGGAGCTCCCTGTGGGACACGAAACGCTGTCCTGGGTGGGGGTGACGCATGCGTTCGTTGCCGCTGAGGCCTTCGGGGGAGCTTCCTACGGGCCACGAAACGCTGTAACCCATTGCTGCGGATAATAAACCCTAAGGGATAATAAAGTTCGGGGTTTTCGGGGGGATCATAAAAAGTATGGGCATGGGGTTACTCGGTGGGGGAGTGGACCCTGCCACTGGGGCCTGCGGTGGGGATCCCTATGGACCACGAAACAAAGTACTCGGCGCGAGAGACGCATGCGGGAACTCCCTTGGGCCACGAAATGAAGTACTGGGTGTGGGGGAGACGCATGTGGACCCTGCCACTGGGGCCTTTGGTGGAGCTCCCTATGGGCCAAGAAACGCTGCACAGGGTGGAAAATCGCATGTGGCTGCCACTGGGGCCGTCAGTAGAGCTCCCTATGGGCCATGAAACGCTGTACTGGGTGTGGGGGGGACGCATGCGGACGTTGCCACTGGGGCCGTCAGTTGAGCTCCCTATGGGCCACGATACGCTGTACTGGGTGTGGGGGGGACGCATACGGACGTTGCCACTGGGGCCATCGGTGGAGCTCCCAACGGGCGGTGTGCTGGGTGCGGAAGACGCATGTGGACCCTGCCTTTGAGGCCCCTGGTGGAGCTCCCTATGGGGCCACGAAATTGTGATCTGGGTGCGGAAGATGCATGCGGACGTTGCCACTGGGGCCTTCGGTGGAGCTCCCTATGAGCCACGAGACGTTGCACTGAGTGGGAAAGACGCAGGTGGACGTTGCCACTGGGGGAGGGGGAGAAGGAGAGGATGAGGGCGCGGGGCGCTCGCTCTCTTCAAAACGAAGACCCTACACCACAGGCTGGTCGGGAAAAACTGATGAAGAACCATACACTGTCGACGGTCGATCTGCGCTAGACCCCCCTTCCTGGCGCGCGGAGCTCGCCTGGGGCGACGCCGGAAGCCCCGCCACGGGGCCCGTCGAAAGTTCATGTTTGCGCCCTCGTCTCTTCCTCTATGAGGGGGACATTTACCGGGCTGGGAAGAAAAGTTGGCAAGATTCAGGGAGATTCAACCTTCAACTTACGCGGTAATACGGATGACATGATCCTGCCTCCCAGCCCCACCCTCCCTATCCGACAATTGTTTTTCTGACTCTCGTATCAATGAGCTTCCCCCCTCTGGCGTGGAGGAGCCCGCGTCCTCGCCGCCGCCGCCCCACGCGCCGCCCGCGCCCAGCGCGCCCAGGCCCAGGGCCTGCAGGAGGCTGAACGAGCCCGGCTGGCGCTCGAGGGCCAGGCCCTGCGGCACGGAGGGGCCGGCGCCGCTCGCCGCCGCCGCCCTCGCCGACAACGACGACGACGACGACGCCGCCGACGACGCCGACGCCGACGCCGACGCGACGCCGACGCCGACGCCGACGCCGACGCCGACGCCGACGCCGACGCCGACGCCGACGACGACGGCGGCGGCGGCGGCAGCGGCGGCGGCTGCGACGGCGTCGACGACGACGACGACGATGAGGACGACGACGACGACGACATCGACAACATCTAGGTCACCCGCGAGGGCGCGAAGAGAACCGCGCGTCGCGGTCTGGGCCAGAACGGCTGCCCTCCTTCCTCTCGGAAGCTCGCGGGCGCTCCCGAGGCCCCCGGATCGGGGCGACGCAGAAAAATCGCGACGGCAAGTTCTGTTCCCAGATCTCCGACGATGTGTTTGTTTCAATCGGGGCGTAAAACTACCCTCAGGCGCAACCCACCCCGCGACCCACCCCGCGCCCGAACCCTCATTCTCGTCCGCAATTGCGGGGTGCCATGCACAACAATCCTGGCGCAAGGCCCAACCATATACAACAGTGAGTACCGCGTTGTGGGCACCGCTTCCTGTGGGGCCACGAAACGTGCGACAGGTGTGTCGAAATGTGCGCGGTTGTGCCATGCGAACGCAGCCCTGGGGCCTTCCGTGGAGCTAATTTTGGAGCCACGAAACGTGTGAGGGGTGTGCCGACATGGCCGTGGTGGTGCCATAGGAGCGCAGCCACCCTGGCCTTCGGTGGCGCTCCCTATGGGGCCACGAAACGTGTGACAGGTGTGTCGAAATGGGTGGGTGCGATGGTGTCATGCGAGCGCAGCCACTGGGGCGCTCGGTGGAGCTCCTTATGGGGCCACGAAGCGTGTGAGTGGTGTGCCCACGTGGGCGCGGTGGTGCAATGCGAGCGCAGCCACTGGGTCCTTCGGTGTAGCTCCCTGTGGGGCCACGGAACTTATCAGGGGTGTGCCGAAATGAGTGCGGTGGTGCCACGCGAGCGCAGCCACTGGAGCCCTTGGTGGGCCATGCGAGCGCAGCCTCGGGGCCCCACGAAGACGTGTGAGGGGTTTTGGTGAAATGGTTGACATGCGGAGGGCAGAGGTAGGGATGGGAGGAGGGAGGGGGAGGAGGAGAAGGAGTGAGGAGTGAGGAACGCGGGGCGCTGTCTCTTTAGAACGAAGACCCAACACGACAGGATGGTTGGGAACAATTACTCCGACGAAGGACTCCGCATGCTAATCTCAGTGCGCATGAGACTCACCATCATCAACGATCAACGATGGCGACGACGCCAGGAGGCAAGAATACCTGGATGTGACCTGTGGGACCTCTGAGACCTATGGAGCCCGTGGGCTGTGCCACCAGCAGGGCTTGTCGGACCTGTACAAGTGTGGGACTTGTGAGTCCTGCGGGACTTGCGGGCCCTGTGGGACCTGTCGACTTGCGGGCCCTGTGGGGCCACTGAGAGCCGTCGAACTTGTGGGCCCTGTGGGACCTATTAGACCTGTGGGATCAACGACCATGCTAGCAAGCTGGCATTCGAGGCAGCCCAGTGGCGGAGAGTGCCAGACCATCTCGCTCGCCTGTGGGGCTTGCGGGCACTGTGGGGACACTGAGAGCCGTTGAACTGATGGTCCCTGTGGGGCCTGTGGGACCTGTGGGACCTTTGCGGCCTGTGGGGCTTGTGGGGCTAGTGGTCCCTGTGGGACCTGTGGGATCTGTGGGCCCTGCGGGCCCTGAGGGACCTATGGGAACCTTGGAACTAATGGGGCCGGTGGTGCCTGTGGGGCCTGTGAGACTTGTGGGGCACGTCGGACTTGTACGACGTGTAGGGCTTGTTGGACATGTGGGGCATGTGGGGCCTGCGGAACCTGAAAGGCCTGTGGGATCTGTGGGACCTGCGGGCCCTGATGGAAGTGCGGGACCTGTGGGACCCCAGGAACTTGTGGGGCCTGCGGCACCTGTAGGACATGTGAGGCCCGTGGAACCTTTGGGACCTGTACGACCTGCGGGGCCTGTGCGACATGTGGAGCCTGCGGGACCTGTAAGGCCTGTGGGACCTGTGGGACCAGTGTGACCTGTGGGACCTATGGAACCTGCGTCCAGTGAGACGCGTGAGACTTGTGGGGCCTGTGAAACTTGTGAGCGCGTTGGGGCAAGAGGGGTATGCGGGACCTGTGGGACCTGTGGGGGGGGGGCCTGTGAGACCAGGGGGATCTGTGTCACCTGTGCGCCCTGTGGGGTCTATGGGACTCGGGGAGCCCCCGATCGACACCCTCGCAATTCAATCACAGACGAGGCCTCCGCTCGACACGTCCTCACGATTTGCCTCCTGGGAGTGCTCAAGTGCTATGCCTGCAACAGTACGCCGATGCCCGCCTCGGGTTACATGAAGACGGGCCCCACATGGAGGGGGCTCCCGCTCCAGGCTTCGTCGCGATTCACTCGCAGACAACGCCCCAGCTCGAAACATCCTCACGATTTGCCCAGATGGGGTGCTCGTATGCTATGCCTTCTTCAGTCTGCAGATGACCGCCTGGGATTACAAACATCAAGCGGGGACCCCATAGGGACGGAACTCCTGCTCGAGACTTCCTCACTATCACTCACAGATGAGGCTCCCGCTCGAGACATCCTCTCAATTCGCCTCCGAGGGGTGCTCGAGTGCTCCGGCTGCTGCGGTATGCCGATGACCACCTAGAATTACAAACATGAGTTAGTGATCCGAGAAGAACCCCACTCAAGCTTCCATAGCTAGTCACTCATATATATATATATATATATATATATATATATATATGAGGCTCCCGCTGGAGACATCCTCACGATTCGCCTCCTCAGGGTGCTCAAGTGCTACGCCTGCTGCGGTTCCCGCTCGAGACTTCCTCGCTATTCACTCACGGATGAGGCTCCCGCTCGAGACATCCTCACGACTCGCCTGGTAGGGGTGCTCACGTGTTACGCCTGCTACGACAAAACAGGAAACGCGGACCCCATGGGGATGGGCCCCCCGCCTGAGACTTCCACGCTGTTCACGTACAGACGAGGCTCCCGCTCCAGACATCCTCACTGTTCGTCTCCTAATGGTGCGCACGTGCCATGCTTCCTACGGTATGCCGACAACCGCCTAGGATTACCTCCAAATAGTGGGGACCCCAAGATTAGGGGCTCCTGCTCAAGAATCTCTGCGATTCACTCACAGGCGGGGTCCCAGCCCGAGACATCCTCAAGAGTTGCCCCTTTTGGGATGCTCAAGTGCGATGCCTGCTACGCTATGCCGATGGCCGCCTGGGATTACAAACATGAAACGGGGACAACATGAGAACTTCAAAGCGAAGTGGGAGGAGCATATCCCGAAGAAGCCGCATCTGATGGTCTAGAAAGCGTAGAGTTAGGGCTGTGATTCCGGTCGCGCGAGCCAGGAGACTCATCTTCGGTATGGCGATATATGGCGATGGTTGTCCACGAGCTGCTTCAGGGTGTTCTCATGTTGGCGGCAATCAGCTCGATTTTGACGAGACGAGAGGCACGAGCAGAGAGACCCCTCGCCTCAGCGAAGGCCGAACCACTGTCCTCCTCGTAGGCGCCGATTTGTGCTTCGAGGATGCCGATGCGGGCAGCAGCGTCATTAACGTCCTCGTGCAGGCCATCGACACCAGACTTGGCCTCACGCACGAACTTAAGCATCCGCAGGCCAATGGAGTTGACAGTGGCCACGAGCATACGCGCCCACGCTGGCGCATCCTCGTGAGACCTTGGGGAGAGGAGAGGACTACAGGTAAGCTGCCGTGCGACAAAAGAGGAGGCCCGGTGCCTCTCCAAGCAGCTCGAGCAATTCTCTTGGCTGCGCGCAAGCTCGAAGCGCCAGGCAGCAGGTTTCGAGTTTGCGCCAAAATGGCTACGGATGATTATGACGATAACGACGACGACGACGACGACGACGACGCACACGACGACGACGACGACGACGACGACGACGACAACGATGCTGATGCTGATGCTGATGCTGATGCTGATGCTGATGATGATGATGATGATGATGATGATGATGATCATGATCATCATCATGGTCATGATGAGGATGAGGATGAGGATGAGGATGAGGATGATGATGATGATGCTATGATGATGATGATGATGCTGATGCTGATGCTGATGCTGATGATGATGATGATGATGATGATGATGATGATGATAATGATGATGGCGATGATGACAGATACCTGTGTGGCAGTTCCCCGAATCCCCCTGGAAAACCCCCTGAACCCCCTGGGGGTTTGGGGCAGAAGTGGCCGGGCGCCAAAATATAAAACAATATTATAATCGAAAGCTCCCCTTGAAAACCCGCCTAAAACTCCCCTCAGACGGAGCTTTGCCCAAAAAACTCGCCTAACCCCTGCGTCAGGGAAGGTCTTGGGAAGGGTTAGGACCGGTATTCCTCACAGAACCCTCTGTCTCCCAAGGAAGGTTTTTCGGGGGGGGCCAGGGGGGGTCAAAGGTGTTCCTGGCCAATCTCCAGAAACTGCAATTCGGACTCCACCAGAACAGAACCCTTGAAGGGGGGTAAGGGGGGAAAACCTCCCTGACCCCCCCAAAAAATCCCCCGAGGGGGAGGTCCGGGGAAACACACACACACACACACACACACCCTGATAGGGAGGTTGGGGGATTTTCCAGGGGGGGGTCTGGGAACTGCCACGCCCTACTGTGATGATGATGCTGATGATGCTGCTGATGATGATGATGATGATGATGATGATGATGATGATGGTGATGGTGATGATGATGCTGATGATGATGATGATGATGATGATGATGATGGTGGTGGTGATGATGATGATGCTTATCATTATCATGGTGATGAGGAGGAAAGGGAGGAGGATAACTACTGATGCTGACGCTGATGGTGACCGATAATCCTGACGGGACGGTGATAGTGATGATGATGGTGATGATGACGAATGTGGAGAAAAGGAAGAGAGGGTGGGATACGTGTTCTTTCCTGAAGAAATGTGGGGAAAAATGTGAGAACCATCAAACTGGGCCCTGATCTTTCGGCGCCCGCAGACATCCGGCCCCTCAACCTCTTCGAGGCTCTGGCCCACCCCGACCTCTCGCCCACCTCCCTAGACTGGCTTCTCCTCCCGAGCCGCTCCGTGGACGGCCCCCGAGGCCGGGCGAGGGCCTCGAAAAACCACAAAACTGTGTCAGAGCTGCGCTCCGAAATCTCGAGACGCGGGGCGGCCCAAGTCCCCCGTCCGCGAAGGAGGGGAAACGGCTCCTCCGCGGCCGCCCCGGCGGGCCCGCCCTCCGCGGCAAGGGCCCCCGCGGGCAGCCCCTCGGCGGCGCCACCGCCGGAGGCGTCACCCTCGCGGCTCAGGGCGACCTCCTCGGGCCACGGGGGAGGAGGAGGAGGAGGAGGAGGAGGAGGAGGAGGAGGAGGAGGAGGAGGAGGAGGAGAAGGAGGAGGAGGAGGAGGAG
>CAUYUJ010021440.1:84913-132413 GCA_963575745.1 Prorocentrum cordatum
GAGCGCGCGGGATGAAATTTTGGCATTTTTTTTTTGAAAACCATTGGTTTTTTTGATGTTTTTATGTTAAAATCGTTCCGAACACTAAGCTTTTGGAAGGATTTCGTCTTGCGCGCGCGAATGTCCACTTTACCTTATTTTTTTGCAAGGGATTCTTGAAATTTGATTATATTAGAACAAGAAATGTCATTTTATAGTGTTTTTGCAAGGGAAAACGGATTACAACAAAACAACCGGATCTGGATCACATCGTTTTACCTGAGGCTTCCTCACGAAAATGATGAAAATGTAGCTGCGGCCTAGGCGCGGCGGGGGGGGCGTGCACCAGGGGCCCCAACAATAATTATTCTTTAGAAGAAATAATGTTCAACAACAACAACAACAAGGAAAAGGCGCGCGTGAGAGCCCCGTGAGCTCTAGCCGTCTGGATCCGCCCTCGCCTTATTGCGAAGGCTGCGCTCAGAGCCCCGTGGACGCATTCTGACCCCCCCCCAGCAACAGCAACAGCAACCAGCACCCCCCCCCAAAAAACATGATCGACCCACGAACCCGGAAAGGAATGTAGAACTGTAACACATGGCAGCGTTTTCAAAGACACCTGATTGGGTGACGGGCAGATGCAATACTGAAGGTATCGATCTTGATGTACCCTGCTGAGGGCTGTGCTGTGCTGCGCCGTGCTGTGGGGAACATGCCAGGAGGACGCGCCGCGAAACGTCCCAAGGGATGCGCCAGGCGACGTGCCAGGGGACGTGCCATAGGGTCGCACCGCGAGACGTGCCAAGGGGACGCGCTACGGAACGTGCCAATGGATGTGCCACGGGATGTGCCAGGGGACGCGCCACGCGACGTGCCAGGGGGACTCGCCAAAAGACGCCCCACGGAACGTGCCAAGGAACGTGCCAAGTTGCAATGCTGAGTGTATCGACCTTGATGTACCGTGCCGAAATCAGTGCTGTGCTGCGCCGTGCTGAATTGCGATGTGCCATGGCGACATTGTGCTCTATAGCCTCGTGGATCGAGTCCTCCTTTGCATCCGAGTCCTGACCGAACTGATCTGGATCTTAAGCTCGAGCTGCCTGAACACATAGTAGCTGCCAAAGAGCTAATGGACAGGGGAACATGCCAGGAGGACGCGACGCAGAACGTCTCAAGGGACGCGCCAAGCGACGTGCCAAGGGACGTGCCATGGGGACGCACCGCGGGACGTGCCAAGGGGACGCGCTACGGAACGTGCTGGGGGCAAGCGTTTCGCTCGAGACATCCTGTCAAAATCATCTGAATTCCTACGCGCGGGACGCTGCACGCGCGAGACATCCTCGGAATTCCTGCGAGCGGGACGTGAAAACAAGCATTTCGCCTGAGACATCCTTTGAATTCTGGCCCCCCACGAGGCCACCGCTCGAGACATCCTCCAATTTTGCAAAACCAGCGTTTCGCTCGAGACATCCTCAACAAATTATGAAAAACAAGCGTTTCGCTCGAGACATCCTGTCAAAACCCCAAGAAATCCAAATACCCGCGCGCGGGACGCGGCACGCGCGAGACATCCTTGGAATTCCTGCGCGAGGGGCGCTTTTCCGTGTCGCGGTCGGCTCTGCAAAACCAGCGTGTCGCTCGAGACATCCTCAACAATTCTGAAACCAAGCGTTTCGCTCGAGACACCCCCAACTCTGCACAACCAGCGTCTCGCTCGAGACCTCCTCAACAAATTCTGAAAAACAAGCGTTTCGCTCGAGACATCCTCAAAAATAATTCCGCTGGCCCAACTCCCGCACGTAATTCATCGCAGAATAATTTCGCCGGCCCTACAGCCGTCGAAACCGGGGGGAACCAACTAAAAGAGAACCCTGGGCTCGAGCCCCTTCCGGGAAAAACTGGAACTCCCTTGGACAAGCTTACGGACCTTGACGTGGTCCTATGGGTGAAAAACGTATGCGCGCCGGCGTGCCGCCGCGACAATACAAATCCGATACAGACTGTAAGGGATCCTGTAGAGATCCGATACAGACTGTATAGTATCCTATACAGATCCGCAACAAACTGTATGGGATCCTATACAGATCCGATACAGACTGTATAGGATCCTGTACAGATCCGATACAGACTGTATGGGATCCTATACAGATCCGATACAGACTGTAAGGATCCTATACAGATCCGATACAGACTGTATGGGATCCTGTAGAGATCAGATACTGCCTGTATGGAATCCTGTAAAGATCCGATACTGACTGTATGGAACCCTGTAGATATCCGATTCAGACTGTATGGGATCCTGTAAAGATCCGATACAGAGTGTGTGGGATCCCGTAGAGATCCGATACAGACTGTATAGGATCCTATACATATCCGATACAGAATGTATGGGATCCTGTAGAGATCATATACTGACTGTATAGAATTCTGGACAGATCCGATACAGACTGTATGGGATCCTGTAGAGATCCGATGCACACTGTATGGGACCGTATACATATCCGATACAGACTGTATGGGATCCTGTTGACATCCGATACTCTCTGTATGGAATCCTGTAGTCATCCGATACAGACTTTATGGAATCCTGTGGAAATCCGATACAGACTGTATGGGATCCTATACAGATCCTATACAGACTGTGTAGGATCCTATACAGATCCGATACAGACTGCATAGGATCCTGTAGAGATCCGATACAAACTCTGTAGGATCCTGTACGGATCCGATACTGACTGTATAGGATCCTATACAGATCCGATACAGACTGTATAGGATCCTGTACAGATCCGATACAAGATGTGTAGGATCCTATGCAGATCCGATACAAACTGTATGGGATTCTACACAGCTCCGATACCGACTGTATGGGATCCTATCAAAATCCGATACAAACCGTACAGGATCCTATACAGATCCGGTACAAGCTGTATGGGGTCCTATACAGATCCGAAACAAACTGTATAGGATCCTATACAGATCCGATACAGACTGTATGGGATCCTATACAGATCCGATACAGACTGCATGGGATCCTATACAGATCCGATACGGACTGTATAGGATCCTAAAGAAATCCCATACACACGGTATAGGATCCTGAACCGATCCGATACAGACTGTATAGGACCCTACACAGATCCGATACAGACTGTATAGGATCCTATACAGCTCCGATACAGACTGTATAGAATCCTATACAGATCCGATACTGACTGTGTAGGATCCTACACAAATCCGATACAGACTGTATAGGATCCTGTAGATATCCGATACACAGCGTATGGGATCCTGTACATATCCGATACAGACTGTATAGCATCCTATACGGATGCGACGCAGACTGTACAGGATCCGATGTATACCCGATACAGACTGCATAGGATCCTATACATATCCGATACAGACTGTATGGGATCCTACACATACCCGATACAGACTGTATAGGATCCTCTACAGATCCGATACCGACTGTATAGGATCCTGTACAGATCCGATACAGACTGTATAGGGGCCTACACAGATCCGATACAGACTGTACGAGACCCTATACAGAACCGATACAGACTGTATAAAGTCCCATACGGATCCGATACAGACTGTATAGGATCCTATACAGATCCGATACAGACTGTATGGGACCCTATACATATCCGATACTGACTGTCTAGGATCCTGTACAGATCCGATACAGACTGTATAAGATCCTATACTGATCCGATACGGACTGTACAGGATCCTATACAGATCCGGTACAGAGTGTATAGGATCCTATACAGATCGGGCACTGTGACCGAAAGCTCGCGGACAGCTGCGGAGAGCCGACGGACATCCACCGTGAAACCCGTACTCGTGATATCTGAAGCTGGAACGCACAGAGCAGCAGACAAACCCGTCGCCTTAGCCACCGCGTACACAGTGGAACTCATGAGGTCGGACGAAGTAGCGTTTCCACCTCCCCCCAACTCCTCCTCATCCTGCCCCTCCTCCGGCGTTCGGCGGTCCCTGGGCCCAAGAGCGGCGCCCCAAAACCTACAACACGAAATGCAAACAAAACCGCACCCTCCCCCTCCCCGACCTTCTCGTTCCTGCGGTTCTTCGCAGCCCCAATGCCCAACGCAAGTTTTTCGGCGGCCCCTGCGCCCGCGGGCGGCCCCAAGAAATAAGAGAAAAGGAGCCACGAGATCCCAAAACAGTCCTCCTCCCTCCTCCTCCTCCTCCTCTTCCTCCTCCCCCTCTTCCTCCTCGTCTTCGTCATCGCGGTTTTTCGCGGCCCTGGGACCCAGGGCTGTTTTTCGCGGCCCCTGGGCTCACGAGCGGCGTCAAGAAAAACACGCACGCAATTCCGATGGGGGCCTATAGAGTTCCGATGGACGCCTATAGAATTCCGATGGAGGCCTAAATAGAATTCGTATGGAGGGCTATAGAATTCCGATGGAGGCCTAGATAGAATCCCCATGGAGGCCTATAGAATTCCTATGGGGGGCCTATAGAATTCCGATGGACGCCTATAGAATGTGTGGGTGCCTATAGAATTCCTATGGAGGCCTATAGAACTCCTGTGGAGGCCTATGGAATTCGTATGGGGGCAAATAAAAATCCTACAAGGGACCTATATAGAAGTCCTATGGATGCCTATAGAATTCCTATGGAGGCCTATAGAATTCCGATGGTGACCTATAGAATTCCCTATGGAGGCCTATAGAAGTCCTACGGGGGGCTACATAATTCCTACGGAGGCCTGTATAATTCCGGTCGAGGCCTATAAAATTCCTACGGAGGCCGATAACATTCGTATGGGGGCTTCTATAGAATTCCTATGGAGGTCGATCGAATTCGTATGGAGGCCCATCGAATTTCCTATGAAGACCTATAGAATTCCCATGGGGGGATGTAGAATTCCTATGGGGGCTTATAGAATTCCGGTGGGGGCCTATAGAATTCCTAGGGGGGTTATAGAATTCCGATGGGAGCCTATAAAATTCCTAGGAAATCCTATTAGGGAACCCTTGGCGCCCCCAGGAGACCCCCAAACAGGGTTGCTCGGTTGCTTGGTTGCTGGGGGGGGGGGGGGGGGGCGGGGGTTCCCACGCGCGCCTCTTCCGACAACAGCAACAACAACAACAACAACAGCAACAGCAACAACAACAGCAACAGCAACAGCAACAACAACACCAACAACAACAACAATCATCTTAAGACTGATCGCTCTTATATGCGCGCGCGTCACTCAATATGTAAATCCCAAACCCTCGATACCCACCCTCTTCGTCTTCGGTCATACCCCTTTGGGGGTATATCTTTTTTACTCGCCACGTGTAGTTGGCGCAGCCCCTAAAACAGGAAGAGCAGGGGGAAGGAGGAAGGGAGAAAGAGGAGGAAAAGAGTGGGGGGGGGAGGGAGGAGGGATCAAGAAGAATTATTCTTCAGTATTGAGAGTTCAGCAGGGCTCAGTTGTGAGGGAGGTCCCAAGCGGGAACGCCGCTCCCGGAGTAATGCGCGAGGAAGTCTCAGGCGGGAGCGCCTCCGCCTGAGTAAACTGCGAGGAAGTCCCAGGCGGGGGCGGGGGTCCTGAGTAAATGTGGAGGAAGTATCAAGCGGGAGCTGTTGTTGTTGTAGTCCGGGGGGCCAACAACACAGTTTGATGCTCAGTTGCGAAGGATGTCCCAGGCGGGAGCGCCGCTCCCGGAGTAATTTGCGAGGAAGTCTCAGGCGGGAGCGCCTCCGCCTGAGTAAACTGCGAGGAAGTCCCAAGCGGGCGCGGGGGTCCGGAGTAATTTGCTAGGAAGTCTCAAGCGGGAGCGCCTCCGCCTGAGTAAACTGCGAGGAAATCCCAGGCGGGGGCGGGGGTCCTGAGTAAATTTGGAGGAAATATCAGGCGGGAGCAGTTGTTGTTGTTGTTGTTGTCCGGGGGGCCAACAACGCAGTTTGATGCCCACGACTTTCCCTGATAAAAAACAGGGTGCGAGCCCCGGAAGGGGCACTTCAATTGAAAAAATACAATGTCCGCCGGAGGGGGGGATCAACAATAATTATTCTTCAGTAATTAGAGTTCAACAACAACAACAACAACAACAACAACAACACTCATGTCAAGACCGTTCGCCCTTTATCTGCTCGAGTGTCCAATAACGCGTGTTTCCCAAACCCTGGATACCTGACCCTCTTCGTATTCGATCGCACTTCTTTGGGGGGGTATACCTTTCTTCCCTGCAGGCCGGGCCCCGGCAAGCGGCGGGGCGGCCGCGGACCGTCGGCCTGGCCAGCGGCAGCGCTGATCGGCGGGGCGGCCGCGGACCGTCGACCCGACCCCAAGGAGGGACGGACAGGGAACCGACCACGACCACGACGACGACGACGTCGGCGACGACGGCGACGACGACGACGACGACGACTACGACGGCGACGACGAGCGAAAGCGAGAGCGAGAGAGAACGACAGCAGGGCCACGAAGGACACGAAGTAGGCCACGAAGGGCGACAGCGGGGACACGAAGGGAATGCGTATAGGGCCACGAAGAGCGAGAACGAGCGGAGGCCACGAAGGGCAGATAATGCGGGGCCACAAGAGGCAACGACGGGGCCACTGAGGGTAGCAACTGGGCCACGTAGGACAGTGAGGGGCCACAAACGGCGACAGCGGGGCCACGAAGGGCATGCACATGGGGCCACAACGGGCGCGACTCCTGGGTGCCTGGATGTCGGGAGCGCGGCGCTCGAGCGAATTGCAAGAAATTCCAAAGCAAGGGTGCTATTCTTCAGTAAATTGCAAGCAAATCTCCAGCGAACGCGACTGCAGAGCGCTGGGGGAACGACTCCTAAGTAAATTTTAAGGAAGTCCCAAGCGAGAGCACGATTCCTTAACAAAATGCGAGGAAGTCTCGGGCGGGAGCGGGGCTCCTGGCAAAATTGTAGGGAAGTCTCAAGCGGGAACCGTTGTTGTTGTAACCCGGGGGGCAGGGGCACAGTTTGAGCATCAAGACTTTCCCTGCCAAAAAAACAGGGTGCGAGCGTCGAGGGGCACTTTGATGGAGAAAAGATTACTCGACGCGGGGCTCCCCATATGTGCATCTCATTATCTTGGTACGTCTTTCTATTGATATCTGTCAATGAGCGCCTGTGTGCGAGGGCGAACCGCTGGCTCGAGACATTCCCACAGTCTGCAAGCATGAGTGCGACCAATAGCAAATCTGAGAGCGACTGATTCTGAGTGTGAATTAATCTGGGTGCGATTGAGCCTGGGCTTGAGTGGGTATGCGTGTGAGTAAATATGAGCGCGAGTGCGTCTGTGTGCGAGTGGGTCTGAGTATGGACGAATCTGAGTGTGAGCCAGTCTGTGATTGAGCGGATCGTAGCATGATGAGTCTGAGCATGAGTGAGTCTGGGCTTGAGTGGGTCTGAGTGTGAGAAAAAGTGTGTGTTAATGAATCTGAGTGCGAGTGAGCCGAGTGTGATTGGGTATGGATGTGAGGCAGTCTGAGTGTGAGCCGGTCTGCGTTTGAGCGGACCGAAGGATGATGAGTCTGAGCAGGAGCGAGTCTGAGTATGAGTGGTTCTGAGCGTGAGTCTGAGTGTGAGTAAGTTTAAGTATGGATATGAGCGAGTCTAAGTGCGAGTGGGCCTGCGTGTGACTGAGTCTGAGTATGAGTATGAATGCAGAAGAGTGAAGGAGAGCGGAGAGCGAAGGAGAGTGAGGCGGAAGCGTTTGAGTAAAACCTAAAGCCTTGGAACATCGAACCTCGATCGTCTGGCCCTGGCTACTCGAGTTGCCCACGTCCTCCTCCTCCTCCTCCTCATCATCATCATCATCATCTCCATCATCATCATCATCATCATCATCATCATCATCATCATCATCATCATCATCATCATCATCATCATCATCATCCCCTTCCTGCTTCTGCTCCTACCGTGTTCATGCTGTCCTCCTTCTCCTCCTCCTCCTCCTCGTCCTCTTCCTCCTCCTCCTCGCTTCCTCCTTCTCTTCCTCCTCCTCCTCCTTCTCCTCTTCCTCCTCTTCCTCCTCCTCCTCCTCCTCCTCCTCCTCCTCCTCCTCCTCCTTGGGAGTGCTGAAACCAGCAAATCGCCTGAGACATCCTCCCAAAACTGCTCCGAAAACGACAGATACCCAGCATCATAACGGCCAAACCGCCTGAGACATCCCCGCAAAGTGGGCGCGAACGTCCTCCAAATCTGCTCCGAAAGCGAAACATGTTGGAAGAGAAAATTGCCAAACCGCCTGAGACATCCCCACAAAATCCAGCGAAAGGGGCCGAAGGAAATAGCCCCCCGCCGCTCCCCTTAGAGTGCTGAAACCAGCGAATCGCCTGAGGCATCCTCCAAATCTGCTCCGAAAGCGAAACATGGTGGAAGAGAAAATGGCCAAACCGCATGAGACATCCCCACAAAATCCCGCGAAAGGGGCCGAAGGAAATAGCCCCCCGCCGCTCCCCTTAGAGTGCTGAAACCAGCGAATCGCCTGAGACTTCCTCCAAATCTGCTCCGAAAGCGAAACATGTTGGAAGAGAAAATGGCCAAACCGCCTGAGACATCCCCACGAAATCCGGCGAAAGGGGCCGAGGGAAATACCCCCCCGCCGCTCCCCTTAGGAGTGCAACCAGCGAATCGCCTGAGACATCCTCGCAAACTGCTCCGAAAGCGAAACATGTTGGAAGAGAAAACTGCCAAACCGCCTGAGACATCCCCACAAAATCCTGCGAAAAGGGCCGAGGGAAATACCCCCCCGCCGCTCCCCTTAGGAGTGCTGAAGCCACAGAATCGCCTGAGACATCCTCAACATCAGTGTGTGTGAGTCATCCGATGAGTGGACCTGAGTGAGTGTAGTGAATGTATGAGTACAGGTACGAGTGAGTCTGAGTGGTGAGTGAGTCTGAGTGATGAGTGAGTCTGAGTGATGAGTGATGAGTCTGAGTCATGACTGAGTCCGAGTAATGAGTGGGTCTGAGTGATGAGTGAGTCTGAATGATCAGTGGGTCTGAGCGACTGACTGAGTCTGAGTGACTGACTGAGTCTGAGTGATGAGGGAGTCTGAGTGATGACTGAGCCTGAGTGGGTCTGAGTGAGAGGAGGTGAGGTGGTGTTCTGTTCTCTCTCTGTTCCTCTGGCGCGGTCGGCCAATAACAAGAACCCCATCTCTTTGGATATGGGGCACAAGATTGACCGGTGAGGGGGGATCAGCAATAATCCCACCAGCCCTCTGGGCGTAGGTGGTTTAGGGAACTTCCTCTTCCACCCCTCCTTCTTCTCATTCCGGGAGGGGTTTACCCCTCCCTCTACCCCCTCACCATGGACCTGGACAGGGGGTTCCGCGAGTCGTCGGAGAGTCCAAAACGGCCTCGGCGAGGAAGCCAAAATCATTGGTTTTACTATGGTTTTGGCCCCAATTTGGCCTCCTGGGAGGGGGACGCTAATTACTGCTCCCCTCTTGTTTGGTCGATCTCCTCCAAGATGGCCCCAAGAAGCGCCCAGGAGGCCCCATGAGGTCCCAAGATGACCCCAAGATGGCCCCAAGAGGCTCCCAAGAGTCCCCCAGGAGGCCCCCAAAAGGATCCCAAGCGGCCCCAAGAGGCCCCGACGAGGCACCCAAGACGCCGAAGAGCCCCCCACGACCGCCAAGAGACCCCCAAGACGTCCCAAGACGCCCAAGAGATACCCCAAGAGGCTCCGAGAAGCATCCACGAGACCTCTGGCCCTTTTGCTTGCTCTCCTCATCGTCCTTCCTCCTCCTATCCCTTCTCATCCTCCTCCTCCCCCTTCGCCTCCTCCGCCTCCTCCTCATCCTATTCATCCTCCTTCTCCCTACTCCCTACTCCATCCATCCAATTTTCTCCTTCGCCCCCTCTCTCCTTCACACGTTTCGGCCGTCCCCCTCTTTGCTCCCGCACTTCCCTCATCACCTCTCAACTCGCCTGGACACCCTCTCTGAATGGGCTGGTGGGGATACGCGAAACGTCTAGAATTATTTTTCACAAATGAAAGTTCAACAACAACAACAACAACAACAATCATTTTAAGACTGTTCGCCCTTTATCTGCTCGAGTGTCCAATAACGCGTGTTTCCCAAACCCTGGATACCCGCCCTCTTCGTCTTCGATCGAACCCCTTTTGGGGGGTATATCTTTCTTCCCTGCAGGCCGGGCCCCGGCAAGCGGCGGGCCCGCTGCGGACCGTCGGCCTGGCCAGCGGCAGCGCTGATCGGCGGGGCGGCCGCGGACCGTCGACCCGACCCCAAGAGGGACGGACAGGGGACCGACCACGACGACGACGACGTCGACGACGACGGCGACGACGACGACGACGGCGACGACGGCGACGACGAGCGAAAGCGAGAGCGAGAGAGAACGGCAGCAGGGCCACGAAGGACACGAAGTAGGCCACGAAGGGCGACAGCGGGAACACGAAGGGAATGCGCATGGGGCCACGAGGAGCGCGAACGAACGGGGGCCACGAAGGGCAGTAATGCGGGGCCACAAGAGGCAACGATGGGGCCACTGAGGGTAGCAACTGGGCCACGTAGGACAGTGAGGGGGCCACAAACGGCGACAGAGGGGCCACGAACGGCATGCACATGGGGCCACAACGGGCGCGACTCCTGGGTGCCTGGGTGTCGGGAGCGCGGCGCTCGAGCAAATTGCAGGAAATTCCAACGCAAGGGCGCTATTCTTCAGTAAATTGCAAGCAAGTCTCCAGCGAGAGCGCGACTCCAGAGCGCCGGGAAAGCGATTCCTGAGTAAAAAGTCGCAAGCGAGAGCACGATTCCTGAATAAAATGCGAGGAAGTCTCGGGCGGGAATGGGGGTCCTGGCAAAATTGTGAGGAAGTCTCAGGCGGAAGCCGTTGTTGCTGTAACCCGGGGGCCAGGGGCACAGTTCGAGCATCAAGACTTCCCTTGTCAAAAAACAGGGTGCGAGCGCCGAGGGGCACACTTTGACAAAAAACAGCATGCACCGGTGAGTGGGGATCAACAATAAGTATTCTTCAGAAGTGAGAGTTCAACAACAACAACAACAACAACAACAACAACAACAACAACAACAATCACTCTAAGACTGTTGGCTCTTACTTGCCCGCGTGTCATTCAAAACGAATTCCCCACACCCTCGATAACCGCCATTTTTGTCTTCGATCACGCCCCCTTTGGGGGGATCTCTCTTTGCGGGGGGCGGCGGGCTTAGACAGGCGAACAAACCTGAACCTTCGTGGGCGTACCGATCCTGAGTAAATTGTGAGGAAATCTCAGGAGCGGGGGTCCTGAGTAAATTTGGAAGAAAAAATCTCAGGCGGGAGCCGTTGTTGTTGTAATCCGGAAGGGCAGGGGCACGATTTGAGCACCAAGTCTTTCCCAGTCAAAAAACAGGGTGCGAGCGTCGAGGGGCACACTAGAAAAAAAAGACATGCACCAGTGAGGGGGGATCAGCAATAATGATTTTTCAGACATGATAATTCAACAACAACAACAACAACAACAACAACAACAACAACAACAACAACAACAACAACAACCATTTTAAGGCTGTACGCTCTTACTTGCCCGCGAGTCATTCAACACGTATACCCTACACCCTCGATACCCGCCCTCTTCGTCTTCGATCACACCCCTTTCGGGGGGATTGTTTCTCTTTGCTGGGGCCGGCGGGCTTAGACGTGCGGGCAAACCGGAACGGGCGGACAATCCTTCGGGGGCGTACATCTCTCTGCCCGCCATTGGAATTGGCGCGGGCCCTGCAAGAGGAGGAGGGGAAGAACGAGGGAGAGTGGGAGGAAGGGGAGGGGGAAGGACGAAGGAAGAGGGAAGATACCACGTTGTGAAGGCGTCCTTGGCGCGTGCGTGGTTCCTGAGCGCCGAAACGCAATTCCAGAATAATTTGTGAGGACGTCGCACGCGAGAGCGCAGTCCTGAGTACATTGTGAGGAAATCTCAGGCGGAAGCGGGGGCCCTGACTAAGTTGCGAAGTCTCAAGCAGGGGTCCTCACTAAATTGCGAGGAAATCTCAGGCGGGAGCGCCGTTCCTGAGCAAATTGCTGAGTAAAATTCGAAGAAGTCTCAGGCGGGAGCGGGGGTCCTCACTAAATTGCGAGGAAGTCTCAGGCGGGAGCGCCGTTCCTGAGTCAATTGCGCGGAAATGTCAGGCAGGAGCGGGGGTCCTGAGTAAAATTCGAAGAAGTCTCAGGCGGGAGCGCCGTTCCCACGTAAATTGCACGGAAATCTCAGGCGGGAGCGGGGGTCTTGCTTACATTGCGAGGAAGTCTCAGACGGGAGCGCCTTTCCTGAGTAAATTGCGCGGAAGTCTCAGGCGGGAGCGGGGGTCCTGAGTAAAAATCGAGGAAGTCTCAGGCGGTAGCCGTTGTTGTTGTAGCCCGGGGGGCAGGGGCACAGTTCGAGCATCAAGACTTCCCTTTCAGTTTGAGCAGGAAGACTTTCCTTCAGAAAAAACAAGGTGCGAGCCCCGGGGGTGGCACTTCAATCGAAAAAAAATCAGTGTGCACCGGCGGGGGGGGATCAACAATAATTATTCTTCGATAGTGAGAATTCAACAACAACAACAACAACAACAGCAACAACAACAACAACAACAACAACAACAACAACAACAACAACAATAACAGCAACAACAACAACAGCAGCAGCAACAACAACAACAACAACAACAAACATAATTCTCACCACGAGTCCCCTATTCAGCCACGTACCCAGGGACAATGAATGACCGTTCGGCCCCCTCATTCTGACTGATAATCGAGCTGATCAACGCACAGGACCCACGACCACACCACCTGGCGAATGACGGCAACAAAGAGCAACAAGAATCGGCCCAGCCGCACGCGCAATTCAACCCAGCCGACCGTAACTTCGACCCAGCAACCGACCGCCAAGACGACCTCCCAGGTGTCCAGCAAACGACTGACCCACCTCAGCACCTCAGCGGGTGCAGCGGACACAAACAGGCGAGCACAACCACATCCAGGAGCCCCCAAGCCGCAACAAATGGGCCCCCCTCGGCACAGCTCGCAGCGCTGCAGAAACAGCCCCACAACCAGCAATCATTGGCCAATCCAGCAGCCGACACCACCTTGTTTAACAGCATTGACCCAATGACAACGGCACCATGTGTCATGACCGGCTCCGTCAGCAAGACCACGCCGACATATAGCCCCATAGGAGTGGCCGACCTGGGTCGGGTGACAACCGCAAGCAGCTACCAGCAGCCAAACACTGACGCCACCCGAACCACACCAGCAATCGACCAGCACGAAACCAATCAGACCCACAGCGAGAGCACATACAAAGAGATCAAAGCTGACGACGGCTCCGCCCCCTGGCCGCCGCGGGAAGTTGAATGCAAGGATGCGGGAGGAGGAGGGCGAGGAGGAGGAGGAGGAGGAGGAGGAATGTGAAGAGGAGGAGGAGGAGGAGGAGGAGGAGGAGGAGGAGGAGGAGGAGGAGGAGGAAGAGGAGGAGGAGGAGGAGGAGGAGGAGGAGGAGGGGGAGGAGGAAGAGGAGGAGGGCCAAGGGGAGGATGAGGAGGAGGACGAGGAGGAAGGGGAGGAGGAGGAGGAGGAGGAGGAGGAGGAGGAGGAGGAGGAGGAGGAGGTGGAGGACGAGGAGGAGGGGGACGAGAAAGAGGAGGAGGACAAGGAAGAAAAATAAGAAGACCTGGCATTGCGTTGCATGTAGGATGTCCCATACCTGCTGTTGCATACCTAAGTTTCACAACACAGCACTTCTGACGGTCGATCGGACGATATAACGCTCGAGGTCAGGGTAAAGCGCACCATGCAGCCCAGCAGCCGAACGAATGCGAGACCGATCGCAATAAGTGTAAACCCATGCGAGCAGGAGGCGAGAGACCCCTCGGGATCCACAGGGGCCAAAGCCTCCAGGACGGCGGGCCCCAGGCGGGCCCCTGGAGCGCCCGAGCTCTCTCGAATCCGAGCCCACTCCCCAGCAGGCAAGCACGACGGACGCAAGAGGGACGACGGGGAAAGAGAGGCGACAACGAGAAAGAGCACGAACGAAGGAAGGGGCAAGGACAAAGGAGGAGGAGAGCAAGCAAGCCGCAGCGGAAAGGGGGAGTGGGCCCACAAACTCTACGAACTACCCTCGGAAAACAAAAAGCAGTGAGACCTAATAGGAGGGACGCATGGAGAAAGGAGGGCAGCGGCTGGGCGGCGCCTCGAAGTTCGACGAGGCGGGCTTCAGCGAAATCAGGAGGCGCAGGATCGGAGGACGCAGTGCCGCATAACAGGACGAGGGCACATCTCTGGGCCAATCCAAATCGACCCAGCTCAGAATAGGGAACCACCAATCGTATTCCATCGGTAAACTCAGAAGAATAATGAGCCGCGGCACGTATCGAAGGCAATAACTTCGAGGATGCAAAGCCTGACCCGTGTGCCAACACATAAGGTGAGCAAGGGCGAGCGGGCTCCAACCCAAGCCACCTGGAAGGCACATCGGCGCAGCTGCGACGCAGACCCCCCCGAGAGGGAAGCGTTCTGACAGAGCCCAGTCAATGAGGTTCCCGACTAGGATCAAGAATGTGAAGGTGCCTTCGATGAACGCGCGCTCCGCCCTCTAAGTGGAACCCTCGCCTGCAACGCAATCGGCCGCGTCAGCCGCCGCTGCCGCGGCTCTTGCCCCCCTTGGCTTTGGATCGGCCCAGCAACTTCTGCGCCATCATCCCCAGGTGTCCGACTGGCGCCGCGCCCAATTTGAGACGACCCCCGTCGGTGGACCAGCGCCTTGGACATCGCCTGCTCCAGTGGGGAGCTTCGACAAGAGCGGCTGCCCCTCGCCTATCGGAATCTGGAAGCCGCCCGGGATGCTGAACTGAATGCGGCAGAACTTATCACTGTAGCACTTCCTCACCCTGAAGTGCCGAATGACTAAGCCCATATCTTCCATCGAGACGCTGCAAATGAACTTGTCGTAGAATGCTGTCATCATTTGAGACGGCCCCAGTCGTGCGCGCACCTTCTCGTCCTCCTTCAATGACTTGAACGCGGCGCGCGCGATGTACAAAGGAGATGGGCTCACTTTCGACTTGAATTCCTGGATCGCCGCAACTTCTGCGCACATTTGCCTTGCCTGCTTGGGCGCCACGATCGGGCCGCACTCAACGGGCGGTGCCGCCGATATCCACTCCGAAGCCGCCATGTCCCGAAGCTGCTGCGCGTGCATGCAAGCTTCTGCAAGAGTGTGTTCAGCGCCTGCTGGATGTCCTGTGCCTTCAAGGCCCCTTCAACTTTTGCCAACTCGTCGTCGGCGTCGTCTGCCATCTGTCCGAACCGTCTTTTTGTTGCCTGCAGCTCTCCCTCGGCGGGCTCCTGCGCATTGGCCTTGCGCACCCGCAGCAAGGCATCTAGATCCATGTCCCACGGCGCAGCCGTCCGCGTGCAAGTTGAGGCGCAGGCAACGAACCATGCGACTGGATGTGGAGCTGAAGGGAGTGCAAGTCTTGAGCCAAGTATCTGCATGCTGGGCATGCCAACGTCTGGGGTGAGATGATCTCTTCGCGGTGTACGAGCTCCTCCCCGGCGCGCATGCGTTGCGCCGGCAAGACCTCACGACGTGCCCCCGCGCGTTCTCCCGAGAACCCAGCGCCTGCAGGCAACGCAATCTTTGATTGGTCACCGTCAACAGGCAGGCCTCGCTTCTGACCGCGTTGGCCCGTCCAGCGCGCAACGGGGGTTTCTTCATCGCCACAAGACGCCCCCCCGCAAATCCCGCCCTCCGTCGTCGCGAGGTTGCACTGATAAGGCCCCGCTAGCACCGCGTCGCCCGAAGCGTCGTCGCCGAGCGGGCGAGGGGCTTCGAACCCAGGAGGGGGTACCGACTGCGAGAAAGCCTGCGTCCCGAGGTTCTAGAAATCGATATCGGCCCACTCGTCGAACTTCTGATCGAAGAGGAGCTTGAGGAGCGGGCAACCAGTAGGTGGAAGATACTGGAGCTCCTCAGAAGCCTCAAACCCGAACGCGAGGTCCTCCAGGTCCCAGGGCGAAGTAACCACCCCCTCGGAGCCCAGACGCCCAAACACTTGCCCGGGCTTGACGGTGCGCCTCGGGGTACTTGCTCCAGCTCCGATACCACCGCAATCCCCTCACCCCCAGCTCCTCGTCGCAAGAGAAGGTTCGCCGATGCGCCCACGCGCGCTCCGCCGACCAGCGACGGAGCCCCTGCTCGCCGTGATCCTCAAGGCCCAAGATGCCCATCCACCCCCCCGTCGCCTGCTGTAAAACCTGATCAGCTGACGCACGCAATCCCCCGCCAGAAATCCTCGCCTCCACCCCCGAGAGCAGTGCCGACTGAACGAACGCAACCGCTGCAGTTCTCTTCGCGCCCATCAGAGTCGAGTGTCTCAGGAACAACGTGATCTCACCAAGACCCACCCTTCAAGCCTGAATCCGATTCAGCTTTTCAACCTGAAGAGATCCGCTCGTCGCGGGCCAGCCCCCGAGCACTCCCATGAATATCCCCACTTTGCCACTGGTTCCGACGGCCCCGCTGAACAACTGCCTGCGCTGCCCAATAGAACCAGGACCTACGAGTTCGACCGGGGATGCCCTTTGTTTTCAGGGCCGGGGGCGACTCCGATCTGGGCCAGGGCCCGCCGTGAGCGATCGCTGCTGACGCGAGCAAGAGCCAGCTAATGGCGCGATTAACCTACCATGCGTTGCGGTGGCGAACCTGGCCCTGGGACAACGCGCTTGGCGATGTCATCCGCGACGAGGGGCAGGCCCGCGTCAGTCGTGACCCCATTCGGCTCTGTGACCAGAGCCATGGAGCAGGACGTCGCACGTTGACGAGTCTCGAAGGACGGCTCATATCCTCGTTGGTAGAAGCGTGGAAAACCACGCGCAGCGTTAGGATGGCCCGCGAAGTCGCTCGTGCTCGGGCGGTGGCATATCGTCTCGCCTGGAGCGATGAGTTAACAGGCCCTTTGAATGCTGCGCCGATGTTGAAACCGGACGTACTCAACCAAGTAGAGCAGGGGCAATGCCTCCACCATGATGTCACGCGATGCACTGGGAACTGCGTTAGTGGCATATTCGCTGACGACCGCGCGTGAGTAGCCTTGCCTTTGTAGTCTCCACGACGTACAACACTGACTGAGGATCGCGTCCTCCCGTCTACGCTTCTGTGCAAATCCACGGCAAACAGATGGTAAAGGTTCACGATGCCGGCGAGCTCTGACCCATAGATGTGCGTTCCACGCTTTGCCCAGCGGGCAGAATAAGCGCATCCACCCCTGACCCTCAACTCCCGGTTTGCCGCTGTGTCTGCCCGGGCCGCAGTGCGCAGACACGCTGCAAATCAGGGAGGCCGCCATCGCTCGTCGAAAACAAGCTAGCAAGTCCAGGACGCGCTCGTTAAACGCCGTGGCCAACGCAGGGCGCAAGTCCGCACCTGGGACACCTCCTCGAAATTTACCCCAACATTGTCCATCCACGAGCAAGAGCCACAGCTCAGATGGGAGAGACCAAGTCGGGGTAGCGCTACGCTTTGGAGCCCGTCGTAGCTGTCGTATAATCAAGTCCCGGCGCGCGTCCGATAAGTGTTCTAATTGCATAGCGTTGTGGCGCACCTCTTCAGAGACATCCCGACCATCCGCGCGAGGCCGATCGCATCTTTCCGCTACATCCTTTTGAAGGTCGCACTGGGAGGCACCCAGTCTGCCAGAGGTTGCGGGTCGATACAAAGACTCAGAAATGTCCCGGGCTTCGCTATTCCCGGACTTCAGCACGAAGCACTTCCAGCGTCGTGGCCCAGCCCCTCCCCTAGACAAGCGACGAATGACCTGCTGCACGTCGCAGTGGCCGCGCGGCTTCCAAGCCTCGTTCAGCTCGGCTGTCGGGGGTGCTTCTCTTTCCTTGTTTACCAATTTCGATGAGCGTTGAATACGATACGTAGCACGGGCAAGCTTGATCTCCACATCATATATCTGCCCCTAGCGGTCATGCGCAACGATGCTGCTGCCCCCTGAGTCGCTTCCTGGCCTTGAGTAGTGACGGCCTCTCCGTCTCCGGAAGCGGCAGCTCGCTCTCGCGGTTCGACTGCTCGTTGAAAATCGCGATCGCCTTCCCGACCACTGGGCTCGCTACAGAGTTCCATACTTCGTCGACGGTCGCCCTCGAGCACAAACTAATCCAATCTTCCTCGGAGATGGAGGTGGCCGTTGAGTGCATGGCCTCAATTGGCTCAGTGCAAGAAGCGTCGTTCGTAATAGTTTCCATGGTTCGGTCGTAATATCAGGAAGGCGGGCGGTCCACAAACTGCGCCTGAAAGTCATATCTGACGTCGATCAGCATCTGACGTAGTGCGCTTCCAGCCGCGCATTCAGCATCCGTGTCGAACGGGCCGATGCACGGCCACTCCTCCTCATCTTCGTCCTCAACAGGAATCGCCTCGCCTTTAAAAAAAGAAATCTCGAGCGTTGCCCAAGCCGTCGTTCAAGTCCATGCCAAGAATCGGAATGCACCTTCCCCCAACAGATTGCAGCAGTGTCCTTATACAAGACATCATTTTGTTGACAAAACGTCAATGTTCAGCGCGACCTGCTCGGACGCTCGAGTAGGCAGGACAGTTCAATAAAGCGAAAAGCACATCCATCGATCCCGACGTAAGTTCCCCTGCGCCGCATCTTCCTTCCAACTCCACGGGCGGGGCATAAAACTGTTTGGTAGAACGCTGAATGGGGAGCTTTTGAATGCAGCAAGATACTGGTTCCACAAGCCTTATCCGAGGACCTCGAGAAGCCAAATGATATTTCATAATGGCGAGAATGGCGAAACACTCGTTGTGGATCGCCAACCACCTTCGCCTGCCAGCCCCCTGCAACAAAACAGCTCCATCATTGCCAAATTCAGCTGAACCCCCTCCCCCACGCAAACCACACAAGTTGGCAGGATTGTAAGATACTGCAAGAACGTGCCCAAGAGATCTGGGGAGACCTGCGCCCATGGTGTTCGACATCATGTATTTTTGTAGCCGCCGCAGATGGCGGGAAGCCTGCGGCGGCAGCGGGCGTGGCCTCTCCCTATCACGAAGAGCGCGAGCCACACAAGGGAGTAACGAACATCGCTGCCTCTGAATGGAGTGCCCTTGCAGTTACAGTAGCTGCGAAGGAATGTGGGATTCAAGCCGCAGCAGCAGCTGGAGGAGGAGGAGGAGGAGGAGACTGCAAAAAGACTGTCTTCCCAACAAACAGATGGTAGAACGGTGAGAAGACCACGTTGGCCGCGACTCGCTGCCCAGCTAATCCTACAGTAGGAGTTCGACCACAAGAAACCTTCCACGAGAAACCCAACCCTGAGACCTCAGGACGCCCATTGGCTTTAAGTGTAAGAACTTCGCGCCTTCCTTAGCAAAACCGTCAAAACCCAACAAACCCCAGGCACCCTGGAGGCGAGCAGGGTGTTTCTTAGCATGGGCCTCCACTGTGTGCTCGACCGCACTGATCGGTCATCCCGGCGGCGAGCTGCCGACCCGCGGAACACCCCAAGGGCAGGCGCATAGCCCCACTGGGGGAGAGCTGCGCTCCTTACCCCCCAGGGGGGGACCAATCGACGACCTGTCGAGAGAAAGAGAGAGAGCTAGCGGGCGAAGAGCAACATAAATGGTCCTGGTTGAAAGCCCAAGCAAATGTAAGTGTGTACCGCGTTGCGGTAACCACTTTCGGTCGAGCTCCCTGTGGGGCCACGAAGCGCGTGAGGGGTGTGCTGTAATGGCGGTGGTGTGGAACGCATGCGAAGTGTGCCACAGGGGGCCTCAGGTGAAGCTCCCTGCGGACCCCATCGTATCGACGGCCCGTCGAGAGACAGCGGGCAAAGAGCGGCATGAAGTAAACGTTTTCGCCGTCGGGGGGGGCGCCGCCGGCCCCCCCCCCGCCAACCAGCCACCACTGGGGGAGCTGCGCTCCTTACTCTGCAGAGGGGACTCCATCGTACCGATCGACGACCTGACGAGAGTTAGCGGGCGAGCAACGTAAAATAAATATTTTCGCCGTTTGGGACGCCTGTCCCAGGGCGGCCGGAAAGTCTGGACACCTACGGTGGCATGGTACAAACTTCCCAAGCGCCCTCGGTGACGGACAAAAACATGGTATACCGTCCTTCGCCCGCTACGAGTGGGGAAACCAAAAGGTACCCATACCGCTACTCCCCAGGCCTCTCCCAGGGTGCGTTCAGACTAGAATTGCGATGCGAATCCAGCGGTGACGACGGGGGCCTCCCAGGAGGCCCAAAAAGGAGAGAGAGAGAGAGAGAGAGAGAGACAGAGAGAGAGAGAGAGAGCGAGCGAGCGAAGCGAGCGGTGTGGGTACCCGTGCCTACTCTGAGTCGAGGCCGATGGATCCCCCAGGGAGGGACGGGCCGCAGCTCCCCCCCCGGTGAAGGCCCCTCTGCCCCGAGCCCCTCTTGGCCGCGCAACGGGGCGACGCGGGGCGACCCGGGGGGCGGCTCCGCGGCTCGTGCGCCCCCGGCGGCGCCGCCCACGCTCCAGGCGCCGCCCGCGCGCAGCCCGAGCGCCTCCAGGGAGGCTGTGATGGGCTGTGGCAGGAGGAGTGGAGCAGGCTCCCCCGCTGCCAGCAAAACGCAAGGACTTCCTTTTAAGTTATAGTGAGAGGGAGAGCCCCAAGTCTCCATGGGCCTGCTCGATGCTCTCCTCCTTGCGACGTCCAGGAGCGGCACCACAGCACCGCTTCCCTGGGATCCTGAGACCCATGCAGAGGCGGCAACTCTACACATGTCCAGGGAGGAGACAAAACAGGAGCCACTCGGCGAGATCCATCGACTGCCGCGCGATTCAGGAGCGCACTGGGTCCCAGGCAGAGGAGGCCCCCGCTTCAGGAGACACTGAGCACGCGTGATGGCCCCCTTCCCCTGCCAGAGGAGGGCGGCTGGAGAGGAGAGGGGGAGAAGGGAGGAGCAACACCTGAACCGCGACACGAGGATCCATACACGGTCGTCCGCCGACGAGCTTCCCCCAGTGCCCTCAGGGGAGCTGGCGACGTGTAATACCGCTGGCTGCTAGTGGTGCTTTGTACACAGCCACTCTCCCCATGAGGCCCAGTAACAATCCACTGCGGTGTGTCTATGCATGAACCTCGTAAACCACCCTTCGGGTGATGAGGTTTCTGAGGGGACGTACTCTTTGACTTACAGTGGACGCACAATTCAACTCACGAGTGGACTCACATCGGGATATCCAGATTGATCTTCATCTGCCTAGGTACCGATATGGCTCTGCCCAAATACACATGTACGTATGTGGAAATGCGTCTCACAGATGAGGCCCCCCTGAACCGCGCAAAGCATGAAATCGCAGAATCGGTCGCTTCAAGAAGCTGCACACTCAGTTCGTTCATCTGTTTTGGTATGTGCACGAAACGCACCTTAGCGTGTGATCCTGGCTGAAGAGCGGTTTACTACAGGAGTCCTCCCTAGGGTTCTCCATTGTCCAGGGACATGTACTAAGGATGCCCTGTTTTAAACCAAAAACCTGACTATCAACTCCTTCCATACAGAGATCGTTACAGAGTATTTTTGTTGTGCGAAAGGAGACATTACGAACAATCCCATAATGAAGGGCATCCTGGCGAATGATGATTTACTTCAGGAGCTCAGATTAAAGAAAGAGTTATGGGGGCTCCTCACTGAGGGGTGTGAACAGCAGCGAAACACTGTGTATGTTTGCTCTTGGCTTGAAAAGCTCAAGTGCTCACAGCGGTTTCCCCTAGCACCCCGCCGAGAGCTTCCAAAACCAAAACACCAAGCATACACAACACTGGCACGTCAACAACAATTGTATAACACACACACACACACACACGCACACGCACACGCACACGCACACGCACACGCACACGCACACGCACACGCACACGCACGCACGCACGCACGCACGCACGCACACACACACACACACACACATCCAGCCATTTGCTTATTCCAAGGAAAATTTTCCTAGCAAGCAACCAGCCCATATGCAATTGTGAATACCGCGCTGCGTTTACCGTTTTCATTGGAACTCCCTATTGGGCCGCGGAGCGCGTGTGGGACGAACCGTACTGGTGGCGGCGTGGAACACATTCGGACTGTGGCACTGGGGCCTTAAAAGGAGCTCCCTATGGGGTCGCGAAACGTGTGAGAGATGCGCCGTAATGCGCCCGGTCTCCACATTCGAATGTCGCCACAGGAACTTTCGGGGCTTGAGCCTTCAATAAAGTTCCCTCCGGGGCCACCAGGCGCTGTACTGTGCGAAGGGGGAACATGCAGCCGCGGCCATTGGGGACTTCGGTGGGGCTCTCTGCGGGGCTACGAAACGCTGTACTGTATGGGGGGGGACGCATGCGGCCACGGCCAGTGCGGCCTTACGTGGAGCTCCGAGTGGGGCCACGAAGCGCTGTATTGGGTGGGGGGGGCGCACGTGGACCCTGCCACTGGGGCACTCGGTGGAGCTCCCTGTGGGGGCAGGAAACGTGTGAAGGGTGTGCCGAAATGAAGCAGGAAAACGTATCTGGACAGTCTTCCTAGAGGGGGTCCCCCCCAGGCTTGCAAAATGTAGGAGGAAGATACGTATGTATGTATATGTAATGATGTGTATATGTATGTCAGTTTGTGATTAACAAATCCGTGGGGGGCGAGCGTTAAAACAAATACTTCTCCTGCTCGGGCGATTCGCGGGGTGGCGCCCGCCAAATTGAAAATCAACGGGGCGGCGCCGGTGATTAGCGCCGACGCCCGGCCGCCAACGAGGGGCAAGGGGGGGCGTTTGGAGGTAAGGGCGAGCCGGGGCGCCCCTATTTCTGTCGAACCGATGTGGGCCTGCGGGCAAGGCGGGCTGGACGAAAGTGGGGGCAGCAAAGGGGGGATTAGCCAAGCAGCTCACATCGCCGATTTTCCAAGCGCCTCCTGGCGCCGAAAGCGGCCATGCGTCGAGGACTGGCCTTTCGGCGGGGCGACCGAAACCAGCTGAGAGCGGCAGGCTTCGCAACCCCCTCTTCCCTTCCCCAGCCTTTCGCCCGACCCGAGCAAGGCGGGTACTCCTCCTCCCCCCCTAGATCGCCGTCGTCGCCGCCGTCCCGCGCCCTGCCTGCGCCCGTTTCCAGCGGCCGCTCTCTTCGTCGCTCGGGCCTGAGTGTCTTTCGCCACCTCCTCCTCCTCCGCCTCCTCCTCCTCCTGCTCCCCCTCCTCCTCCTCCTCCTCCTCCTCCTCCACCCCTCCTCCTCCTCCTCCTCCTCCTCCTCCTCCTCCTCCTCCTCCCTCATCATCATCATCATCATCATCATCATCATCATCATCATCATCACCATCATCATCACCATCATCACATCATCATCACCATCATCATCACCATTATCATCATCATCATCATGATCATCATCATCGTCATCATCATCATCATCATCATCATCATCATCATCTCTCTCCTCCTCTTCTTCCTCGTCCTCTTCCTTTTTCTCCTTCTCCCCCCTCCCCCTCTTCTCTCCTCCTCCCCCCTGGCGCGCGTGATGACAAAAAACGAAAACAAAAAAACGCGCCCCGCGGGCTCTATTCATCAACCCCGGGGGAGGGGTCTGGCCATTTGCTGATCACAGGCTGACGTTATATATATATATATATATATATCCCAGTGGCAGAAGCGCAGAGCGAACTCCCACCCAGACGCCGTTGTCCGAGTGGAAAGCACCGCGCGTGTCGCCCGGAAAAAGAGTGTAGGCAGCTAGCGGCCTGACATCTCCTCGTCGTCGTCGTCCTCCTCCTCCTCCTGCCGGGATCAGGAAAGCCCCCTTCCTTCTCTCGCGGCCTCTTTGAGCAGCCTGACATGGTCCATATTGTCGAAAGAAACTCGTCGCCCCAGTGCGTGGGAAGATGATGATGTGTGAGATGGCGCCAATACATTGCTAAGCCGGGATTCCACCAATTGAACCTTGGTCTCCCCGCCCGCCTCGTTCCGTAATCTTTGAGTCGTAGCGTGTCACTGTGGATGCAAATGTCTGAGATGGGATCGGAAGATTGCGCAGTAATGACTTCGACGATCAGCATTCGCCGTCGTTGTTCATAGTACTCGCTGATGGGTATGATCTCCTTAATCGGCCGGAAACCTCGGACATTGCCCCTCGCTCTATCTACCCATCTGTTGTTCACTACTTCGTTAGCACGGCGAAAAACAAATTCGTTAGTGTTTGCCCTGTTCACGCATGTTGTCTGAAGCTTCAGAATTTGCCGCAAGCCTTTCAGCTGGAACGCGTCTATTTTCTTTTTGAGTGCATCGTTGACTTGCACAGACTCTAATCCGTAAATAAATTTAGAACGAACAACGGCGTCGTAAACACCCAGCTTAAGCCTTACGCTGCAGTCGGCGTGCTTCCAAAACGCCCCTAATTTCTTCCATGTCACAAAACAATCGGAAATCCTCTAGTTCACCTCTCTGACAGGGTCGCCTTTGCCGTTTAACATGCAACCCAAATCTTTCGCCTCACTGTGCGGAGGCACTGACTGCCCACTTCTGAAGGAAATGGTATCGTGCCCCCCTACGCACAAAGCTTCACATTTGGTTTTGTTTAATACCATGCCGTACTTGTCTCCCTCCCTCTCGATTGCGTGCAGCAGTTCTTGCAGGGCCTCATTGTCCTCTGAGAAAATTATGGTGTCATCCGCATAGAGGACCTCATCCAGTAGGGCGTCCAGTACCCTGTGGTGTCTCAATTTTTCACGCAGCCCGGGCGTGCTATGGACGCCCCTGAACATAACTGTCATAACGATGAGAAAAAGGTATGGGGACAGGGGACAGCCTTGTCGGATGCCCGCATGCTGGCGGTGCCATTTCGATGTTCTGCCCTTCATTTCAACGTGGAATTGTAGATTTTTGTACGCCTCTTGTGTGAGCCGAATGAGTTTCTCGTGGATGCCGATCCTTTCCATAGCTTTGAACAGCCCAGCGTGTGATACCTTGTCGAATGCTTTCTCCCAGTCGAGCAAGACCAGATTGATTTTTCTGCCCGTCCGCTCTCCCAGATCCAAAATCCGACGTATGATGTGAACTGCATGTGCCGTTCTCCGGTTCTTCCGGAAACCGTACTGGACCTTTTGGAGGTACGGGTCGATTGTGGTAGCTATGCGACGTTGCAGCACGGCTGCGAAGATTTTGTACATGAAGTTCAATAGAGAAATCGGTCTGTAATTGCTCAGATTGCCAGTGTCTCCTTTTTTTATAAATCAGAACGATTATTGCCTTTAGTTGCTCTTCTGGTATACGCTCCTCCCTCCACCAAATGTCCAGCTCCGTAAAGATGAGAGTAAGCATTTCGTCGTCCATCTCCTTGAACATTTCCATCGGGACTTCGTCTGGCCCCGGTGCCCTGCGCCTTTTGAATTTGCGAATTACTTCCCAGAGCTCGGGCAATGATATGGTTTCCGTGTTGAAGTTCAGAGGCTGTTCGACAATCCGGGGGCCCTCAAAAACCTCCGTTCGTTCATCCTCCCTCGCCGGCCAGATCTGTTGCTCAAGATGCGTGGCCGCTCCTTCAGCCTTGTCAGATACTCGGACCGTTTTTCCGCTTGAGTCTTTCTGGGTATAGGGGAGGGGCTTGTAATCAGACTTCAGATGCCGAGTACCACACCAGCGATCTCTTAGATCTAGGTCTTTGCTCACAGACGCAAGTATCCTCTCTTTGCGTTCTTTTCTCTTCTGTCTTTGGACAGCCCGGTTCAGCTCTTGAGCCCTTTCGACATTCATGTCTATGAGCGCCTGTCCGCGTGCTTCGATGAGTCGCAGCAGCTCCGTGGATATGCCGATGTTATCGCGTTTCACTTTTTCCATCGGTATTTCTTCCCTCGCGACGCTCAGCGCTGTCTCAAGGAAGGAAGCGTTGCTCTGGGAGGGGGCCGTGGCATTTTTGAGCCGTTGGTTAAACTCGTGCCTTTGCGTGAGGCTGCACTTCTCAAATTTGTCTCTGGTGCGGTTCTTAATGAAAGCCTGGGCTTTCAGTTTTACTTTAATTTTAGCGTTTATGGGCATGTGGTCAGAATCAACGTTGGCCACCGGGTCACTTTCGCAATCAGTCACGCTGTTTTTCCACCTGTTAGGGACCAATAATATATATATATATATATATATATATATATATATGTGTGTGTGTGTATATGTATATGTATGTATATATATGTGTATTCATGTGTTTAGGTACATTCGTACACACATACAGACAGGCATACAACAAGAGATACACACATCTATAAGTGTATACATACACATGTATATGTGGCGGCGGATGCATGCCCGAGCGCGCCGAGGGACGGGAAACGGAAGGGCAAGAGCAGGCGGACAACAGGAGCAACCCAGTTCTGCGATGAGAGACCCGGTCGCGAGCACCGGCACGCGCGCGCAAGTGCGGGTAGCGAGGTGGCGAAGAAGCAGGCGCACGGCACCACCAAGACACAGCCGGAGGTGGGCGAGGCGTGCTGAGCAGCAGAGATGTCAAGCCCTGGAGGCATCAGGGGGTCTCGGCAGTAGAACAGCCGTCGTCGTCGTCGTCGTCGTCGTCCATCGTATTCCGTATTCGTTGTTGTTCGTCGTCGTCGTCGTCGTCGTCGTCGTCGTCGTCGTGGTCGTCGTCGTCGTCGTCATTGCAGCGCCTCCCCATCGGATTCCCCTGGGACTCTGGTCAAGACTTCTCAGCCAACTCTAAGCAGGCTACAAGGCAGGGCTCCTCCCGTGTGGTCATCCCCGCTCCCGGCCCACCGCAGAAGGGGGCGGGGGCCTCCCAGTGCCCCGAGAAGCCCCTGGGAGGGCCCCCGCGAGACTCAAGAGCAACCCCGCCAATAAAAACATGTTGACAGATAAGGTTCCTGAACATTCTAAAGGCCCTCACGCCCCACACCCCACACAACAGACGGCAAGAATGCCTCCAGGATGATCCAAGAGGGTCCGCAGTAGCCCAAGAAGGCCCCAAGAAGATGGAAGACGGCCCCAAGGAGGCCCGAAAATGTCCCACAGGAGCCCAGGACAGCTCCAAGACGGCCCCAAAAGAAGCACCAAAATGACCCACGTGATCCCTGGTTGGGCGTCCAATAATGCCCCCAGAGCCCCTTCCCGAAACACACACACACACACGGGACAAACCACAAGCACAAGCACACACACACACACAAGAGGCGGGTTTAGGAGCCCTGCCCATCAAAATTTACCCAGCGGCTGTGGAAAATCCGCCAACGTGCTTGCAAAGCTCTCCGTGTGGCGATCTTTCGAGCACCGCCCAGAAGGCCGATACACGTGACACCCCTCGTCTCTCACGCGGGGTCGGCGGCGTTAAAACACGACCTGGGCACAGAGATACACACGACGTATATCCTTAACATACATACAGAGACGTGTATATATATATATATACATACACATACACAGGCATACATGTGCAAAATAATGCATTGTGAACCGAGAAGACCCTACGCCACCCAGCAGAGACTCCAGAGACTCCTCCTCAGTGCTCCTCCTCAATGACCATCCTGCGTCTCCGCCCCCCCGGACGGAGAGAGAAGGAGAGAGTGAAAGTGAGAGTGAGAGCGAGAAAGAGAGAGATAGATAGAACAGAGAAAGCAACACATACCCGGGCGAAAGACCAAATTAACCGTTGTGGGTACGCTTTCGGTGGAGCTCCCTATTGGGCCGCGAAGCGTGTGAGGGTGCGCCGAAATAAGCGCGTGGACGCATGCGGGCCCTGCCACTAGGGCCTTCGGATGGTCTCCCTGTAGGGCCGCAAAACTTGTGAGGGGTGTGCCGAAATAAGTGGGGAACCGCATGCGAAACCACCCTCCTGGGGACTTTGGTGAAACTCCATATGAGGCCACGAAGCGTCTGAGGAATGTGCCGATATGGGTGGAGAGCCGCATGCGAAATCCCCCTCCTGGGGGCTTCGGTGGAGCTCCGTATGAGGCCAATTAACGTCTGACTGAGAGGTGCGCCGGAATGGTCGGGGGACCGCATGCGACCCCCCCCCCAAAGGGCGTCGGTGGAGATCCATACGGGACCACAGAATGGTCGGGGAAACCGCATGCGACAACCCCCCCTGAGCACTTCGGTGGGCCTACTATGGTGCCACGAAACATATGAGGGGTGTGCTGCAATGTTTGGGGGGCCGCACGCGACACATGTCCTCCTGGGGGCTTCGGTGGAGCTCCCTGTGGGGCCAAGAATCGGATGAACCGTATGAGGGGTGTCCCGAAATAGCTTGGGGGACCGCATGCGAAACCACCATCCTGTGGGCTTAGGTTGAGATCCTTGCGGGCCCCGAGGAGAGAGAGAAAGAGAGAAAACAAACAAGTAAGGAAAAACAAACAAATGAAAGATATAACAAGAAACAAAAAAACAGAGGAGGAGGAGGAAGAGGAGGAGGAAGAGGAGTGGGGAGAAGGGGGGAGGGCAAGCTAGGTGCGCTCGCGTCATATCTGACATCCTACCCCTCCCTCCCATCCCTTACCATGGCGTAGATCCCCTCTCTACTCGCACAGTCGGATGTCGAGCAGGGCAATGATCGCGAAAGGGTACGCGATGCATTGTAGAGCACGGCATGGCATGGCGTAGAAGAGCACCGCAAAGCGTAGTATCAACCTAGCATTGCATTGCATGCCGTGGCATGGCACGGGAAATGACGCCAACGCTGCAGCGGGAGCACGAGTCGAAACGAGCGGAAGCGCGGAAATGAGGCCAGCGCTGCAGCGGGAGCACGATTCGGAACGAGCGGAAGCACGGAAATGAGGCCAGCGCTGTAGCGGGAGCACGATTCGGAACGAGCGGGGCCCGAAAATGAGGCCGGCGCCTCAGCGAGAGCAGCATTTTGAACAAAAATGCAAGCGAAAACCCAACACCCGGGAATCCTGTGTAAAAAACAGTACGCGGGGGGGGGGGGTCGAACACTCCCAGCACGTCATCAGGGGAAGAGGGAGAGTAGTATTCATATTGAGTAATTGTGGAAGGAGGGAGGGAGGGAGGAGGGAGGAGGAAGGGAGGGAGGCGGGAGGAGCACCTCCAGCAGACTGAACGAGGCCGTCCCCTGCTTGGGGGATCCGCAGTCGGACGGGGCCTCGGCCGCGCGCCGCTCCCCTGGGCCGCCGACCTTCCGCCCATAGGTCCACTTCTCCTCCTCCTCCGACTGGAGCCTGTATAAAGGCCTGGCCTGGCCGATGTCTCAGGCGAAACCTTGATTTTCTAAAAATCAAGGTTTCGCCTGTGACATCGGGCAAAAACAATAGGGGAAAAGTGAAAGTTTGGAGGGTGTCTCAAGCGAAACCTTGGTTTTTTGAAAATCCAACGTTTTTTTTTGTTCGCAGGACTTTCTCGGGCCGTCGGATTCCCCCAGAAATGAAAATCCAAAGGATTATCAAATAATCAAGGTTTCGCTTGAGACATACTCAGAAAAGTAGCCTTCCACCATCACTTGTTGACAGATGTCTCAGGCGAAACCTTGGTGTTTGACCTTAACCTTATTGAAAATCAAGGTTTCGCTTGAGACATCGGGCAAAAACCAGTAGGGGAAAAGTGAAAGTTTGGAGGGTGTCTCAAGCGAAACCCTGTTTTTTTTAAATCCAAATGTTTGTTTTTCGCCGGACTTTCTCGGGCCGTCGGATTCCCCCAGAAATGAAAATCCAAAGGATTCTCCAATATTCAAAGTTTCGCTTGAGACATCCTCAGAAAACCAGTTTTCCATCATCACTTTGTGCCTGATGTCTCAAGCGAAACCTTTGTTTTTATATTTAACCTTATTGAAAATCAAGGTTTCGCTTGAGACATCGGGCAAAAACAATAGGGGAAAAGTGAAGATTTGGAGGGTGCCTCAAGCGAAACCTGGGTTTTTTGTTTGAAAATCCACCAGATTTGTTTTTGTTTTCCGCCGGATTTTCTCGGGCCGTCGGATTCCCCCAGAATTGAAAATCCAAAGGATTCTCCAATAATCGAAGTTTCGCTTGAGACATCCTCAGAAAACCAGCTTTCCACCATCACTGTTTGCCTGATGTCTCAAGCGAAACCTTTGTTTTTGAGGTGATCTGTACAAAAATGAAGATTTCACTTCAAACATCGGGCAAAAAGCAATAGAGAAAAGCAAAGTTTGAAGGATATCTCAGCCGAAAGCTTGGTTTCGAATATAAAAATCTGAATACGTTTTCAAAGACGGCAGACTTTCACTCGGCCTGGGGTTCTCGAAACTAAAAGTTCTGAGAATGTCTCAGGCGACAGTGGCTGGACCACTTTGGGGCGAGGCATCTCCAGAATCAAAGTTGTCACCATATCTTAAGCGAAAATGGTTCTTCCTCCCTGCCTTTCCCTGCGTTTGATTTCCTTCTCTCTTTCTCGTCCCTTTGCCTTTCCTTCTCCTCGTCGTTGCTCCTCCTGATCCTCCTCCTCCTCCTCCTCCTCCTCCTCCTCCTCCGCCCCCTCCTCCTTCTCCTCCTCATTTTCCCCCATCCACCTCCCCATCCCCCTCCCTCTCCTCCTCCTCCTCCGCCTCCTCCTCTCCCTCCTCCTCCGCCTCCTCCTCAGACTCCGACTCCGACTCCGACTCCGACTCCGACTCCCACTCCTCCAACTCCGTCGACTCCTCCTCCGTTTCATCCTGATCCTCCTCCTCCTCGTCCTCCTTCTCTTCCTCGTCTTCCTCCTCTTCTTCCTCCTCCTCCTCCTCCTCCTCCTCCTCCTCCTCCTCTCCTCCTCCTCCTCCTACTCCCCTCCGCGGTCACCTCCTCCTCCTCCTCCTCCTTTTCCGCATTCTCCTCCTCCTCCTCCTCCTTCTCCTCCTCCTCCTGCATCTCCTCCTCCTCCTCCTCATCCTCCTCCTTCTTCTCCTCCGCCTTCTCCTTCTCAGTGTCCTTCTCCTCCTTCTCCTTCTCAGTGTCCTTCTCCATCTCAGTGCCCCCCTCCTCCTCCCCCTCGTCTTCGTCTGTTTCGTATTATTATTCTTATTATTCTTATTCTTCTTCTTATCGTTAATATTATTATTATTATTATTATTATTATTATTATTATTATCATTATTATTATTAGTATTAGCATTATCATTATTACTATTATTATAGTAGTAGTAGTAGTAGTAGTAGTAGTATTATTACTAGTAGTATTATTAGTATTATTATTATTATTCTTAGTATTATGATTATTATTATAATTAATATTATTATTATTATTATTAGTAGTAGTAGTAGTAGTGGTAGTATTAGTATTGTTATTATTCGCTGTATTATTATTACCATTATTATTATTATAATAATAATTATTATTATTATTTCTAGTATTATTATTATTATTATCGTTCTTCTGTATCCTCCTCCTCGTCCTCCTCCTCCACCTCCTCCTCATCCTGCTCATCCTCCTCCGCCGTCGCCTCCTCCTCGCCCTTCTGCTCCTCCTCCTCCTCCTCCTCTTCCCTCTCCTCCTCCGCCTCATCATCAGCATCATCATCATCAGCATCATCAGCATCATCATCAACAGTAGCACCATCATCATCAGCATCATCACCATCAGCATCATCATCAGCATCATCATCATCATCATCAGCATCATCATCATCCTTCTCCTCCTTCTTCTCCTCCTCCTTCTTCCTCCTCCTCTTCCTCCTCCTCCTCCTCTCTCCTCCTCCTTCCTCCTCCTCCTCCTCCTCCCCCTCCTCCTCCTCCCCCCCCCTCCTCCTCCTCCACCTCATCCCTCCTCCTCTCTCCCTCCTCCTCCTCCCTCCTCCTCCTCCTCTTCCTCCTGCTCCTGCTCCTGCTCCTGCCTGCTCCTCCTCCTCCTCCTCCTCCTCCTCCTCCTCCTCCTCCTCCTCCTCCTCCCCTCCTCCTCCTCATCCTCCTGTTCCTGCTCCTGCTCCTCCTCCTCCTCCTCCTCCTCCTCCTCCTCCTCCCCCTCCTCATCATCTCCTCCTCCACTCCTCCTCCTCCTCCACTCCTCCTCCTCCTCCTCCTCCTCCTCCTCCTCCTCCTACTCTCCATGATTATCAGCATCATCAGCATCGCCATCAGCGTCATCATCATCATCATCATCAGCATCATCCTCCTCATGATCATCATCAGCATCAGCATCATCAGCATCACCATCATCAGCTTCATCAGCATCAGCATCGTCATCATCGTCATCATCAGCATCATCGGCATCATCAGCATCATCAGCAGCAGCATCAACATGACCATCGGCATCATCATCAGCATCAGCGTCCGCATCATCATCAGCATCAGCGTTATCAGCATCAGCACCAGCAGCATCATCGTCGCCATCATCATCACCATCATCATCATCATTAACAACATCATCATCGCCATCAGCATCATCAGCAGCATCATCATCAGCATCATCATCCTCATCATCATCATCATCAGCATCATCATCATCATCGTTGTCACAATCAGCATCATCATCACCATCATCATCATCATCATTATCATCTCTCGAGCGCGAAAGATACCCGTACCCTTACCTAGACAGGGTGGCAAGGGGCCGGGGGGGCGGTTCGTCGCAGCTGACGGCGGCTGCACAAGTGTAGAAACGACAGCCGATCGAGCATTACAGACCGCTGCACTCTCGGGGCGCACGTTAGCACCGATCGCACGTGCGTTCGAATTGGCGGAGTGCCCGACCCTGCGTTGGTTGTTGTCGATGTAGACCAGCTACTGCGGAGGCGCGCCCCCAGACACACATCCGGGCGTTGAGGAGTCAACGCGCACTCGGGGGCGCATGCGAACAACTCTGGCGCGAACGTCATTGCGCGACAACCGCCCTATCGCGAATTGCTCGATGCAGAGACATCGCGAATCTGTGCCCTGGGCGAGGTCGCCAGAGGCCGCCCCCCTTGGACGGCCGTCTGCGGATCACCCCAGCTAGGTACGGTTGCCCCATGAAAACCCCCAAAAAACATACCCGTACCTAGCCGGGGTGCCGCAGCTCACCCCAGCTAGGTCCGGGTATGTTTCGGTGGTTTCAGGCAGGTCCCCGTACCTAGCCGAGGTGGCGGCAGGCCCAAAACGCTCTCGAGCACATATCATGCCCTCCAGAGCCGTCCCCGACGTGGCCGCTGCGGCCCCCTGGGGGCGCGACATTGCAACGTCGTTCCTCAGGGCAGGCCCAGACGCATTGGTTGCCAGGATAGCGAGGAAATGCAACTGTTTATCGATTGGGACAGGCGCCGCCACATATGGGCGGCTTTGAACCGCGCACGCACCACGATGCCCCGAGACGTCCCTAACAAAAACCAGCGCTTGTCGCTGCAATCAGACACCCAACCATCGAGCGCGCCGTTGCGTCTTGACGCGCGGATGCTGCACTGGCGCGCGCGGGGCAAGCTAACCGGGCACAATAGCAAGCGCCCAGTCCCCCGGACGGCCCATCTCACCTTGGCTGGCCCCGGTACGGGTATCTTTCGGACCAATGATCATCAGCATCATCATCGTCGTACGCATCTTCGTCAGCATCATCACAAGCAGCAGCAGCATCATCGCCATCAGCAGCAGCATCAACATAAGCATCAGCATCATCATCAGCATCAGCGCCCGCATCATCAGCATCACCAACATCATCAACATCATCATCAGCATCACCGGCATCATCAGCCGCATTAGAAGCATCGATATCAGCAGCATCAACATCATCATCAGCAACATCATCCTCATCATCAGCCGTGTAATTAGCATCATCAGCATCACCATCACCAGCATAACAGCATCATCATAATCAGCAACAACATTATCATCAGCAGCAACCTCATCGTCATCGGCATGCAGAGCATGATCATCAGCATCCTCAACCCATCATCATCAGCATCATCAGCATCAGCATCATCAGCACCCGTACCATTACCAATATCATAAAAAACATAAGAAACAGTAGCATCGTCAACATCAACATCAGCATCAGCATCATCATCCTCAGCATCACCATCATCACCATGCTCATCATCCTCAACGTCATCATCATCACCATCATCAGCATCATCATCAGCAGCAACAGCATCAGAATCATCATCAGCAGCAGCGGCATAATGATCATCATCATCATCCTCATCATCAGCAGCAGCATCAGCATCGGCATCACCATCGCCGTCAGCATCATCACCATCAGCATGAGCATCAGCATCATGACCATCAGCAGCAAGATCATCAGCATCATCCGCATCTTCATCTTCCTCCTCCTCCTCATCCTCCTCCTACTCCTCCTCCTCCGCCTTGTCACCTCCTCATCCTCCTGCTCCTCCTCCTCCTCGTCCTCCTCCTCCTCCATCTCCTCCTCCTCCTCCCCCCTCCCCCCTCCCCCCCCCAACCACCCCCGTTCTCCTCTTCCTGGTATACCTCCTCCTTATCCTCCTCCTCCTCCTCGTCATCATCATCAGCAGCAGCAGTATCAGCATCATCTCTCATCATCATCAGCAGCATCATCAGCGTCATCATCATCAACATCAGCAGCAGCATCATCATCGGACCAGTATCATCATCATCATCAGCAGCAGCATCATCATCATCATCATAATCAGCTGCATCAGCTTCAATAGCAGCAACATCATTAGCACCAACGACATCATCATCATCATCATCATCATCATCATCATCATCATCATCATCATCATCATCGGCATCATCATCATCATCATCATTATCATCGTCATCATCATCATCATCATCATGATCATCATCGTCATCATCACCATCACTATCATCATCACCATCAGCAGCAGACTTATGTGAATCATCATCATCAGCAGCCGCATCAGCAGCAGCAGCATCATCATCCTCCTCATCATCATCAGCAGCATCATCATCATCAGCAGAAGCAGCATCGGCATCATCACCATGAGCATCATCATTATAATCATCAGCATCATCGTCAGATCAGCCCGCGTTGACTTCAAGTAGATAGGAGGACATGAGGAGGACGAGAGGAGGATGGGAGGAGGACGAAAGGAGGATGGAAGCAGGACGGGAGTAGAACAGGAGGAGCAACATCAAGCAAGCGTAAGCAAGCAAGCGCAAGCAAGCAAGCGCAAGCAAGCAATAACAAGCAAGCAAGAGCGATCAAGTGCAAGCAAGCAAGGGCAAGCAAGAGCAAGGAAGCGAGAGCAAGCACGCAAGAGCAAGCAAGCAAGTGCCATTGGAGAAAGGGGGGGTGCCATTGGAAAAAGGGGGGGCATTGGAAAAAGGGGAGGACCCTAAAGACCAATTACCTATGATGGGCTAGGACTCCTATAGGGCAGGCCTATTCGGATGTTACTCTTCTTCATCATCGTCGCAGATCATCATCATCAGCAGGAACCTCATCATCGTCATCATCATCATCAGCAACATCAACGTCAGCATCATCATCAGCCGCATCACAGGACTCACCGGTAACAGCCTCATCATCGTCAGCAGCATCATCATCGTCATCATCCTCATCAGCATCATCATCACAATCATCGTCATCATTATCAGCATCATCATAATTATCATCCTCATGATCGTCATCAGCAGCAGCATCGTCATCATCATCACAATAATCAGCATTATGATCATCAATATCATCATCCTCAGCAGCATTAGCATCAGCATCATCATCATAGTCATCAGCAGCATCATCAGAGTCAGTCTCAGCATCATCGTCATCATCGTCTGCAGCATCATCATGATTGTTACCATCATCCACAGCATCCTCATCACCCTCATCACCATCAGCAGCAGCACCATCAACAATCCTCATCATCAGCAGCAGCATCATCATCCGCATCATCATCCGCATCATCATCAGCATCCTCAGCATCACCATCATCATCATCATCAGCAGAAGCATCATCATCAGCCTCCTGATCCTGCTCCTCATCTTCCTCCCCCTTCTGCAGATCGTCCTCAACCCCCCTCTCCTCCTCCGCCTCCTCCTCCTCCTCCTCATCCTGATAACCAGCATCATCAATACCATCATCAGCAGAATGATCATCAGCATCCTGAGCATCCACATCCTGATCGTCGTCATCATCCTGATCAGCAGCAACATCAGCATCATCATCAGCACCACCCACTGCCTTATCATCATCAGCTGCATCATCATCGTCGTCGCCATCTTCATCAGCATCAGTATCATCGTAGCGGTCACCGTCATCAGCATCATCAGCAGCATCATCAGCAGCATCGTCAGCGTCGGCAGCATCATCACAATCCGCATCAGCAGCATCATCAGCAGCATCCGCATCAGCATCCGCATCAGTATCATCACCAGCTTCATCGTCGTCGCCACCATCACCAGCATCATCCTCAGCATTCGCATCATCCGCATCAACGCAATCGTCACCACCACCATCAGCATCACCACCATCAGCATCGTCATCATCAGCAGCGGCATCATCATCGGCATCATCGCCATCATCGCCAACATCGCTAGCATCATCATCATCATCAGCAGCAGCATCGGCATCAGCCTCATCAGCATCGCCAGCAACATCATCAGCATCACCCACAACAGCATCAGGAGCATCACCATCATCAACAGCAGCATCATCAGCAGCAGCACCATCAGCATCATCGTAATCAACATCATCGTCAGCAGCAGCAGTATCAGCAGCATCAGCAGCAGCAGCCGCATCAGCAGCAGCAGCATCCTCATCATCATCGTCATCAGCATCATCGTCCTCATCGTCATCATCGTCAGCATCATCATCATCATCACCATCGTCATCATCATCATCCTCAGTATCAGTATCATCGGCATCATCATCCACATCAGCGTCATCATCATCATCATCCACATCAGTACCATGATCATCATGATCGTCCTCACCATCATCATCATCATCATCATCAGCATCATCATCATCATCATCATCAGTATCATCATCGTCATCATCGTCACCATCGTCAGCATCGTCATCATCGTCAGCATCATCATCATCACAGCCTTCTCACCATCGTCATCCGCATCACCAGCATCACCCGCAACAGCATCAGCATCATCACCATCATCAGCAGCAGCATGATCGCCAGCATCAACAGCAGCAGCCTCATCATCAGCATCATCGTAATCGTCATCATCATCAGCAGAAGTATCATCAGCATCAGCAGCATCAGTATGATCATCATCATCAGAAACATCAGCAGCATCATCATCATTGTCATCAGCAGCAGCAGCAGCATCGTGGTCATCATCATCATCATCAGCATCATCATCATCATCATCATCATCATCATCATCATCGTCAGCTTCATCATCATCATTGACATCACCATCCTCAGTATCGTCAGCATCATCATTATCAGCATCATTATCTCGTCATAGTTATCATCATCGTTAGCACCATCATCAACATCATCAGCATCATCATCACAACCTCATTAGCATCGTCAGCAGCATCATCAGCATCATCCGCAACAGCATCGGCATCAGCATCGTCACCATCATCAGCAGCAGCATCATCAGTGCTATCATCATCATCAGCAGCAGCAGCAGCAACATCAGCATCAGCATCAGCATCATCATCATCAGTATCATCATCACCACCATCATCACCACCACCATTATCATCAGCAGCATCAGCATCACCATCGTCAGCAACATCATCAGCAACAGCATCCATCTGCCTCATCCTCCTCATGCTCCGCTTACTCCTCACTGGGAGAGCGAGAGAGAGAGAGAGAGAGAGAAAGAACGTAAGAAGGAAAAGAGAAAACGACAACGGCGTACGCAGAAGGTAAAATCATGATTTGAGACAAAAAAAGATGGTGAAGTGGAGTCACACAGAGGATAGAACGGATGAGGAAGTGAGGACGAAGACACACGATGAACATTTACTATCTCTCCTCATCCTTCTCCTCATTTCTGTTTTTCCTCGTCCTCCTCCTCCTCATTCCGCCTCCTCCTTCTCCTCCTCCTCCTCCTACTCACTCCTCCTCCTCCTCCTTCTCCTCTTCACCCGTCCCGTCCTCCTCTTTCTACCCCTCATCTGATGAAGAGAGTGCGGAAGATGAAAGGGGAGGGAGATGGAAGGAAACGAAGAGGAGGATACTGCATAGGCAAACTCCGATGATAATGAAAGCTTCATCCACAGCAAATGCATTGAGGGGAAAGCGAAGAAGGAATGGGATAATATTAAAAACAAGCTAAAACCGCCCAGGCCTTTATTCAAGCTGGCGCCCCTCCTCCTCCTCCTCCTCCTCCTCCTCCTCCTCCTCCTCATCATCATCATCATCATCATCATCACCACTATCACCAGCATCATCATCAGCAGCAACATGCCACCATCACCATCACCATCAATAGAATCATTATCATAATCAACACCATCATCAGCAGCAGCAACATCATCGTCACAATCAACATCACCATCATCATCGCCATCACCATCATCAGCATGGCCGTCTTACTCATCTTCGTCATCATCCCCATCACCATCACCACCACCACCACCACCATCATCATCATCATCATCATCATCATCATCATCATACTCCTCATCATCATCACCATCGTCACCATAGCCATTGCCACCGTCATCATCGTCATCGTCATCGTCATCATCATCACCCTCATCATCATTATCACCATCATCATATTACCACCACCACCATCACCATCATCATCCTCATCATCGACACCACCATAATCATCATCCGTATTCATCATGATACTCAGCAGCAGCATCAGCAGCACCATCAGCATCAGCATCATCATCGTCGTCATCCCCACCATCATCATCAGCATCATCAGATTCATCATCACCATCGTCATAATCAGCCTCATCCTCATCCTCAGCATCATCATCACCAGTATCGTCAGCATCATCATCGTCATCATCACTCTCATCCCCATCATCATCATCATCAGCAGTATCATCATTGCCATCCTTCTATCTCTCACACTCTCCTTCTCAAACTCTCCTCCTCCAACCTTCCTCTTCCTGCACCAACCCATCCGTCTCGTGTTCCTCCTCGTTGCTCGCTTCCACCTCGAGCTCCTCCTCCTGCTCCTCCTCCTCCTCCTCCTCTTCCTCTTCCTCCTCCTCACATCCTCGTTCGTCTCCTTGCCATCATCATCATCAGCAGCAGCATCAGCATCAATGCCACCATCATCGCCATCATCGTCATCAGTATCATCCTCGTCAGAACCAGCCTCATCAACCTGATCAGCATCATCAACCAGAACATCAATCCACTCATCTTCAACAGCATCATCAGCAGAAGCAGCAGCAGCACAATCGGGCTTCTCGGTGTTATCATCATCGTCAGCCTCCTCCTTATCATCCTCTGCATCCGCATCACCCTCCTCATTGTGTTCTCGGGCTCCTCCTCGTCCTCCTCCTCCTCCCTCCTCCCTTTTCCCACCTCCATTCTCCCTCCTCCCTCCTCCCTCCTCCCTCCCTCCTCCCTCCTCCCTCCTCCCTCCTCCTTCCTCCCTCGCCTCCTCCTCCTCCTCCTCCTCCTCCTCCTCCTCCTCCTCCTCCTCCTCCCCCCTTATTCACCTCCCTCCTCCTTCGCATCCTCCTCCTCCGCCTCCTCCTCCTCATCATCATCATCATCAGATTCCCTCCTCCTCTCTGGCGCGGATCGTCAGGACCTAACAGTAACGTTGATTCGCGGCGTTGAAGTCGCAGAAATGGTGCATTGGCATGGTTGGAGATTTTCAGACGGTTCTGCGACGGGCCACTTCCTGCAGCAAAAAGAAATGACTGCAGGGACCTGTGAAGAGTGAACTGGAAGGGAAGGTTTATTGCAGCATCGTTGGTGAATCTTGGGTTTGCACTGGTTCTCCTCCTCCTCCTCCTCCCTCCTCCTCCTCCTCCTCCTCCTCCTCCTCCTCCTCCTCCTCCTCCCGAGGCCGCCCGTGGTGCTGCTCAGCCCCAGTCCTCGTCCGAGTCGGGCTCGTCCCCATCATCCTTGGGCCGCGGGGGAGCGCGGCGCTGGGAGAGTCCCCGGAGACGGCCTGAAGACCCCCTCCCGCTGGCCAGTGTGAGCATGCAGGTTGGCACGGCCCGAGCTGCAGACCGCTCTGCCGATGCCTGGGCATCGCCGGTTCGACGCCTAGGCATCCCCAGGTCGATGCCTAGGCATCCTCGGTGCGCGCCTAGGCATACCCATGCGGATGCCCAGGCATCAACAGTGGCACGCCAGGCATGCGACGATGGTGCTCAGGCATCTACGCTGGGGGATTCAAGGTAATGGCTGGGCGCAAAGCGAGCGGGCCGACCCAACATATAGGAGCACGGGGCGGGGAGCTGCCCTAAGGGCCTGCCCGAGGCATTCGGGTAGCCTACTACCCTCGACGAGAATGGACCTCAGAATGTGTCACGCAATCTCCCTGTCGTGCGCGCGAGGTGCTTGTCGGCGCCCCCTCTCCAATGTCGGTCATCGTGGAACTGCCGAGTCGCAACCGCCCAGGCCGCGCTTCGCTCCACTTCGCATTGAAAGGGGCGACATTGAAGTGGCGCGTCCACCGCTTTTTAAGATGATTTATCAGGGACGCACTGACTCGGGTCAACCCAAACCCGGGTCAGTCGGGCTTTGCAAGAACCTGCAAAATCTGGCAGGATCCGGCAGGATCCTGCACGTAAGCCGGGGTCACTGCACCTCTGACTCTGCAGGATCCTGCAAAATCTGGCGCCCTGGCTGAACCCTCCGTTCGCCGCGCCCCGCATCCAGTCCCGGGCTGTAGGGCCAGGCCTGGCCGAGGCCCCTCGGACCCAGGGGCAGGCCGCGGGGGACAGGGGGCAGAGGCGCGGGCCCCAGGCGGGCTGAGGGGCGGCGCTGGGCGCCGCCGCGAGGCTCTTGGGGAGGCCGCCTCCCCCCCCCTCCCCCGAGGCCACATCCCCTGGGAGGTCGTCGGTTCCCTGCCGCCGCTTGGACGTCTGGACTTAGGTCGGGCATTTGGTCGAAAAAGAGAGCGTTCTCCAAAAACATTGTAAAATTATCCCAGTGCGACCCTACCTAGGAATTGGAGCCCCTAGGAATGCAGCATTAGTAGTAAGAGTAAAGCTACGCTAAAGCTAAGCTAAAGCTAAGCTAAAGCTAAGCTAAAGCTAAGCTACAGCTAAGCTAAAGCTAAGCTACAGCTAAACTAAAGCTAAGCTACAGCTAAGCTAAAGCTATGCTCAAGCTAAGCTAAAGCTAAGCTGAAGCTCTGATGAAGCCAAGTTAAAGCTAAGCTAAAGCTAAGCTACAGCTAAGCTAAAGCTAAGCTAAAGCTAAGCTAACTCTCAGCTAAATCTAAGATACAGCTAAGCTCAAGCTAAGCTAAAGCTATGCTCAAGCTAAGCTAAAGCTAAACTGAAGCTACGCTGAAGCTAAGTTAAAGCTGAGCTAAAGCTAAGCTAAATCAAGCTAAAGCTAAGCTAAAGTTAAACTAAAGCTAAGCTACAGCTAAGCTGAAGCTAAGCAACATCTATGCTAAAACTAAGCTAAAGCTAAGCTAAATCTAAGCTAAAGCTAGGGTCAAGCTAGAGTCAAGCTAAGATCAAGCTAAGCTGAAGCTAATCTAAAGCTAAGCTAACTCTGCGCTAAAGCTAAGCTACAGCTAAGCTAAAGCGAAGCTAAAGCTAAACTACAGCTAAGCGAAATAGGAGCTAAAACTAAGCTACAGCTAAGCTCAAGCTAAGCTCAAGCTAAGCTAAAGCTAAGGTAAAGCTAAGGTAAAGCAAAGCTAAAGCTAAGCTAAAGCTACGCTAACGCTAAGCTAAAGCTAGACTACAGTGAAGCTAACGCTAAGCTAAAGCTAAGCTAAAGCTAAGCTAAAGCTAAGCTAAAGCTAAGCTAAATCTAAGCTAAATCTACGCTACAAATAAGCTAAATCTACGCTAACGCTAAGCTCAAGCTAAGCTGACGCTAAGCTAAAGCTAAGCTAAAGCTAAGCTAAAGCTACGATTAAGCTAAGCTCAAGCTAAGCTCAAGTTAAGCTAAAGCTAAGCTAACGCTAATGTCAAGCTAAGGTCAAGCTAAGCTACAGCTAAGCTCACGCTAAGCTAAAGCTAAGCTAAAGCTAAGATAAAGCTAAGCTACAGCTAAGCTAAAGCTAAGCTAACGCCAAGCTAAACTTAAGCTAACGTTAAGCTACAGCTAAGCTAACGCTAAGCTAACGCTAAGCTAAAGCTAAGCTGAAGCTAAGGCTAAGCTAAAGTTAAAGCTCAGCTAAAGCTAAAGCTCAGCTAAAGCTAAAGCTAAAGCTAAAGCTAAAGCTAAAGCTAAAGCTAAAGCTCCCAGGGGAGTGGGGGAACCGCGGGGCGGATGCCGGGGGAACCGCCCAGGGCGGGTTACACTGCCCGGCCCCTTTAAGCCCACAGGGTAAGAACCCTTCTAGGCAGAGCCTAGGTAGGGAATCATCAACGTTAGTGAAAAAACGTCCCCAGACTATCTTTGAACTTTGTTCCTGTAGAGGGACCTGCCCGACTGAAGTCTGGACGCTTGGGGTCGGTTCGGGATGTTCTGGGGCGGCCTTTCTCGGGGGCCCGCCTCCTCGAGGAGAGGGCGCTTTTCCTCGAGCAGTGGCGGCCCCCCTGCGTGGTGGCCCCCCGTGGCAATGCTCCCGGCAGGCCCGCCGGGGCTCCACGCTTGGTGCGCGACTCGCGGCAGGCGCGGCGGCGGCGGAGCAAGGCCCAGGGAAGCGGTCGACAGGTCGGGGGCTCGTGTCTCGAGAAGATCGAGACGCTGCGGGGGGAAGATCCAAAGACAACGAAACAATGCACAAACACAAACTTCCTTGGGCCCGCCCCGACTCGGGGGCGACGATGGGGGCGAATACCCCGGGGGAGAACAATACATGCATCCGGGGGCGCCGATGGTCCATGCCTTCGGCGAGGTTCCCGGGCGAATGCGCGCAATGCCCTCCTCCCCTGGGCGAACCGGGAAATTGACGATAATAAACCCCTTTGGGATAATAAACTTCGCGGATCCCGCGGGGGTGATGCAGGATTTTCCCGGGGAAGGTAAGTTATGATGATGATGATGCTGATGATGATGATGATGATGATGGTGGTGACAATGATGGAGGAGGAGGAGGTTAAACCAAGCGCACGACAGAAGCCTGACTCGAGCGATCTCGAGGCTCCTTGCTACTTGCTCGCAGAGGCGCACTACGCAGAGATTACTCGAGAGATCTCGAGGCTCGTGGCTACTTGCCCGCAGAGGCGCAGGACACAAGGCTGACTCGAACGATCTCGAGGCTCGTGGCTGGGCGCCTAGATTCTGCCACCGCTAGAGAGGTCCTTGGCCGGTCTGGCCAAGAAACCCCCCTTGCGCTGGATATCGAACCACTCCCACGCAAGCACGGGATCCATTGGAGCCGTCCTTGCGTGGGAGACATTTGGTGCAAAGCCGGGCGGCGGCGCTAGCCTCCTCGTAGGTGGCGTATTTCGGCTCGGCCGCCGTGGGGTCCTTGCAAGGCTTGGACTTGTATTTGGCCTTGGCCTTGGCCTTGGCCATCGCCGCGTCGTCGTCGCTCGCCTCCTTGAGTTCACTGATGAGCTCGTTCCCTCGAGCGACCACGGCGTGGAGAGCTGCGGGCATTTGGCGGCCCTCGCCGCGGATCTCGCGCAGGGCGCGCTCGATCCAGCGACTTGCCCAGGGGCCCCAGCTCCAATCGTCTACTTGGCACCGTCTGTTGTTCGGTGCTGGGCAGTGCTCGCCAGGGCCAATGGCGCCGAGCTTGCGGAGGATCCTCGTGGCGCCCCTGGGAGGCCACGTGCGAACCCTACCCGCGATTTCTGAATAGGAGGAGGGCGGGGCGCACTTCGCTCGGCAGCTCCCGAGCAAAGTGAACCCCACCATCCCCCCTCAGAAATTGCGGGGTGTAGTCGTGAGCTCGCATGTGGCCCTTTTGGGCCTGCTTGGCGTTCTCGGACGGCTGCTCGAGGGCGTCGCGGTGATCCACCTCGACGCCGCCCCCCCGTCGATCCTCGAGACCTGGCGGGAATTGCCGCAAGTGCCCCCTGCCCAGGGCGCCCCCAGGATTCGCTCCAAACCGCACCGAAACGCTGGAGGCACCCTGGGGTGGGGTGGGGGGCGGCATTGCTGCAACCGCCGACCTTGAGGTACGTGTAGTGCGCGGGCGCCTCGGAGTGCACGCAGACCAGCACGTGCTGGGCCTTGTCGACCCCCTCGGCCCAGCGCTTCTGCTCCTCGGGCTGCTGAGCGGCGGGCGCGTCCTCGCCCTGGCCCTCTCGAGCCCAGGCGACGGCCGCCGCGGGCTCGACCGCCAGCGCGTTGTCGGGGGCGCCCACTCGCTCCTCGATCTCGCCCCGCAGCGCGCGCGCCGTGCCCAGCACGAGGGCGTCGCCCTTGACGATCTGCTCGCAGTTCATGATCGCGTACTCCTTGGCGAGCGCGGTGCGGCGAGCGTGTCTTGTCTGGCGCCAATCGAGCTTCTGCGGCTCGGGGAACTTGTAGTCCTGCTTGATCGTGACCTGTGGCGCTCGGGATTCGCAAACGCTCGTTAGCTTCCGCCTGCTGCCGCTTCCGCCTGCTTCCGCCTGCTTCCGCTAGCTTCCGCCTTCTTCCGCGCTTCGCGTTGTTTCCGCCTGCTTCCGCTGTCCTCCCTTTTCCTGTCTGCCAACTTCCGCCTGCTTCCGCCGCCCCGGGCAGGAGCAGGCGGAATCTAACGAGTGCCTGTGACCCTCGAAGCCTCGCTGGCGCTGATCTGGAAGATCGCCGCGGCCCCCACCTCGAGGACGCGCAGGCGGCGCTCGCTCTCGGTGCCCAGGACTCGCCAGACGTCCTGCACTCTGCCGCGCCTGCCCTCGCGGCGGCCCCCCACGGCGACGCGCGCCACCTTGCCGTGCCGGGGGGGGGGGGCTCCTCGCAAGCCTCGAGGCCGCCTTTCTGCTTGGCCTTGTCCTGCTGCCTGGCGTTATTATCCGCTTGTTTCTTCTGCTTGAAGCGCCCTCGGCAGCCTGCCCGCGAGCTTTGCCTTGGCCGCGCCTCTGCTGAGGTGCTCGAGCGAGGCGTCGCCGCCAGCCTTGCCCTTCTCGAGCTGCCACTTGCGAGCGTGCTTGCCCAGGAACTGGCCCGCGAACTTGGGCGCCCACCTGTTATTGCGTTTATTTGTCCGCTTTGGCTTGGTCCTGTTCTCGAGGGCGGGCGGGAACTTGATGTCCTTGATCCGCTCCTCTGGCGGTTTGAGCACGTCCAGGTGCTCGTCGGTGAGCTCGAGGTCCAGCTCTCGGAGCTCCAGGAGGCAGGGGTTCTCGCCCTCCTCGTAGTCCCACGGCAAGTCGTCGTTGTGGAAGCAGTCGCCGTCGAGGGCGGTCCACTCGGGCACTGGCGGCGCGCCCTCGGGCCAGCTCTGGGTGCCCTCGAGGCGCTCTTGCGCCGGGCTGTTCTCGATGCCGCGGTCGGCCTCGGTGGAGTAGCTCCACGGCCCCATGCCCGCGACGACCATGAGCTCGCCTTGCTCTGTCGGCCGGAGCACGAGCATCTGGTTGGCTTGCGACCCTTGGAGCGGCACCGCGCCCTTGTTCTGCTCGCGGAAGCGCGCAGGCCTCGGAGACGCAGTAGAGGCACTCGCAGGGCCGCCCTTGCGTCGGGGACCTGTGCTCCTTCTGGGGCTCGGCCTTGGCCTTCTGGAGCCAGCCTTGCCCCATGGCCCAGCGCATCTCGGCCTTGACCTCTCGGATATTGGCCTTGAGCTGGCTGCGCTCGCGGGCGTCGGGCCCCCGCAAGAAGCTCGTGGAGTCGGGGGCCATGGGCGCGAAGATGATATTCTTGAGCCACGCTCGCAGCGCCACTGCCTCGGCCCACTGGCTCGAGAGGCAGTCTGCGAACACGAGGCTCTGGCCGTGCTCCTGCTCGATGAAATCGATGGTCCAGCTCGCCACCAGCTCGTCCGCCCAGGCTCTCGGCTGCCCCCGCGCGTCGATGGCCTCGAAGACCTTCGCGCGTTCCGCCTCGGAGAACTCGAGCAAAGCGTTGCGCCGGCCCTGGAGCAGTGCTCCTAGGGGCTCGCCTGCTCGGAAGCGCTCCGTCTCGCCATCGCCCCGCTCGTAGGTGACGTCTCCCCGCCAGGTGCCCTCCTCGAGGCTCATGTCGCTGACTCGGCAGTGCCTTCCGCAGGGGACAAGGGGCGCGCTGTGCTTCTTGGCGGACCTCGGATCCTTGCTCGGGTCGACCCAGTTCCCGACCGCGGAGACGCTGATCAGGGTGATCATGCACTTGTCTCCTGCGCTCGAGCAGGCCTGAACCACTTGCTCCTTGAGGTCGGGGTGGTTTGCCAAGTACTTGGCCTTCCCCGTCTCGAAGGCTGCCTTGTCCTTCTCGTTGCACGTCTCGCGGAACTTCTCGCGGAGGTTCACGCGCGTTTCTTGGCGCCCGCGGCGTGCACCTTTTTGGTGCTCGAAATGCGCGCAGAAAGATTGAGAACAACGCCCCGCAACAACGGCCGTGCCGAACCAACAGCGGCCGCTGATGGGCAGGCGGCCTTCCGTCTCGAATGGGCGCAGGCCGCGGCGACACCGAAAGCGAATCCTGTTCGAAATGAACAGGAACTGCTGTTTGGGCACAGTGCCATTCTGCCCTTCCGCACCCATTTCGCTCGCGCCGAGACCTCGGCCTCGCGGGCGCGCGCGCGCCCCTCGCCCCTGAGCTTGAGCCAGAGCGCGGCGGCGTCGACAACGACCGCGCTCGCGCTGGCCCCGTGCTCGGCGAAGGTCTCGGGACCCCCGCAGAAGAGGCGGGGGTCCTCGGATACTACTCCTACTACTACTACTGCTATTATACTACTACTTCTACGGCTACTACGACTACTACTACTACTACTACTACTACTACTACTACTACTACTACTACTACTACTGCTACTACTACTACTACTACTACTACTACGACGGCTGCTACTACTACTACTACTACTACTACTACTACTACTACTACTACTACTACTGCTACAACTACTACTACTACTACTACTACTACTACTACTACTACTACTACTACTACTACTACTACGACTACGACTACGACGACTACTACTACTACTACTACTACTACTATTATTATGATTACGACTATTACTACTACTACTACTACTACTACTACAAATTCCTGCTAGTAATACCTGGTAGTAAAACCTGGTAGTAATACCTTGTAGCAGTACATTGCAGTCGTAGTAATAGTATATGGTAAGACTACATGGTAGTGGTCCCTACTAGTCGTGCCTGGTAGTAGTACCTGGTGGTAGTAGTAGTAGTAGTAGTAGTCGTCGTCGTACGTGGTAGTAGTTGGTAATAATAGTACCTGGCAGTAGTAGTGGTAGTAGTAGCAGTAGTCCTAGTAGTAGCAGTAGTAGTAGTAGTAGTCGTAGTAGTAGTCGTAGTAGTAGTAGTAGTACCTGTAGGCAGTAGTAGTAGGTAGTATGTAGTAGTAGTCATAATAGTAGTCGTAGTAGTAGTAGTCGTGGTAGTAGTAGTAGTAGTAGTAGTAGTAGTAGTAGTAGTAGTAGTAGCACTCGTAGTAGTAGTAGTAGTGGTAGTAGTAGTAGTAGTAGTAGTCGTAGTAGTATTAGTAGTATTATTATTATTAGTAGTAGTAGTAGTA
>CAUYUJ010021440.1:134913-139096 GCA_963575745.1 Prorocentrum cordatum
CAACGTGGCTACGGAAGGTTGTTAGTGTCAGCTTATCGTTGGTGATCCTTGGCGTTCGCTTGTTGTTCTTGCTTGTTTCGCTGCTGTTGTGGTTTGCTGTTGCTTCTGTTGTGTTTGCTGTTGCTTCTGCTGTTGTTGGTGGTGTTGTTAAGCTTGCTGTTGCTGCAGTTGTTGGTGGTGCTGTTGGTGGTGTTGTTGGTGGTGTTGTTGGTGTTGCTGTTGTGCTTTGCTGTTGGATCTGCGGCTGTTGGAGGCTATGTTGTTGTGCTGGTTGCGGTTGCTGTTGTTTGTGTGACCGCTGCTGTTGTTTGCGCGTGTTGCGTTGCTTGCGCGCTTGTGTTCTTTGCGTTGGTGGCCTTGTTGCTCTGGCACCCGTCTGTGTTTTTCCCGGCGACCTCGAGGCTGGGGGCCGTCAACCTTGAGTTCCCAGCGCCTCGTCCTCACTCTGCCCCGAAGCGCCTCGCTCAGAGCTCCCTGCGGCTCGCGAGGCGCCGCGGGGCTGAGTCGGAACTCGGGGCCGAGGCCTGCGAGGCATCGCGCTGCCTCGTCTGTCGCGGGCTTGCACAGGCGCCTGCGCTTGTTGTCGCCGAGCTTCTCGTCCTCGAGCGTGACCTTCTTGCCGTCGGGTTTCTTGACCTCGAAGGCGGTCTTCTTGTCGTTCAGCCTCTTCTCCTCAGGGCTACTGTCCTCGGACGCGCTGGCGTCTTCCCCCAGCGCGGTGGGTTCCGCCCCCCTCGTCCACTCGCCGCCCTTCGCCCACTCGCCGACGCTCTCGTCGCCCGACACCTCGGGGACATGCCGGCGATCGTCGCTGTCCGACTCGGCCATGGGGCGCTGCGTCTCGGCCATGGTGCGCTGCGGGCGTGCTGCGCCCTCAGCTGGCTTGGACTGCTTGAGCCTAAATTGGCCACGGTTGTTTGTTACTCGCGTGGCTTGTCTTGCTGCTGATCTCGTTTTTTTTTGGGGGGGGCGTTTGTCTTGCTGCCGTTTGCGAGCGTGCGAATGCGCAGCTGTTGTTGGTTATCCCTGCTGTTTGTCTTGGTGCTGTGCTGCCCTGCTGTTGCTGCTGGTTTGCTGTTTGCTGTTGCTGTCGTTGCTGGTGTTGTTTGTGTTTGCGTTCTTGTGTGAGTTTGTGTGTGTGAGTGTGCATGTGGGAGTGTGTGTGTGTGTGAGAGTGTGTGTGAGCGCGTGTGTGTGTGTGTGTGTGCGTGCGTGTGCGCGTGCGCGCGCGTGCGCGTGCGTGCGTTGGTGCGTGCGTGTGTTTGCGTTTGTGTGTTTGCGTGCGTGCGTGCTTGCGTGCGCGCGCGTTGGTGATCCTCGGGTGTGCGATCCGAGATGCTCGCAGATGCTCAAGACCAAGATCTCGGATCCTCGATCCGAGGATGGAGGGTCGAACCTGCCCGGTGGCAGCGCGGGCACGAGGGCGACCAGAGAAGCGCCAGACTCGGCCCTCGAGCCTCCGATGCCGAACCCGAGATCTCCCAGTCCAAGCTTGGCGACCATCGGATCTAGGAACCGAGGTGCTCGCAGATGCCCAAGACCAAGATCTCGGACCCTCGATCCGAGGATGGAGGGTCGAGCCCGGTCGATGGCAGCGCGGGCCCGAGGACGGCCAGAGAAGCACCGGGCTCGATCCTCGAGCCTCGGATGTCGAACCCGAGATCTTCCAGCCCAAGCTTGGCGGCCCTCGGATCTAGGACCCGAGGTGCTCGCAGATGCTCAAGACCAGGATCTCGGACCCTCGATCCGAGGATGGAGGATCGATCCTGCTCGGTGGCAGCGCGGGCTCGAAGACGGCGAGAGGGGCGATCTACTGTCGCCGAGGCTCGGCCCTCGAGCCTCAAATGTCGAACCCGAGATCTTCCTGTCCAAGCTTGGCGACCCTCGTATCTAGGGTCCGAGGTGCTCGCAGTTGCTCAAGACCAAGATCTTTGACCCTCGATCCGAGGATGGAGGGTCGAGCCTGCTCGGTGGCAGCGCGGGCCCGAGGACGGCGGCGAGGGCGATCTACTATCGCCGAGGCTCGGCCCTCGAGCCTCGGATGTCGAACCCGAGATCTTCCTGTCCAAGCTTGGCGACCCTCGGATCTAGGAACCGAGGTGCTCGCAGATGCTCGAAACCAAGATCTCGGATCCTCGATCCGAGGATGGATGGGTCGAGCCTTCTCGGCGGCAGCGCGGGCTCGAAGACGGCGAGAGGGGCGATCTACTAGCGCCGAGGCTCGGCCCTCGGGCCTCGGATGTCGAACCCGAGATCTTCAGTCCAGGCTTGTCGACTCTCGGATCTAGGATCCAAGGCGCTCGAAGATGCGCGGACTCACGATCTCGGACCCTCGATCCGAAGATGGAGGGTCGAGCCTGCTTGATGGCAACGCGACGATCGAGGGCTGCCGAGGCTCGATCCTCGACCCTTGGATCGCCCGAGATCTTCCAGTCCAAGCATGGCGACACTCGGATCTAGGACCCAAGGCGCCCGAAGATGCTCGTACTCAAGATCTCGGATCATCGACCCGAGGATGCAGGGTCGAGCCCGCTTGATTCCTCGACGATTGATCGAGGATCACTCGGCGAGAGGGGGGGCAGCGCCCCGCAGCTTGGAACGCCGCTCGCGCGTGCTCGAGCGCTCTCTCGGAGCTTGAAAAGCAGATGGGGCTCGAGCGCGCGCCTCGAAACGGCGCCCTCGCAGCGAAACACACGGGGCGCTGGGCTCCGGGAGCTCGCGCGCTCAGGCGGACGCGAGCGTGGGCGAGGCGGGCTCTGGCTCGGCCTTCGTGTCGACCTGGCCCCTTTCGCCAACGCGCTTGTTCAGCTTGTCACACTAGGCCTGGGTCGACGCATACTTCTCGAAGTGCATCTTGATGTGGTTCTCGAGCAGCAACTCCTCGTGCTTCTGCTGCTTGGCGGTTTTCGAATAGTCCAGCTTGGCGTGCTTGTCTTGGTGGCGGCGCTCGTGCAGCTCGTCGCTCATGTCCGCGGTTTTCCTGGTGTTCCAGCACCATTCGATGATGGCCTGGGTCGTAGCCTTGGCGAATCCGTCGCTCGACGCCGGGACCGTGGAGGTCTCGTTGCACCAGTTGACGAAATCTCGGGCCCTGCGCGAAATCACGTTGAAGAGCCGCTCGGCACTCTCGGCGGGCATCTCGCGCAAGTGCTCGGAGGGCTCGAACTTCTCGTTGGGCGGTAGCACTAGCTCGTGGAGGTGGAGGAGCTCGGCGGGGATGTTGGGAGTGCTGACCTGATGCGCTCGGCGTGGGAGCCGCGGGTCAGCTTCTCGAGTTTCTCGGCGACGAGCTCCACGTCTCTCTTCTTGGCGAGCTCCTCCAGCTTGGCCTTGAAGCCCGGCATGCGCCAGAAGAGGTCATTGGGCGGCTCTCCGTGGATCTCGAAGATGTCGCACACGCGCTCGTCCTTCTCGACGTAGGTCTTGAGGAACACCGCTACGGCCAGCTCGATGCGCCTCTTGTCCTTCTCGTTGAAGATGAGGTGCACTCGTGGCTCTTGCGGCACCCGCCTTTGTAGACAATCTCCAGAGCGGCCTGCTGGGCGCTCGACGACCACAGGGCCGACTCGGCCTTAAAGTAGCAGCTCGTCATGCGAGCTGCGTCCGTGCCTTGCGCGCTCGATTGGCATTGCTTCATCTCGGCAACGCTGACTTTGTCGGCGATGTAGCTCAGCTTCTCGATGATATTCTCGTCATGCCTGGCCACGCGCTCGGGAATCTCGCCCGAGCTCGGGCTCGGCGCCGCCACGCGCTTCAGCGCTTCGGCGGGCAGGCTCGCGGCGCGCTCGGCCAGATGGGCCAGCACTGGGGCTCGCGACGCAGTCAGGGGTAACGATGTGAGGGGATAGGCATTTGGCGGGGACATCGACCTGGAATCGGCGATACATCGCCGATGCATCGGCGATGCGCGCCCGATGCATCGGCGATGTATCGCACATTCCAGGTCGATGTCCCCCCCCCACACAAAAAAATGCCTACGCATCGGCGATACATCGCCGATGCATAGGCATGCCTATCCCCCCTTATCGCTGCCCCTTGGGCGAAGAGGCCCCGCGCCTCGAGGAGGCTCGAAGGCTTGGAGTCTCGGACACTCGGGGAAACTTGGGCCTGAGCAGCTGCGGGGGGCAGAGGGGAAGGAGGATGAGGAGGAGGAACAGCAAGAGGAGGAGGAGGAGGAGGAAAA